>CM077669.1:82719040-83257384 GCA_039707655.1 Elymus sibiricus | reverse complement strand
GATCGGGGGTTCTCCAATCAGCTGATAGTTGTGTCCTTTAGAGCCCTTTTTCTTTCAATAAATTTAACTGCTACATCTGGTTTTGCTCTCTGGTTGTTTCCCCACAAAATCATCATCTCTGATTTGTGATTCAAATCCTTCTCCAGATCTGTCCAAGCGGGTTTGGAGGGAATGCATGTTTCTCCTGCCAGCTGATGCATTCCCTCATCTTCTTCTCAGTTTTTTTTTTGAGGAATCACCGGGGGGGGGGGGGGGGGGGGGGGGGGGGAGTTCCCCACCTGAATATATTTCTCAAAGGTAACCCAGCCGTGGCCGGTTACAAGGTTCCAGAATTACATGGGCACGCTTGCGCGTGAGGAGAGGAATGAACGCCACAAGGCGGCGGCATCCTTGTGAGCAGATTTACGTAGTCTGTGGGACCAGAAATCCAGGTCCGAAATCATTAGCCTAACAGAGGTAGCCGAATGCAGGTCTACAAAGCGAAAAGTTTTGCGTTTCTGGCGTCCCAAATCTTCTAGAGAATGAGTAGAAGAATGAAGGGCCAGATTGGTTGCGACGGGTGATCGGGTCCTTGATCTCCCAGAGCTCTTCGATGCATCCTGGCTTCTCAAGACCCAATCGTCATCTTCTTCTCAGTTATGTTTTTCTCTCCAATTTCTTGCACTAGAAAGGTGCCTACTCTTGCTCTCTTTCCTGCTGAGACTTGGTTGTTTTCCCCTATCCACCTCCAATCAGGAGGCCCACCCAGGGTTATTCGGGGTCACCATTCTCTTGGTGAGGTTAGGGGCATTACTTGTCCAGCTCCTGGTGAAATCAGCCGGGATCAGAGGCTTATTTCCGTGGCTGGAACAAAGGCTTCTCTGTATTTGATGAAATCAGCCTAGTTGTCCACATCATTGGTCTACATATTTGTAGCAGTATTCAGTGACAGTGCGCTGGTTATCTTCTAGTATAATACAAAGATGGACTGTGGGACTATGTTATGTCAGTCATGTAGTTTGTCTTTGTTCTGGAATGGCTGTTGTGATTTGCGCTACAAAGTTTAATCTGTTTCGAGTTTTTGGCCGTCCTTCACCGTTTATAACAATGAAACACCATTTTAGTAGTCAATCTTGATCACATGATGTTTATCGATATTACATTCTCATCACTTTGAGTGACCGGTAGAGTTCACTGTAGAATGTGGCAGCAATAGTCGCATCAATTAGAGCCCAAGCAAAAGAGGAATAAAAGAGGGAAGAAATAAGAAAAACACAAGAACAAATCTATGTGGTTGTCTAAATATGTACACACTTCTAAGCTCATGATCAGCATCCAACCATCCTCATCTTCAAGTCACCGTACATGTATCAAACACATGAAAAATTGAACTCCCTCTGTCCCATAATAAGGGACAGAGTACTAATGTTACAATTTTCACATATCAGAAAACTACAGTTTTAGACAGTAGCAATATAGGGGTACAAATTTAGGTCACAGTAATTTACAAAAAAAAATCTAGGTAACCATTTCTCAAACAAAAAAGCAAGGTAACCTAGAGCTGAAAAATGTGTAAATATATAGGACTTATTACCCTCAAGAAGAAAATGAGGCTATCCCAGTTGACTACTTGCGTTTGAGCAAATTCGCCAAAACTAAAATTAAAAGAGGAAAAGAGACATGAGCTAACTAGCCCATCTGATTGTTCTAAAAAGGAAAAAAATCACCATGTAATGACATCTGATCTAGACCATCAGAATCAGCGGCGGACCTACGTGCAGCTCTAGGGGTGCCACGCCCCCCCCCCCCCCCCCCCCCCCCCCCCCCCCCGCCCCCCGCCATAGCCAAATTAGTGAATGAAAAAATATCTAGAGGTTAAATTAAAGAGAGTTTAGTCATTTGCCCCCCCCCCCCCCCCCCCAAAGACTCATATTTCTTGTCTGGCCCCCCTAAGATCTTCTGCTAGCTCCGCCACTGATCAGAATCCTTGGAGTGAGCGCGCATTGAGAGTACCTCTTGGTTAGATATCTTGTGGTATAATCAGCCTATCATGGTTCAAGTCCTAAACTTGACACTGATGCTTGCATTTTCTTTGATTTATTTCAGACTTTTCGGCGATGTTCTGCATTTTTTCTAAATTTATTTTAACCTTTTCGACTATGTTTGTTCAGTGGGAGGAGAGGTTCCGCTCAACTACGAGGCGCATGTGGTGTGGGCTCAGTATCTCATAGCGAGAAGGATTGCCATGAGCAGATGAGCTACATGAGGTGCATCACAAGCCTCCTCCTCCGATGGCAGCCTCCAACTTGGATTCCCTATTAGGCTGGAAACTTGACCTGGGTGTTGATCCATGCAAGGGCAAGACGATTTCGACATATGATCAGCCGTCCGAAGTCTAGCCATGTCCCGTCACCAGTTAACTCTTTGTCGTGGATGCCTCCAGATCAAGGATGCATGAAAATGAACTTTGATGAATCTTTATCTCCTGATGTTGCAGCAAGTGTGGGAATGGTTCTTCGGAATGATCATGGAGCTATCATTTTTTTCATCACGCAGACAACCATTTTCTTGCCGAGATGCTCTCGAGGCGGAACTATGCACATGCATGGAACGTTTATCTTTGTCTCTCCAGTATTATGATTCTCCAATTCATTGACATGGACTCCCTTGTTGCTGAGTTGATCTAAGCTCCTGACCTTGACAAATCCTTCTAAGCTTTTAAAGATTGTAAGTACGTGCTGTTTCTTCGTGAATGTTGTATTAATCATGTTAGTCGAAACTAGAATAAAGTTAGCGATAGCCTAGTAAAATTTTCACAACGGAAGGTAGAATCATGACGTGGCTTGTTTTAGCTGATTGCAATCTTAATGGCATTGAGTAATACAAGTTTTCACCCGCAAAGAAAAAAGGTGAGCTACATGATTTTTTTTCTTGAACATGCCATGTAACGAACGTCGACCCCATCGCTAGCGTGGCCACTCTTAAACGGAACCCGAGCTGATCTTAACGTCGACCCCATGTAACGAACTTGAACGGAACCCGAGCTGATCTTCCGCGTATATACATCTATCCCATCTATATATGTATGTAGTCTATCCCCAATCCCAACCAGCGCCAGCAACCACGCCTTTGGCCTTTGGCCTGCTGCGAATCTGCCTCCTCTCCACCATGTCCCGCGGCACCACCGCGGCCTGCTGTGCCCTAGCCTGGTGCGACTGCGTCGTGTCATCCATCGTCATAGTGACCGTGATGCTCATCGCCGCTTACGCCGTCGTCCTCCCGCTCCGCATCACCGCCGAGGACGCGTTCCTGGGCCGCCTCGCCCTCGCCGGACCCAACGGCACCGCGCTGGCGTACAACCTCTCGCTCACACTCGGTCTTTTCAACCCCAACTGGGCCATGCGCGCCGAGCTCACCGCGCCGCTGGAGTCCGAGCTCAGCTTCGCCGGCGTGCGCTTCGACGGCGCCCGGCTGTCCGACGCGGGCCGGAGGATCGAGATCCACGAGACCGCCAGGTTCCGCGTGGAGGCGGAGGGTGAGAGCGCGGACGCGGCGCTTGGGAGCGCCGAGCTGGCGGAGCTGGTGAAGGAGAGCGCGGCGGGGCTGGTCGTGTCGCTGGAGCTGAAGATCACCGGGAGGCTCAGGTACAGGCCGGTGCACGCCGGCGGGACCAGGAGGCTGGAGGCCAGGTGCCCGCTGAAGCTGCGCATGGCGCCCCCGCCGGGGACGCACATGCTCGTGCTGGACAGGGTGATCAAGTGCCACCGACTTTGATGAGGTTTATAGCAGGTTGTGAGTAATTAGGGTTTCGTCCTGGCAGTGCAGGTGCCTCTGTTTCCTAGCTACTAATCGATCACATCATATGATCAGGTCTTGTGAAGAAATAAGAGATGGACATGTCTTGTGATGTGTAGCTATCTATCTGGTAGTATAGCTAACACTCCTAGTAATTAAGCTTGATTCAATGCTGTGACAGCAGTTTGGTCACTCTCAATTAGTGTGGGGCTGTGGGGCGTCGGCATATTTTCTGATTTGATTGATGTATAAAGGGTTTCCATTCTATGAAACCATATGTATTTCACTGCCCTCCTGCTTTATACTAGTATTAAACTTGCTGGATTTGTGTTAATTACTGCCCTCCAGTCCAGCTTTATAATTAACTTGCTGGATGGATTTGTATCTGTTGGGTTGATTTCTGGGTGAGGAATCTGTCTACTCCGAGCTAGGACGGGGCGAAGCAGCCAGGCAAGTTCCTCCTGCAGCACTAGTAGAAAACATGCCATCAGTTCCGGTTGGGAAGGGCCTTAATGTACAGGGACTAAAGGGTCCAAGCCTTTAGTCCCGGTTGGCTAGGAACCGGGACTAAACCCATGCCACGTGGTCGGCTGCGCCCGCGGTGGGCCAGGGACCTTTAGTCCCGGTTGGTGACACCAACCGGGACTAAAGGTTTAGCGTATAAGGCTTCATTGTTTATTTTTCCTTTTTCTTTTGTGTTTTCCATTTAATTTTTTCCTCTAATTCAAGATGATCACTTGCATCCATCCACTTTAATCAAATATATGTCATATAACTCATCATCATCTTACTCATCTAACAACTCATCATTATCTTAATCATACCAAGTTAAAATCTCATAAAACAAAAAAACATCATAATAATAATCATCCAAATCGATCATGCAAGTTAATATAAACCAGAAAAACTTCTCTCATAGGACCTAGTCCTCCCTCCTAGGTAAAATGACATAAAACAGAATAGCACCTATGTCTCCATGATGAAGCAAAGAGATCCAACGGTCTCCAACTTGTGGCTTGCGATCCTTCTTTATTTGTCCCCATGCTTCAATTTGGAGCCGTCTTGGTGGTTTGCGCTCAGTCGAGTATGCAAAAGAGAACTCGGGCCTAATAGGGCTTTTAATTGTCATATTACCTTCGGCTTGCATCAACGGAGGCACAACTTCATTTGGCAGTTTCTGTTGAAGAACATAATAGTAGCCTAGTTAGCAATGTAATCAATACCATTTACGCAATAGTAGTGTACTTAATTAGCAACTCTTATCAAGATATTTCGGCGAATGTCATCCGCCCTCATCCTATGCACTAGTGTCCTGTACAATGTATAATTTGGGCCAGTTACCAAATTATACAGGAAGATCTCCCTACCAACTAGGACACCAATAACAAAGTTGATAAGATCATCTTTCTCCTCCCAAGTTAGATGTGATCCATAAGTGTAGTCTGTTGTGTCAATTATTTTCTGTGTTTCACTCGAAGAAACGAAATAAGTTGTAAATTATAAATTAACAAATTTCGTATGGATGAACACCAACTATTTTTAAATATAGAATGCAAATTACTTGACAAATATGCATGGTTGATAAACTCACATGGAGGTAAAACAGGAAGCATATCGACATCCACCCAAATGTCGATGTTACCTTCAATATGATCTTCAGGACGAAGATCGAAGGTTATTTCCATATCCTCCTGAAATCCATATGCCTTGCAAAGAGCTTCCCAATTTGAGCACCCTAATTCTGTGTTATTAACTGCATTCATTACTTTGACCAGAAATGTGTGACCATGTTTAGTCCTCAGGTTGGCTCTCCTCGTCTCGAAACTCTCGTGCTCTTCGAAACCGAGCCTCTCCAAGAAATACCGTCTTGCATGACAGGGGATGAACTAGTCGAATTGTATAAAACAGAAATTACACGTTGAAGCAAAGAAATAGAAGTCATGCTTAATTACGAAAAAACACTTGTCATCGTTGCGTACCGTAGAAACATCGAAGGTCTCATCAAGCTTGATGGTGAAGAACCAGTCGTCTCGCAGCCCAGGGTGGTCGCAAAGACCCTTATCTTCGCTGCAGAGTTCACACGCTTGGATCCTATCGTCGTCATCAGACGACGACATTTCCTGTGTTCATGATTCAAAAATTACGGCATGACCATTGCTAATGTAAGACATATTGAGCGCCTAAAATTTGCCGGAACGGAAATAAATCAACATTCCGGCAAAACATAGGCACAAGGAGGTGTTCCCTGCAATAACATACGCACATGACCAAATAGACCTAATTGCAATAACATACGCACATGACATATAAATTGATTATTACTTTCGGTCTGTCGAGGCTTTCCTTAAATAACTCTCATATCTCATGGTGTGTTGGTGCGCACTCTCTCACCGGCGATCATCGGGGACTCCTCACCGACGATCGTCGGGGACTCTCCCTCACCGACGATCGTCGGGGACTCCTCGATATCGCGTCACCGACGACCGACGATACTACATTATTTCCAACTAAAACAACTAAAACATAAAAAAAACTAAACAACTAAAACAACTAAATTAACTAAAACATAAAAAAAACTGAACAACTAAAACATAAAACAACTAAATTAACTAAAACAATATGAACACTTAATTACCTAAAACAACTAAAACTAAAACATGAAAAGCATCGTAATTTTGACCTTGCGTGTATTGACTACAGTACGCCTACTAGAGATCTCTCAATTTTGGTCTTCATATTAAAAATACTACTACGAACATCTCTCAATTTTGATCTTGCGTGTCAAAATACTAATCTCTAATTAATTTCGGTTTTCTGACATATGATACTAATTGGGAGATTGCAGCTATGAACAGAAAATCGCCACCAAACGGCATAACGATGAATCCGGGCTCCGCCCCTGCTCTGCCTCATGCTCGCCGTCACGCCGTCACGCCCTTCTCCGTCGCCTTCAGCGTCGTCGGCATGGACTGGGCAAGTACATCGTGGCCTTGGGCACGCTCAAGGGGATGGCCATGGCGCCGCCACGCTCGGGCAGGCCGGTGGCCATGGCGCCGCCGCGCGCGCTCGGGCATGGCGATCGAGGGGAGGTCAGGGCGGCAGAACAGAGAGGCGGGAAGGAGGCGGAGGCTCACCGTGGGAGGAGTGGGCGCAGCAGAGGCTCGTCGGCGGGCAGCAGGGGGCGGGCCGACGTCGAGGTCTGGCGGCGAGGAGTGGCGATGGAGATGAGCAGCCTGGCGGCGTGGTGTGGTTTCGGCGTCGGGGGGGGGGGAGAAACTGAGGAGGTAGCACCAACCGGGACTAAAGCTGTATTTTCTCTTTTTTGTTTTGTTTTGTTTTTCTAATTTATGTTTTTAGATTTGGAATAACTGTTAGAATATTTATAGTTTTTAATGAATATTTTTGTTTTAGGTCAAAACAATTACAAACTTTCTGTTAGTGCCAGTAGTTTTCAAATTTAAATAGTTTAAATTTGAATTCATTTGAAATTTGTGTGAAACAGTAATTTGTGAATAACTTTAGTTTAAAAATAGATTTTTGAGTGATTGTTTTTCCTGTTGTTTAATATTAGTATGTTTTATCATTATGTTAAAGTTGGGAATTTTTAGGATAATTTAAATATGTGTTTTAATCAAAACCAGATTCTGTTTAACTCTTTTAGTTTTATACCTTCATTTGTTTTAATGAAAATCACCCAAATGAACTCTAGACTTTTTGTGCATTCAATATGCACCATTCTAAGCCACATCTTCAAATTTCAACCCTATCTAACTATATTTGCTATTTTTCATGCATTTAATGATTTTTTGAGCTAAATGACCCTGAAATTAAAAAGCATTACAAATAAAATCTAAAAAGGTAGAAACTTGGCATGGTATCATCATTTCACCCACATAGCATGTGCTCAAAAGTTGAGAGGGTTATGGCAAAAACTGGATGCACTTCGTGTACAAACTAGACCATCTCCTTCGAAGTATGAGGGTTTCGAACGAAAACTCATCTGTTACAAAAGCATTTTTTTCTTTTTAAACTTGTTTCAACTCTAGACTTTTTGAGCATTCAATATGCACCATTCTAAGCCACATATTCAAATTTCAACCCTTTGTAACTTCATTTGCTATTTTTCATGCATTTAATGATTTTTTTGAGCTAAACGACCCTGAAATCAAAAAGGACTACAAATAAACTCTGAAAAGGTTGAAACTTGGCATGATATCATCATTTCACCCAAATAGCATGTGCTAAAAAGTTGAGAGGGTTACGGTAAAAACTGGATGCACTTCGTGTACAAACTAGACCATCTCCTTCGAAGTATGAGGGTTTCGGACGAAAACTCATCTGTTACAAAAGCATTTAATTTTTTTTAAACATGTTTCAACTCCAGACTTTTTGTGCATTCAATATGCACCATACTAAGCCACATATTCAAATTTCAACCCTTTCTAACTTTATTTGCTATTTTTCATGTATTTAATGATATTTTTGAGCTAAACGACCCTGAAATTAAAAAGCACCACAAATGAACTCTGAAAAGGTTGAAACTTGGCATGGTATCATTATTTCACCCACATAGTATGTGCTAAAAAGTTGAGAGGGTTACAACAAAAACTGGATGCACTTCGTGTACAAAACTGGACCATCCAATCCTAGAGGGCACCAAGGTCATCGCGACCGATCTTATATCGCAATGCATTGCATACCGGGCATGCATTAAAATTCTCGTACTCACCGCGGTAGAGGATGCAGTCATTAGGGCATGCATGTATCTTTTGCACCTCCAATCCTAGAGGGCAGACAACCTTCTTTGCTTCATATGTACCGTCGGGCAATTCGTTGTTCTTTGGAAGCTTATTCTTCATTATTTTCAGCACCTTTTTAAATGCCTTGTCAGATACACCATTCTCTGCCTTCCATTGCAGCAATTCCAGTGTGGTACCGAGCTTTGTGTTGTCATCTTCGCAATTTGGGTACAACCCTTTTTTGTGATCCTCTAGCATGCGCTGCAACTTCAACTTCTCCTTTTCACTTTCGCAGTTTCTCTTTGCATCAGCAATGGCCCGACCAAGATCATCAGCGGGCTCATACGATGCCTCAGCTTCTTCTTCTTCATTCTCTTCCCCCATTGTAGTACCATCATATTCACGATACCCAAGATAGTTGTCGTCATCCTCTTATTTTTTATTCTCTTCAATTAGAACCCCTCTTTCTCCGTGCTTGGTTCAACAATTATAGCCGGACATGAAACCGGACGTAAACAAGTGGACGTGAATCTGTTTTGAGCTAGAGTAAGTCTTATCATTCTTACACACACCACATGGACAACACATAAAACCATCCCGTTTGTTTGCCTCAGCCGCACGTAAAAAACTATGCACGCCATTAATGAACTGGGGAGAGCGTCGGTCATCGTACATCCATTGCCGGTTCATCTTCATTACACAACACCGAAAAGACCAAATTAATACAAGTTCATACATAAAGTTCATACACACTTATTTTCTCATAAAACAACATACAACTATCTAGATAAAACATTTAAATGCAACAACAAATGCGATCAAAATCGCAACTAAGGTAGCAATTGATCCAACAACATAATGATACCAAGCCTCTTTATTAATGGCATATTTTCTAATCTTTCTAATCTTCAAGCGCATTGCATCCATCTTGATCTTGTGATCATCGACGACATTGGCAACGTACAACTCCAATTTCATCTTCTCTTCTTCAACTCTTTTCAATTTTCCTTTCAAATCCTCGTTTTCTTTTTCAACTAAATTTAACTTCTCGACAATAGGGTCGGTTGGCATTTCCGGTTTAACTACCTCCTAGATAAAAATATCTATGTCAACTTGATGGGCATAATTGTCATTAACACGAAATGCAACAAATAGTTATAAAAGAGAATATACCACATCCGAATCGTAAACCGGACGAGGGCCGACGGGCACGGATATCATAACCATGGCACTATATATAACAACAATCATACAAGTAAGAAAATTATGGAAGTAACTATCTAAATCATACAAATACGATTTTTTTAATAAAAAGGATAAGAACACAAGGAGAGGCTCACCAAGGTGGTGCCGGCGACGGAACGGTGCGGGCGATCGACGGTGGTTAGGACGGGGACGGGAAGGCACACTAAGTAAACCACACCTACACATATGCAAACTAAGAAGTTAATTTGAGCTCAAATTGCATATAAATCAAAAAAACTACCACATAATTACACCCAAACTAAAACTCACAAATCACTATACTTATAAAGCATTGCACGAGCTGATCTAGCAATAAGAGATGAAAGGACAACGTTGCTAACCTTTGTGGACACTTGGATGGATTGGGGTGCCTCAAATCTTGTCAAATCTTGACAAAAATGGAGGGAGGAGCTCGAGCTAGGGGAAGAACAGAGAGGAGAATTTGAATGGAGAAAACAGAGAAATGGAGTCGGGCTGGACGAAGGGTTTATATAGGGAAAACTTTAGTCCCGGTTCGTTATACAAACCGGGACTAAAAGTCCACCTATAGTCCCGGTTTGTATCACAAACCGGGACTAAAAGGGCTTGTGGGGGCCCCAGGCTGACACCAGCCTGCCACCACCCCTTTAGTCCCGATTTGTGATACAAACCGGGACTATAGGTTCCAAATGAACCGGGACTAATGGTGCCTGTGCCTCCCGACCGCTCCTAGCCGTTGGAACCGGAACTAATGGTGCCTGTGCCTCCCGACCGCTCCTAGCCGTTGGAACCGGAACTAATGGTCACATTAGTCCCGGGCCAAAGCCAAACCGGGACTAAAGGGTTAAACGGAAAGCCTGTTTTCTACTAGTGCAGGCTTCCGGAAATGGGCCTGGATGGAGCCGCCGGACAGAGAAAAGAGATGAGGAGGCTGGCTGGCTACGTGAGTGATGATGATTCTCAGTCCGGAGTAAAGATGGACCGTAGGTTCAAAGGAGAGGAGAGACGCCAACCAAACCACGACTCCACTCACCTCCCTTCCCCTCTCTGCCTTCTCAGAAAAATTCCTTTTCTCGGCAACGTATTGATGGTTGCAGACGTTTCATGCTTGAGGAAACGGGCACATGGCTCCCTCTGCCGCTCTCTTAGCTCTCACAGCATCCCAAGCTTTTTCTCTTCACTTTCAATTATTTTGCACCCACTGTACATCCTGGTCTGTCACTTCAATGGTTTGCGTTCTCGTTCGGCTTGGAAGACATGATTTCCTACTAATTAGCTATAGTAAAAATGATGAATTAATTTACGCACTTGAGGAAACTACCTGTCTAGCTTTTTCGCAAAAATAAATAAAATACATTCGCCCTCTGGACCCGATCGTCTTTCATACATAGAATGGTCTTTACATTTTAGATTTTTTAAGCAAACCGGAGAAATGTCATTGAACAATGTTTAGGGTAATTACGGTTTTACTCATCTAACCGGCACCTAACCGTTTCGCAAAACCGGATAGAGGAGGATAAAATTTATTCCGCCTCCTATCCGAGGAGTAAATTTACTCCGTCTGGAGGTGGCCGAGTAAAAGTTTCTTCGCGAAGAGGCCTCCTCGTCCACCGCCGCAGCAAGCCGCCGGTGCTCTTCCCCTGGCTCTCGCCCGCCACTAGGCCGACCGTCTCCATTGCCTCCCGTCGTTGGGTCGCGCTCCTGTGACTTGCGCCGGCGGGATGTCGTCCTCCGCCGTGGTGGCTAAGCAGCGCGAGCTAGCACCCGGACCGGGTGCGGGGATCTAAGCAACTGCAGCCACTGCCCTCACCGAGTGTTGCACGGGCCTCCTTAGCTTAGGAGACGTCAGGGCAGCGTGCTGGGTGCTCGACGTGCTGTCCACCGCTAGAAGGGACGCGATGTGGCGCCACATCGATGAGCTCATGCCTCTGGTTGCTGGGCGGCTAGGGGACGGCAATGCCGTCGTGCGAGAGGCCGCCAGGAGGTTGCTCGTGTTGCTCATGGAGGTATTGCCTACCGAGGTTCTGATTTCTATTCCTTCTTCGTGTCCTCCACCGCCGTTCACGTTGCTGACGCGGTCCTACTCGCCATGTCCGCCTCGCCGTCGGCCACTCGGCTCACAGCGCTCGGTTTGCCCGTCTCGCCCGCTATGATGGGTGGTGTCTCCGTTACGCTCTTCGGTCTTCATCTCGCTCAACCTCACCACCCTCAGCTCTATTACAGTACAAAACTGTTCAACTTATATTGGGAGTATCATGCTGAAAATATAGCTGTACAGAACTTGTCAACTCGATCTAATAAGGAGAAAAAATATTCTAGTTGTAAAAAACGCGTCAAAAATATAATTCCGAGTACCCGAAAAAATAAATACTTGCAAGTAGAAAATATGTTTAAAAAATGTAATTTGCATGAAAAAGCCACATTTCGCAAATTTGACTTCCGTTAGACACTTCATCTGGAACCATCATTACAGAATAATTTCTTGAAAATGTAGTAACTTTTTTAATAAGGGATGGGAATTTTATGAAACAAGTGACAAAGTTAATACGGCAATGTCATTAGGTTTTTGGGAATTTTAAAAAAGAGGACATTTTTTTAAACCTAGCCACAAAAGTGATATTTTTTAGCTATATACTTGAAAATAGACATGAAATAACTACCCATATCATGTTTCTAAAAAATAAAAATAAAAGTAATGTAATGACATCTAATCTGGAATATTAGAATACTAGAGGTGATCGAGAAGATGTGTCATGTGCTTCTTACATGGAACTTATTCTTTAAATGGGTTTAGCTCTCGGCGATGTCCCACATGAAAATTCAGGCACTCGCCGTCTAAAAACGGCGCACTTGACATTTCATTCTTATTTTCGACTAAAGGAGCTCCGGGCTCCCATTTTCATTGCATGAAATTTATGAACAATAATATTTTTCACTTTTGTTGATCACATTAAGGTTATTTCATTTTTTATGAGAAATGCCAAAAATGTATTTAAAACCCAAAAGCAACAAATGAGGTCTAAAAAATCTTCAATTTTGGAAATATCTCTTTATGTGTTTTAATTCACGTATAGAAAGTTTGGAGTATGTTGAATGGATATTCTGGTAAGGTGCTTCACAATGAACCCTGAAAATAATTTGGTACTCTCGCTTACCATCCCCTTCTGACTTGTGATTTCCACTTATTTTTTGAACCGTATGATTTTCACCAGTTTTGGAGAATGTGGGTTTGCTGAAGGGACATCCATGCATTATCTCGACAGTGATCAGCTAGTCATTATCTTGTGCTAGCTAAGGAAAAAGAGGAAGGGTGCATGAGGGAGGCAGTGAATGTGAACGGAGAGAGAGTGTGTGAGAAGGTGGGAACGTGCCTTTTGCCAGCTGGGTAAATGTGACGGGAGATACTGTAGAACAGATGCTTGCATGGTTGGGGCAAAAGCGCTACCATCTAGCCTACCACACCACGTCGTCTGGTTTCCGTTTACGGCCATGGCCAGTGCTCCATCCTCTCGCGCTTTGTTGGTTGGTCGAAGCAGAAAATTCGTGGAGCCTTCCTCATGCCTGCGCGCGTCTCCGTGATTTATCTAGCTTGTATTCTTCTACATATTTATTTATTTAAACAAGAGAAAGATTAACCTAAATAAAAAATATGACTTCGGAGGTTTATTTTGTGAAGATCGATCGAGGCCTGTTATTACGTGTTGAATTATTTACAATAATCAACTTCTCTTATAGCGTGCACTGCTTAATCCTGCAATAAGCACAATCTTATTACTGCAACGTGCTATATGTTACAATTCCAGTACCCTCCCAGCCACAGTGATCTTATTATTGTGTTCATTATTGCGTGACATATGTTATGGGAAAAGTCATACTAGATGGTTGTGCATTGCTTAATTCCATTTCCAACATCATTTCATAACACGAGAATGCATACTTCTTCCAGTTTACTCTCATTTATACCAACTTCTCCTATAGTAACACATTAGTTAGGAGTATGCAACTTTGATCCATTTCAAATGAAAAAAAAACTACTATGCAGCTATGAATACAATAGAAGTCAGCAACTTTGATTCCATGGCTAGGTCGCAGTGGAACACAATGGATGCATGCATGGCGCTTATTTAAACGTTAATTAAATTTACAAATTGTAAAAGTTCTAGCCACGTAATACCATGGATTTGCTGTTAGTAATCATATGAATAATGTATAAATTTTGTTTACAAAATTTCTCTAACCGTCTCCCATTTTACATCCTAATTTGAGAAATCCTACATCTGCCTCTGATTAAAGCCAAAGCAACATAAGAACAAAGAGGGAAGAAATAAGAAAAACATAAGAATAAATCTAAGTGATTGTCTGAATATGGGACACAATACATGTACCCTGCACTCTAAAAATTGTATTAATATTTTACAAAAAAATCACAAATCGGAAAATTGGAGTTTTATACATAGTAATAAACAAATTTAAGTGACATTACTTTACAAAGTAATTCTAGGTAACCTAGAACTATGCATAATGTAAATATACATGTAGTTATTCCGATAGAGAAGAAAATAAGTCCATCCCAGATAAGTACTTGTTTTTTTATCTAATTAGCCAAATTAAAAATTGAAAGAGTAAAAGAGATATGAGCTATAACTAGTCCATCCCAAAATTCCGGTCTTGAGATTTTGGGGTCCTGGGGCAAAACCAAAACTGGGGGCCCTTAGTATAAAATATATAGTAATAATAATGAATATATGAAGTGTTACCAATAATCAGTTAAAATGCATCAAAAACAATGTACGGATGAAATAATTGTACATGTTAACTTAAAAAAATGACATTCTTTGATGCAAAGTCATTTATGATTGGTGTGAATCTCATCCGATAATTTTCTCTCAGTGCATCATGTTGTCAAACCTGGGAAGGGGCCCCTTCATTTTGGGGGCCCGGGGCGGCCGTCCTCACTGCCCCCCCCCCCCCCCCCCCCCCCCCCCTCCTCACAGCCGGGCCTGTTCGGCGTGTGGTATGAAATAGCCGCGCCCGAATGTGTGGGCAGTTCTAATAATTCGCCCACACAGGGTTGTGTGGGCTGCCTGTTGGGTATGCCACACAGTGTCGTGTCGTGTGGTCGGTTGTCTATTGTGTCACAAGTGTAATGAATATCAGAGTCCTATTTTTTAACCTGCGAAGGATTTTTAAGTCACCTAAAAAAAACCAGAAAACAGCGCACATATGCGCTTTACTCGTGTGATCATATCCAACTCGGGTTTGGAACGCCGAACTTAAACCGACTAGGAGAGGGAAACAAATATTCTCGGTGCATACCCGAGCTGATCATCCGCGTATACATCTATCCGATCCATCTATATATGTACGTAGTCTACCCCCAATCCCAACCAGCGCCAGCAAGCACGCCGCGGCACCCACGCCTCTGGCCTCCTCTCCACCATGTCCGACGGTACCACCGCGTCCGACTGTGCCCAAGCCTGGTGCAACTGCGTCGTGTCATCCATCGTCATAGTGACCGTGATGCTCATCGCCGCCTACGCCGTCGTCCTCCCGCTCCGCATCACGGCGGAGGACGCGTCCCTGGGCCGCCTCGCCCCCGCCGGTCCCAACGGCACCGCGCTGGCCTACAACCTCTCTCTGACCGTCGGCCTTTTCAACCCCAACTGGGCGATGCGCGCGGAGCTCACCGCGCCGCTGGAGTCTGAGCTCAGCTTCGCCGGCGTGCGCTTCGACGGCGCCCGGCTGTCCGACGCGGGCCGGAGGATCGAGATCCACGAGACCGTCAGGTTCCGCGTGGCGGCGGTGGCTGAGGGCGCGGATGCGGCGGCGCTCGGGAGCCCTGAGCTGGCGGAGTTGGTGAAGGAGAGCGCTGCGGGGCTGGTCGAGTCGCTTGAGCTGAAGATCACCGGGAGGCTCAGGTACAGGCCGGTGCACGCCGGCGGCACCCGGAGGCTGGAGGCCAGGTGTCCGCTGAAGCTGTGCATGGCGCCGCCGCCCGGGACGCACATGCTCGTGTTGGACAGGGTGATCAAGTGCCACCGACTTTGATATTAGGTCTATTGCAGGTTGTGAGTAATTAGGGTTTGGTCCTGGCATGATGATCGAGTAGTATACTAGCAGTGCAGGTACCTCTGTTTCCTAGCTACTACTCGATCATGTTGCCTCTGTTTCCTAGCTACTAGCTACTACTCGATCACATCATATGATCAGGTCTTGTGAAGAAATAAGAGACGGACATGTCTTGTGATGTGTAGCTATCTAGTATCTGGTAGTGTAGCTAATACTCCTAGTAGTTAAGCTTGATTCAATGCTGTGACTATGGCAGCAGTTTGGTTGCTCTCAATTAGTGTGAGGCTGTGGGGCGTCGGCATATTATCTGATTTGATTGATGTATAAAGGGTTTCCATTCTATGAAACCATATACAGTATATTTCACTGCCCTCCTGCTTTATACTAGTAATAATAAACTTGCTGGATTTGTGTTAATTACTGCCCTCCAGTCCAGCTTTATAATTAACTTGCTGGATGGATTTGTATCCGGCCGTTGGGTTGATCTCTGGGTTAGGAATCTGTCTGCTCCTAGCTAGGACGGGGCGAAGCTAGCAGCCAGGCAAGTTCCTCCTGCAGGTGGAGTGGTGTGGCTTTCCCTTGTTGCTCTCGCGCTTCCGGAAATGGGCCAGACAGAGAAAAGAGATGAGGAGGCTGGCTGGGTACGTGAGTGAGTGATGATGATTATCAGTCCGGAGTAAAGATGCATGGACCGTAGGTTCAAAGGAGAGACGCCAACCAAACCACGACTCCACTCACCACCCATCAGAAAAATTCCTACTCTCGGCCAGCTATTCATGGTTGCAGACGTTTCACGCTTCAGGAAACGGGCGAGTGAATTGCAAAAAACATCGACACTTCAGGCAAGGTTTGCAGGAACCATACATTTTTGAAATTGTGCCAAAAAGCACTAATTTTTTGCAAAAAACACTAGTTGCTCGTTTGGACCGTTTTAAGTACGTTTATGACATGGGGGGCCCGCATCCGTCGACGTGGCAGCACTGTTCAGCCGTGAGAGCCGTTAGACGGCGTTACACGGCGCGCGCGCACCGGTTCGAGCCGCTAGGGCGTCATCTCCCCCTCCCCCGAATCGTTACCCCCTCCCTCCTCATTCTCTCTCGCTCTGCTCCCACTCTTTCGCCGCCGCCGCCGCCTCCTCCCACATCTCCGACTGCCGCCGCCGCCGCCGGCACGTCGCGATGGTGTCTTGGACTGATGAAGACAGCAGCGAGCATTCGTACCAGTTCTACGAAGGTTCAGACGACGGCATCATTAAGGTGAGTTGGTACAGCTAGGGTTTAGGGTTAGGGTTTGTATTTGGGGATTTTTCTTTCTAGCTCGATCTGAAGTTTCTTTCCAAATCTCTATGCATGTGCAGATCCCTGCTACCACGGAGGACTCTGATTTCGAGGGCATTGAAACTGATGTCCCTGTTTTGTGCCATGAACACGGGAAGCCAGCAGAGAGGCGTGTTGCTTTCGAGGGCACCCTTACTGGAAGGAGGTTCCTTTCCTGTGCTGTGGTGGTAAGTGCCAAACTTGAGCTAATTTGGTCATTGCTTAGTTATGATTTTGTAGTTAGCAGATCTGGTCAATGCTTAGGTTGTTTAAATATGTTGTTTATATATATGCTTGCTGGCTAAGTGATGTCATATGTTTGCTGGCTTGTTAGTTTAGGTAGTTTAAATATTTGGTCAATGCTTGCTGGCATAGTGTCAAATGTTTATATATATGCTTGCTGGCATAGTGTTTTGTGCCATGTTCATTTGTTTATGTATATGCTCAATGCTTGCTGGCATAGTTTGTTTAAATATGTGCTCTGCAGCTTGCTGGCTAGTGTGTTGTTTATATATATGCTTGCTGGCATAGCATGTGCATAGGGATAAGTGTGATCATTGTATATAAGCATCACTCATTGTTTAACTTTGCCTAATTGTTGGTACTGGTTGCCTAATTGTTGGTACTTTCTTCTCTAATTGTATAACACTGCAATTTAACAGGAGGGTAAAAACTGTGGACTAGTTGAGTGGATTGATCCAAGCTAGCTGGCCAGTTCCCCTTGAGAATGCATTGCTGAAGTTGTGGGATATGTATGAACAGTGCAAGAACAACAGGACTGAAGACAACCTGATGAACTCATTTGCTGTTCACAAGCTGACACAAGAGAAGATCAAGCTGCAGGCCAGTTATGAGAAGTTGGTTGAAGATATCCAATCCCTTTTGGATGAGCAGGCTCAGAGGGCTCAAATGCCTAGTAATCCTGATGATAGCAAGCTGCAGGACAAGTATGACTTGGTTAAGAACCTGACATTAGCTCAAGCCGGTGTCATTAGGAACATGAAGTTGAAGCTTGCTGAAGAGAAGAAGAAGTTGCAGGCCCACATTGATGAGCTTGAGAAGGTTGTGGAGCTTGAGAAGGTTTCTAGGGTCAAGCTGAATGGGATCAAGGCAATCTTAGATGAATGAGCCAATAGGTAGTATCATGTATGCTGCTTATTAGTACTAATGGTACTTATTAGTTATGTAATGGTCATGTAATGATCTACCACTAATGCTACTTATTAGTTATGTAATGGTCATGTAATGATCTCCCAACTATGCTACTTATTAGCTATGTATTGGTCATGTAATGATCTCCCAACTATGATACTTATTAGCTATGTAATGGTTATGTATGGATCTCTCCAATATGCTACTTAATAGTTATGTAATGGTTGTGTATGGTTCTCACAATATGCTGAATGTGGATATATATGGATCTCTCCTAGAATCACTTTGGTGGGTTTTTTGACGTCGAGGGACCCTAGAATCACTTTGGTGGGTTTTTCGACGTCGAGGGACCCTATCATCTCTTTGGTGGGTTTTTCGACGTCGAGGGACCCTAGAAACCCTATCATCACTTTGGTGGGTTTTTCGACATCGAGGGACCCTAGAAACCCTATCATCACTTTGGTGGGTTTTTCGACGTCAAGGGACCCTAGAAACCCTATCATCACTTTGGTGGGTCTTTCGACGTCGAGGGACCCTAAGCATCATCATCACCATGTAGCATAATAAACAACCAGAATCACCAGCATCACAGCCAACAAACTCAACATCTAGTTCAGACACCAGGTTCTGACAGCCAACAAAGGCAACAGTTAGTTCAAAGACAACAAAGGCACATATGTTCTGACAGCCAACAAAGGCAACAGTTAGTTCAAAGCCAACAAAGGCAACAGTTGGTTCAAAGCCAACAAAGGCACATATGTTCTGACAGCCAACAAAGGCAACACAACCAACATTTTACCATCTAGTTACCAGAGGCATACAGGTACTGTTTCATCTTGTATGAAACACACCTTCTTCTTCCACTCTGTCTTGGAGCTTGAAAGCTTGACCTGATGCCTGCAGCAGAGGTAGAGGCTGTACCACCTGTGGTAGTTTTCTTCCTAGGAGACCTCCTTGGAGGAGCAGCAGGTGTAGTGGCAGCAGAGGTAGAGGCTGTACCACCTGTGGTAGTTTTCTTCCTAGGAGACCTCCTTGGAGGAGCAGCAGGTGTAGTGGCAGCAGAGGTAGAGGCTGTACCACCTGTGGTAGTTTTCTTCCTAGGAGACCTCCTTGGAGGAGCAGCAGGTGTAGTGGCAGCAGGGGTGGCTTTCCTTCTTGGAGGAGCAGTAGGTGTAGGAGCAGTAGGTGTAGGAGCAGCAGGTCTAGTGGCAGCAGGTCTAGTGGCAGCAGGTTTGGCTTTCTTCTTGGGAGGAGCAGTACCAGGAGCAGATGTAGATGGAGATGGCCTCTTCCTTGGTGCTGCAGCAGCTGTAGATGCAATGTTTGTTGAAGCAGAAGCTGTAGATGGAGATGACCTGTTTGGCTACATTGCAAAAACAATTAATGATTGTGAATTACAGATTACAATGGAGACAGAATTAATAGGATTGAGGTGCTAATAAAACAAACATGATGCTGGTTTATTCTCATAGCAAGAGCTGGCTTCAGGGGCTTGGAGCAAACATTGTATCTATGCCCTACAAGTTTGCAGTTGCTGCATGTAATAGATGCCATCCTAGAGGTATCTCTTGGTGCTGGCTTCTCAAATTGGTTTTTTCTCCTCTTTGTTTGTTGCTTCCCAACCTTGTCTTTGAATACTGGAGGCTCTATGTCCTGAGTTCTTGTCCTTGGCCACAGGTTTGGACTAGGCACAGGAAATATGATATGTGTAAATGCTTTTTTATACATTTCCTTTTTGAAAAAATCAGCCACAAAGTCCTCAGGCTGCAACTTAGCTTTCACTATTGCAGAAACTGCATAATTGCAAGGCATAGCAGTCATATCCCATTTCCTACATCCACATGTTCTGTCCAGCAAGTTCACTGAGTAGGTGTTTTCTCCACTACTAACTTGGTAAATGTTAGGACCAGCCATCAAAGTCTGGCACCACCTTGAGTAGTACTTTGTGTCCTCTAACATTTCCGCATAGGTAGGGCAAATCTCCCAATTTGCTGTCTCTGTCTTAGTTCTATTCTTGTTAAATTTGACCATCAGTTTTGTCCTAATTCCTTCTATCATGGTCACTATTGGCTTGCCTCTGACATCTAATATCATTTTGTTAAACACCTCACTGATGTTGTTCACAACCAGGTCAGTTTTGCAATTAAAATCCATAGCATGCCTAGCCCAAGTATGAACAGGTATTTTGTGAAGCCATGTCCAAGCAGCCTTACACTCTCTTTTCAAATCATTCATTGCAGCAAGGTGTTCATTCTCAGTATAAGAGTAGCTAGCTGCATCCATGTGTTTCTTTAATTCATCACCTCTAAAACCAGTAGTTTGGAAATTCTGATAGATATGTCTAAGGCAAAATCTTTGTGGACAATTGGGGAAAACATGGTTTATTGCATTTAAAAGCCCCTGTTTGAAACAATAGGAAATAAAGCTAAGCATTGGTCCTATGAAATAAAGCTAGAGCAATGTGCATATGAAACAATGGCAATGTTGTATAACTATGAGAAGAGAAGTTTACCTTCTGCCTATCAGATATGATGGTATAATAACCAAACTTCCCACTTTCTCCACCAAGTGCATCTTTAAGCTGTGTTAAGAACCAGGTCCAGCTGTCTGTGTCCTCTTTGTCAACAACTCCAAATGCTATAGGGTAAATATTATTGTTCCCATCCCTTCCTGTTGCAGCAAGGATCTGTTGACCTGTTGACAGCTTGATAAAACAACCATCTACCCCTGCAAAGCACACCATTGTGAGAAGATAGTGTATGTAATGTGAGCACATAAACAATTCACATGTTAGTAAATACAATGTACCTATGAATGGCCTGCATCCATTCAAAAACCCTTCTTTGCAAGCACTTAGACAGAAAAAGAGGCCATGAAACCTAGGGTTTTTGCTTGGGTGCTCTGGTAGATACCTAGTAGTCACAACACATCTAGAGCCTGGGTTTGTATCCAACACAGCCTGCAAATAATCTCTTATTCTAGTGTATTGTCCTCTCTGATCTCCTTGGACAACCTTCAATGCTTGCTTCCTAGCCCTGTAGGCCATATGGATGGAGATCTCTACTCCATATTTCTTCTTCAGTGTCTGCATTATTGTGGTGACTGGTGTGCCAATATCAATTCTCATCATTGCCTCACACTAGTGTGCAACCCATTTTGCAGTGACCTTGGTGTTCTCTCCTACTGCTGGGCATGTGTGCACAAAATTTGCCTTCCTTATGCAAAAAGTAGTCTCATTTGCAACAACAGAAGCTGCAATAAAGAAAGGGCATTTTACATTTGTGCACACAACTATGATGCTGTCATTGCAGTTTCTGTGGAACTCATAATTCCTATTCTGAGTTATGTGCAATGTCTGAATTGCTCTCCTAAACTGATACACATTGAGGAAACAAAGTTTTCTACAAAACTGCTCCTCTTTGTTCTCTCTCTCCTCACTGTACCAGTTCCTTGGCAAATATCTCACTGATCTACTCTTCCTTCCATTGGGCAGAACAAAATGTAGTTCCTCAGCTCCATCATCATATTCCTGCTTCAAAACACCAAGATCTGCCTCCTCATCTGATGATGGTGCCCAAACATCCTCAAATCTCTGTTCCAAGCTAGAATGTGACCTCTGTGTTGGACCTTTTCTAGCTTTCTTCTTCTTTGTAGGCTCCTCTTGCTGCTCCACCTCCTCATCTTGCTCCACCTGCTCCTCTTGGTGCACCTGCTCCTCTTGCTGGCCTTCCTCATCTTCCTCACACACTTCATCCACATCAGTGTCTCCATCAAAATGAAGGAGTGGATCCTCTCTTTGCCTCCTCATCTCATTAAGCCTCTGAAGAAAGTCCTCATCTGCATCCAGATCTGAATCATCTTCAGTTAGAAGAATTGGTAGCTTTTGCTTAACTTTATTTACATGCTCAGCTGCAATCTTATGTTTCCTAAATTTGGCAATCTTTGTTCTCCTCTTCACCTCCATTAATGTCTCCAGTTCATCCTGATCTGCTGCATTGCATTGATCCATGGCAGCATCTGTATCCATATCATGGTTTGTGCTATGTTGTGTGGGGTAGAACTTCAGTGGCTCTGGCTGACTCTATATATTACTTTTTAGTGGTGATCTTAATAGAACACCAGAAGGATTTACTACATACACAGGTTTCTCTCCTAATTGGCTCAAAGGAACCTGCTCCTCATACAGATAGCCTGAGTTCAAATCTGCAGGTCTTGGATCAGTGCCCCTAACCACTGTCAAGTTCACTACATTCTGATCTTTGTTAGCAATATGGTCAAGCATTTCATCCACCTTATCATCATCACAAATTTCATCCATTCCTGTAATCCCCACACCAGGATCCCTCACAAAATACATGAAATCCTTCAGCCCATATCCCTCTGTCTCTATTAAGGCTACCAAATTATAATATGTTATGTCTGAAATGCAAACTGATCTCTCCAAGTTGTCTCTGTCATGGAAGTGCATTCTAACTTCCCAAACATCATCATTCAAACTACACACAAAAATTTAAAATAGCTTTAATTAACAGAGCACTATGTACTGTAAATAACAGAGCACCAATGTACTGTAAATAAAAATGCATAATTCCTAAAACAGAGCACTAAAACAGAGCACTAAAAAAGAGTAATCAACACTATGATTCCTAAAACAGAGCGCTAAAACAGAGCACTAAACCACTGTTAGCCACTGTCAACTACTCTGTCAACTTCATCAACACTACATCATCAACAAATTAATACTCTGCTAACTACAGTGCCAACAAACCTAACCCTAACCCTAGAATCGATCTACAGGAAGAGGGAAGAGGGAAGAGGAAACTCACTAGACGCCGCCGAATGACGAGGCAATCCGGTGGCTCTCCGTCGGATTCTCCTTCACTGCCCTGGCCCAAGATCTTGCCGCCGCATATTCGAGACAGTACTGGGGGCTGTGGCTGGGGCTGCTCGTATCCGACGGCCCGCTAGGGTTTGAGCTCCCGCATATATCTA
Source organism: Elymus sibiricus (assembly GCA_039707655.1). Taxonomy (NCBI): domain Eukaryota; kingdom Viridiplantae; phylum Streptophyta; class Magnoliopsida; order Poales; family Poaceae; genus Elymus; species Elymus sibiricus. The sequence goes on along the minus strand of CM077669.1, from coordinate 83,234,118 downwards.
CCTCCGGTGGACCATCGTCTCCAACGCCGGCAGACCCGCCGCAGTCGCCGCCTGCGCCGCCAGCCGTCGCCATGACTGAGAGGAGAGAGTGCGGGGGAGGAAAAGAGAGGGAGAGGAGCGGACCGGGCGGGGAACGGCTTGAAGACTAGCGGCCCGGCTCGAACCGGTGCGCGCGCGCCGTGTAACGCCGTCTAACGGCTCTCACGGCTGAACAGTGCTGCCACGTCGACGGATGCGGGCCCCCCATGTCATAAACGTACTTAAAACGGTCCAAACGAGCAACTAGTGTTTTTTGCAAAAAATTATGAAAAAAATTAGTGCTTTTTGGCACAATTTCAAAAATGTGTGGTTCCTGCAAACCTTGCCTGAAGTGTCGATGTTTTTTGCAATTCACTCGGAAACGGGCACATGGCTCCCTCTGCCGCTCTCACAGCTCTCACAGCATCCCAAGCTTTTTCTCTTCACTTTCAATTACTTTGCGCCTACTGTGTACATCCTCAATGGTTTGCGTTCTCGTTCGGCTTGGAAGACGACGTGCTTTCCACGAATTAGCTATAGTAAAAATGATGAATTGATTTATGCACATGGTACCATGCGTTGTGAGTACCTGTCTTGCTTTTTCGCAAAAGAATTTAAAGAGCATTCACCCACTGGACTCGATCGTCTTCCATACATTGAGTGGTCTTGCATTTTAGAATCTTTTAAGCAAACCGGAGAAATTCCATTCAACAATCCCTATCCGGTTACATAGGATGATAATTTCAGTTTTATTCCTCTAACCGGCACCTAGCCGATCCCCAAAACCGAATAGAGCAGGATAAATTTTATGGTGTAGGGATCGGTTAGGTGGGCTAGTGTTGGGCTGTGAAGAGGGGTTTGGGCCAAGATGAGAGGGAACAGTGAGTCCCGTGACATGTTTTGAAATACCGAAAACGTCCGGCAAATAAACCGATGATGGTACCGTTACGGCCGACCGTTGGGGTATCAAACGACATCGGAATGCGACGAAATTTGGCAGGCGGCCTACCTACAATATAATAAGACCGCACGCCCAGTTTCGTCCCAATCCGAGAATATTTTATACGCACTTTTAAAACAACATTTTTCCGATGCCGCGGACGCGTGCGTGTGTGGTTGGTCTCGAAACGCTCAACGGTGAGAACCGACAACTACAAACGAATGCAAGTTTTGAAAACTATGACAACGAAGTGCCGATGCAATGCGGATGATGTGAATGATGGGATGATGAATGTGACAACCGAACGAAACGCACGACGAGAATGGAAATAAAAGGGGAATCTTCTGGAGCGTCGGTCCCGGGCTGTTACAACTCTCCTCCACTTACAAGAAATCTCGATCCGAGATCTTAGAATGAGAAGGGGAAGAGGAATAAGAAACGAAGAGATAAAACTTAGTTGCTTCTTTGACAACGAGTGAAACCAAAGAATCTTGAAGGTTGCCAAGAGATGAAGAATGGCACGAGGCACAAGCAAGAATTCCTACTCTTGGCCAGCTATTCATGGTTGCAGATGTTTCATGCTTGAGGAAACGGGCACATGGCTCCCTCTGCCGCTCTCACAGCTCTAACAGCATCCCAAGCTTTTTCTCTTCACTTTCAATTACTTTGCGCCTACTGTGTACATCCTCAATGGTTTGCGTTCTCGTTCGGCTTGGAAGACGACGTGCTTTCCACGAATTAGCTATAGTAAAAATGATGAATTGATTTATGCACATGGTACCATGCGTTGTGAGTTTTGGGGTGATAATCACTACCTGTCTTGCTTTTCCGCAAAAGAATTTAAAGAGCATTCACCCACTGGACTCGATCGTCGTCCATATACATAGAACATAGAGTGGTCTTGCATTTTAGAATCTTTTAAGCAAACTGGAGAAATTCCATTCAACAATGTTTAGGGAAAGAGCACAAGTAAGGCCAACTCTTACCGATCCCCTCTGGCTATAGAGGATGAAAAATTCGTTTTTCATTCCTCTAATGGGCACCTAGCTGATCCCCAAAACCGAATAAAGGAGGATAAATTTTACTCTGCCTCCTATCAGAGGAGTAAATTTCTCCGTCCGGAGGCAGCAAGTAAAAGTTTCTTCGCACACACGCCTCCTCGTGGCCGTCCCGCCTTGTCTGCCACCGCGGCAAGCCACTGGTGCTCTTCCCATGGCTCCTGCCCGTCGCCGGCCAGCCGTCTCCCTCGCGTCCTGCCGCTGGGTCGCGCTCCTGCGACTCTTACCGGCGGGATGGCGTCCTCCGCCGTGGCGGTTCAGCTGCGGGAGCTAGCACCCGGGTCGGGTGCGGGGATCTCAGCAACCGAAGGCGCAACCCTCACTGAGTGTTGTGCGGGCCTCCTCAGTTGAGGAGACGCTGGGGCAGCGTGCTAGGCGCTTGACGCATTGTGCGCCGCTGGAGTGGACGCAATGCGGCGCCACGTCGGCGAGCTCACGCCGCTAGTTGTCGGCCGACTAGGGAACGGCGATACGGCCGTGCGGGATGCCGCCAAGAGGTTCCTCGTGCTGCTTATGGAGGTATTGCCTATCGGGCTTCTAATTTTGATTCCTTCTCCATGTCCTCTGTCGCCGCTCACGACGCCGACGTGGTCCTGCTCGCGGTGTCTGCCTCGCCGTCGACCACCCGGCTCATAGCGCTCGCTTCGCCTGTCTTGCTCACTGTGCTAGTCGCTGTCTCCGTTACGCTATCCGGCCTCATCTCGCTCCACCTCACCCCCATCAGCCCCATGTCATTCCGTTGGATCACGTGCATGCCCTGCCTCAAGTATTTTGCCTTCGTCAAATTCTCCGTCGCCGCCGTTGACTCGCCCGGCTCCAGCCCCAATGACATTGTGGGGCATCTGCTACAGCGACCATGGGCTCAGTGGTTGATCCATCGTCGCAGAGGCGCATAGTAGGTGTTCGATTTTTTTTCAAAAGTATGACTAAATTTATTGCAAATTTGAAAACTATATGGCGCAATGCAAAAAAATCAAAAGTATGACCCCGTCGGCCTGCGGTGGGCCGAAAGTGGGCCTGTCGGCCAGCAGTGGGCCGAGCGCAGCCGGTCGGCCACCAGTAGGCCGACTGGTGGGCTGTCGGCCACCAGCAGGCCGAGAGGGGGCTGTCGGCCTACCAGAGGCCGATAGGCCCGTAGATAGCCTGCCCGACCGTTTTCTTTCCCGCCCTTCTTTCCCGCCATTCTCTCCCGCCATTTTCTTTCCCGCCCTTCTTTCCCGCCCTTCTCTCCCGCCATTTTCTTTCCCGCCTTTCTCTCCCGCCATTTTCTTTCCCGCCCTTCTTTCCTGCCAGTTTCGTTCCCGCCAGTTTCGTTCCCGCCCTTCTTTCCCGCCATCTTCTCTTCTGACCCTATAAAACCCCCTCCGCAGCAAGGTGGGTGAGCAGGCAAGTGTAGTGATTTTTTTTGTCACCGTTTCTTTGCAGGTAATGGCTTGCCCCTTTTGCCGAGCTCGAGGTGGCCCTTGTTCTTCCTTTGATTCTTGTGCGTCTGTCTTCACTGTGGTGCTGGATCGTCGCTGTTCAAGGCGTGTTGTAAGATTCTATATCTTGTTTATCTGATTGTGGCATATGGTTGATGTTGTTTAGGTTGGAATGCATTCTAATGCCTTTGTTTATATGATTATGATGTTTGCTTCCATTATTTTTGTAGTATGTTCCGTGCAGTGTTAGATCACATCTTGCTCGGTACATTGAGGAGTGCAGAGCTTTAGCTATTTGGAGGGGTGACACAGATATTGATCTTGCTCTTCACAACAGTGAGGGTAACTTATATGGTGTTCTGTTTACACATGGTCGGGTGAGCAGTAAATTCCATGGTCCTTCCTGGGAGGAACTTGTGAATGATTATGGTCTCCGTCATCGTGACATGATGACTGTTAGGCTTGAGCACTATGGAACATGGTGTAGTGTTGATTTTCATCGGGATGGTGTTATGTTGTTCCCTTTACCTGTGTAGGTAAGTTTTTTTTTGAGTGATTTAAAGTTTTGTTTCAACTTATACGTTTTGCTGTTCTGCTAAATTTGTGAAATTATTTTTTTGTAGCTCTTGAGGATCTGAGTGAAACTCAGAGGGAACTTGTTGACGGTTGTTTTTATAGTCGTGGTATCTGCAGTCTGAATTATCACCAAATGTATGTCATGTCACGACAGCTCTTTGATGACAACTACATATTGTGTACTCCTTTTGTTCATAGGATTGATTCCATGAATGTTAATGGTCAACAGATGGTGAGCTTTGTTTTTTGCTACTGTATATTTTTTTGTTCTTTGCTCTAGTATACTATTTTAAATTTGTATGCTCAACATCATATAACTTGATGTTTTTGGTCAGGTTATTCCGAGCATGGTTGTGAGGAGTTTGAAGGATTTTGTGTCAATTCCTAGGACTGGTTCTTTAACTCTTGAAATTACTTTGGATTCTGAAGATGATGATATATCTATGAGCATTCCTTGTTCCTACTTTATTGGCTTGGGTAATAGAATGGTGCTCAAGAAGGAAGGTTTCGCTAATTTTCTTCGGGCATCGTCTATTGAAGTAAACAATTTGGTCCTCATAACCTTCAAAGAGCGTGATCAGGAGCTAGTTGTTGTTTTCAGCCATCTGCCACAGTGATCGTACTATCTCGCCCTACTATCCCCCCATTTTCTTTTCCCGTCCTACTATCCCGCCATTTTCTTTCCCGCCATAATCTCCCGCCACTTTCTTTCCCGCCATTCTCTCCCGCCATTTTCTTTCCCGCCTTTCTCTCCCGCCATTTTCTTTCCCGCCTTTCTCTCCCGCCATCTTCTCTTGTGAACCTATATAACCACATCCGCAGTAAGGTGGGTGAGCAGGCCCTTCTGCCCCCCTTTCTCTCACGCCTTTCGCTCCCGCCATCCTTTCGTGGAGATGTCTCATCCTCATTATCCTTTTGATCGTAGTTTTCACTCTGGTATGTCCGATCGTCTTCTTCGTCTAGCCGCCAATTTCAAGATGGATGATAGAGTAGTTCCATGGGAGGAACTCATCAGTAGTGACACGATAATGAATGAGTTGGCTCACTCATTAGCTAGGAGTGGGTGGCCTCCCAGGACATTTGAGGAGATACGGAAAGAACTTCTCAGGTTGCATGGCAGATGGCAGAAGGTCAAACTGCATAAGAGTGAATCTTACATCAGGCTTGCGAGGAATAATTCAGATTTATGGTCAGCAGACAGTGAGGACGAAGACGACCTCTTCATGCCGAGCACCAAGGTCAAGACTACCGCATCGTCGAAGGGCAAGAGTTCTACTTCGACGGAGGAGGAGGATGATGCATTCATGTAGTACTGTTTTATGTAGTACTGTTTAATTTCAGTTGTAGTGTTTAATTCAGTTGTACTGTTTATTTCAGTTGTAATGTTTAATTCAGTTGTACTGTTTAATTCAGTGGTAATGTTTAATTTCAGTTGGATGCATTTAGTTCGCAGTACAAGTGTTATCTCTCTAAACCATTTGACCACTGAAATAAAACATGAATATGTCTCATACATAAGTAGATAGTAATTTGTCTCATACATAAAATAGACATATGTGAAGTACAACATGGTGTAGTGTTGGTGTAATTTTTTGTACTGGAGTTTTTTTCCAACTTTGTACTGAAGTTTTTTTGCCACCGACGGCTTCTCCCTCGGCCAGCTCGCTTTTCCCTTGCTTTTTCCCATGCGCAGACGCTGATTCCGATGCCCACACTGTAGTAAAATGCGCTGATTTCCACGACAGACTGTAGTGATTGGCAGAATCGTACCGCGTTGATTTGTTATGATGACGGCGCTGATTTTTATGCAAACGGCGCTGATTTTTAGGCAAAGATTCGGCCGAGCGCGCGGGTGTCTGCTTTGTCTGCTTTGTCTGATTCCTGCTGTCTGCTTTGTCGGATTCCTGCTGTCTGCGGTGCGGTGCGGTGCTGTTGCTGCGGCGGACGCGCGTGTTTTATTTTCTTCTACGGACAACACAGTGCTCCTCATCTTTATATACGAGATGCCGTTGCCTGCTCTCTCACGCTCTTCTCTTTGCTTCTGCCCACACTGCTTGCTCTTTCTCACTCTCTTCTCCATCGTCCAGCCGCACTTCAAAACACCAACGCGCTAGTCATTATGAGTTTGCCTTGCTCGGATCAAAGCATTAGGCCTACGAAAATGAAGAGTGCGACTTTCCCTCGGGGGGTGCAAGTACTTCGTTGTTGGTGTGGCGATCTCTGCAAGGTGAAGGAGGTGACGGATTTTTCTGATTGGTTGGGCATGAAGTTTTTCATGTGCGCCAATTATGAGGAAGATCCACCCGTTCCTACTTCACCGTACATCAGGCCTCCGGTATGTTTCAGTCACGAAGAATAAACACGTTGTTGATATTATTGTTGATTTGATATTTCTATTTCTATTTTTGTTGTAGTCTCCTCTGCCTCTATGCATGTACTATCATTGGATTGACACGAAAAAACCGGACTAGGCGGTGACCGAGATTCGTGAAAGAGGTCGTCGTGCATGGGCAAGTTTGGACGCGGAAGAGTGCCGCGCGAAGGCGGCAGCAGAGGAGAAAGCAGAGCAGGAGAGAGAGTGACAAGAGTACTGTGTGAAGCAGAGGGCTTTTCTTGATGAGATGAAGAAGAAAAACCGAGAAGTGGGACTTCGACTGGCGGAGGTTTACCGACAGCGACAGGAGGCCCGTGAGGCTGAGAGGCAGATAAAGAAAGAAAGGGCTCGTGCAGCCAAGGCAGCAGAAGAAGCTGGTGATGGAAAAGGAAAATATCCCCGTTGAACTCAGTAGATTTATGTTATTGTATCGTAACGTTCGCATTGCAGCAAGTTGTATCTTAAAATTCGCAGCAAGTTGTATCTTAATTTACATGTACTTCTATCTTAATTTTTTGTTGTAGTCTGTTTGGAAATGTATCTCGTACCGTTTAGTTGAGTTGTACCGTTTAATTCAGATGTACTACTAATATGAAGTAGACAAGTGTCTTGAAAACAAATCAGTCTCTTACATAAGTAGATAGTAATTTGTCCCATACATAAAATAGACATATGTCTCATACATAATTAGATAGTCATGTCTCATACATAGATAACCATATCACTGCTGGGGACGGCGACGAATCTTGGTCTTCCTCGGACGAGGACCGGAAGGCGATAAGCGCTCAGGCAGTGGACGAGTCTCACGATGACCACGACCATAGACCACCTCGTCTGTCAGTGTCTGTGTCTCCTGCGTCCATGGTGGTGGTGGAGTGTGAAGAACTGTCTGCGAGAACTCATAGGTGTTTCCAGCTTGGTCATCGTCGTCGCCGTCGCCGGCAAAGAACGAACCACCACCACTAAGCATCGGTGACTGGACATTAGACTGCATGAACGGTTGCGACTGGCTGCCGACTGCGGTAAAGTAAAACATGTAAAATTGATTTGCGAACCTAGAATGTTTAAAAGAATGTACAAAGTAGTGTTACCTAGGTCCATCTGATTATGCCAGGAATAGCTCCCTGGTTGTGAAGGAGGTGGCTGCTGGTAGAAATAGCTCCCTGGTTGTGAAGGAGGTATCTGCTGCCAGGAAGAGCTCATTGGTTGTGAAGGAGGTGTCTGTTGCCAGGAAGAGCTCCCTGGTTGTGAAGGAGGTGTCTGCTGCCAGGAAGAGCTCCCTGGTTGTGAAGGTCGTGGTTCCGAATGGTGCACAGAGGTTCGAGGTTCTGAACGCTGCAGAGAGGGGCGTGGCGGACGATGTGCTGGACGAGGAATAGCAACATCCGAAGATCGTCTACATGTAACAGCTGCGTAAATCCCGCGTACCTTCTCATGAAGACCCCTCAACCATGAGACGTGCTCTCGCGGTGGGATATTATCTCCTCTCTCAAAGCGTTGCATTAAAGAGGAAACCTCTTCTAGCACCTTGCATGCCAAGTCACCCTGTACACGGAGAGTTAACCAATTAGATCATCGTTGTATGGCAGACAACACGAATAGTTAACCAATTGTATATGTTCAGGTTAAGAAAAAACTTAACATGTGAGAAACATAGCACGTACCGCATGGTGTCTGGTCCCGACAACAGAGGCAGTTGGGAACAGATCGCTGGTGAGAGGGGCTTCGATCTGATCAGGAGCTGCTGATGGAACCAAGTAGATCCTCATGCTATGCCGGTAACGCTGCAGATACAACCCGAACTTGTCCCAGTCAAAGGGCCGAACTTCATCCCAGATATTTGTCGGCGCAGTAGTCCATTCATCCACGTAAGGGCTAATGTCACGAAGCCAAGAATCCTGGGACTTGTTTCCTCCTGAGCGAGTGTACCTGAGATTGAAATGTTATATTCTGAATGCAGACATGAGAAGTAAAATAGTATGTCTTACTTGTGCACGTGATCTGGTGAGTATGGAATAACTGGAATGTCAGGCTCTTGGCATAGACCGAACTGTCTCATCACCCTATGAAGAGCCATCTCCTCAACCGTCACGTCGAACACCAACTTGGCCTTGGTCATCCAATAGTGCCGATCTCTAGTGCACAATCCAGAAATCCCAGCTGGACACCTGGATAATATAGCGTGATGGGAGTATGGCTCCCAGATAACTTGATCCTCGTGCAAACTATCAAACTGCGCCGTGAAGGAGGGGTAGCAGCCCCTCACCTGGCTGTGTGCGAACTGTCTCTGTGCATGACAACAAATAAGCATTAGTAATTCTATTGAATGGCAAGAAATAAACATTAGTAATTCATATTGTTACTTAATATGAAAATACCTCTCTCCGTGTCCACACAGATCCCATAGTAGGCAAGTCGCCGATAGAAGGCACATAAGTCCCAGCCATGTCCTCCAAACCAAAAGGTTTATCAACGCAGACATAGGGTCGACCAATAGGGAATCTCTCGTATGACCAGAGCTACAACAATAGTGGACATCCAACAAGAGCTGATTTTCTAGACTTCAACACGCAAGCTTTGCACAGTCCTCTGTACGTAGCCGCTAAAACAGCAGAACCAAAACTCCTCTGCTGAATGTCCCCCGGGCAACGTGCGTCAGCTATCTCTCGTGCAATACCGATGAGTCGTGCATCGACAGTGGTCACGTGGTTCTCCGTGAACATCGTCTTGCCGAACAACCACATAATATATGCCTCTAGGGATCGGTCAATCTGTGCCTCTGACAACTGAACATCGGGAAATCCTAAGGAAACAATCTACATAGAAACCAAACGATTGTATGAACTATGCCTCTAGCACAACAATGAAAACAACATTTTTTAAACATGTCGTGAAGATTACCTGAAACTGGTTAAACCACCTAAAAAGAGGCCCGTGACGATCGTTGGGTAGGACCGATGCAGTTGGCACCGCAGCCAAAAAACGGGCATGCATCGATGCTAGCCAACCAGGTTCTGGCTCTAAAGGACCAATGGCAGCACCGGCCAGAGGTAATCCCAACAAGTAAGACACATCCTGTAAAGTAGGCGCCATCTCTCCCCAGGGAAAGTGAAACGTATGTGTCTCTGGTCTCCATCTATCTACTAAGCAGGTAAGGAGTGACTTGTCATAAGAGAAACGTGTCACTTGCCTCTTGTGTAACTGCATTGGTTCACCCGCCTTATCCAATTCCGGATGTTCAACCCACTCCTCCAATGTACCCTGAACCAGCCGTGCCAAAGGTAGAAGTCCAGCCCAACTTAACCTACCAAATAAAGAGAATGTAGCATACAGTTAGCGGCTATCAAAAGGATTTCAAACATAGTAAGTCATTGTACCGACACATACCTATCAACCCATAAAGGGTGTATCATCCAGTTACGCTTTGGGGTGCGAGTGATCAACACGTCTAAGTTCTTGCCCGCTTCCATAAGTGCGGCCCGGTGCCCTCTATCGATATTCCCATTAAGCAACGGATACGAAGCCATATCTGCAATTAAAACATAGCCCAGGCATATTACAAATTAAAACATAGTCCAGACATATTACAAATTATAACATCGTCCAGACATATTACAGAATAAAACATAGTCCGTCATATTACACATTAAAACATAGACCACACATATTACAGAATCAAACATAGTCCGTCATATTACACATTAAAACATAGTCCAGACATATTACAAAATAAAACATAGTCCGTCATATTACACATTAAAACATAGTCCAGACATATTACAAAATAAAACATAGTGCGACACATTATATAGCTTCTGAGTTATTTCTTCCTTGTCCGCCCCTTCGGCCTCGACTTCCATGACTGCCACGACCACGTCCGCCTCTTGCTACTGTGGTTGCAGTCGTCGATGTGGAAGCACCGTCTTTGTTCAGGTCGGGACAATATTTCATCCTATGCCCATAAGCCGCGCATAGCAAACATTGTCTGGTTGCTCCACCAGCTTCAGATTGGTCCATATCGTTACGGATGCGCTTTACCTTACGTCTGCCCCTGCTTGTTCGCCGAAGTTCTGGATCCGGGATGTATACTCTCTCTCCATCTTTTACCTTGTTGAAATTGCCGACGACTCTAAACCCTGTCATCTCACCTGTCAAGACATTGACTACTGCATCTTTTAAATAGTATGGGGACACGAAGGAGATAGCGTCCAACTCAATCTGGCACAGGCAGCCAACACATGTGAGCAAGGCAGGTGCAAGAACTTCGGTTTGTTGCATGTACACTCACAAGTTGGATAAAATTCCGTTCCAATTTTTACCTCGTGCGTCTTCACCTCATTTGCAGAACCAAAACCATCAGTAGGCAGCTGAACCTCATACCTCCTTTCCTGATTACCTATGAGTCTGACAGTGTGCTTCTTTGCTTTCTCTATCTTCTTTGCCATGTACTCCATGACACGGCTACAATAAGGTGTGTTCTGATTGTCTGCAATATGCTTCTTCTCTAACTCGTTCCTTTCTCTAAAATATCTCAAAGTGCCATGGAATACAACCTCCACAATAGATGTGAGTGGCAATGCTCTATTCCCTCTGAGTACAAAGTTATACATCTCTGCAAGATTGGTTGTCATGTGGCCATACCTAGCTCCATGGGTGTCATGCAGCAAAGACCAATTCACTGGAGGCTCTTTCTCTATCCACTCAGAAAAATTCTTTATTGCCCTGTCCTTCTTTCTCTTAGTATTAGGAGGGTCAATTGCTGGCAAGTCACAAAGACCTACTGGCTCCTCTAGCTCCGCCATGAGTGTTGCTAATTTAACCTGATCTCTTTCCATTTTCTTCCTCGCGCGGACCTGCTTCTTAGTGAACTCATCAAGTTTTGACCAAATAAAATGGTATTTACGCTGCTGGTTCTGCTTGCATAATTTTTTGAACAAGTTCATCAACCGCTTGTTCTTGAACTGTGAGAAAAAAATAGCCCCTAGATGGCGCATGCACCACCGGCTCTGCAAGTCCTTCCAAGGTGTTGGTTCGTCAACAGTTGGATTCCTTAGTGTCTTCACGGCCTTCAATATACCAGGATGTCTGTCATGAATGACACACACGTTTGGTCGGTCCTTCACGATCGCAATTTTAACTTGCCGGAAGAACCATACCCAGCTCGGAAAGTTCTCACCCTCCACAAATGCCATGGCTAGTGGGATGATTTGATTGTTCCCGTCCACACCAATAGCAGTCAGGATTTGCCCTTTGTACTGACCAGTCAGGAATGTACCATCCACAAACATCACAGGAGGACAATGCCGGAAAGCTTCGATACACATAGCGAAAGAGAAGAATACTCGTTTCAACACCTTGTGATCTGGTATAATGTTCAACCTCGTGTGTTGTATGTTAACATAAGTGTCGGGGTTCCTCTCCTTCAGTATGTCAAGGAGACGGACAACATTATCATATGAGTCGAAGAACGTCCCAAACCTTTCCTCCATAGCCTTCTGCTTAGCCCTTCAAGCCTTCCCATATGGAATGTCATAATTCCAACTAACCTTCACTGCTGTCTGGATGTGTTTTGCTTCCATATCTTTCTTCTCCACTATCTCAGTATACATGAGTTGCGCAATGAGAGTTGAAGTCACGTTTGGATGACTAACCAACAGGTTTTTCCTCACACAATTATGTGGAACCACATTGGTGACAACCCAGTGGATGTTATACTTCGGCACGTGCCCGTGCACCTTCGCAAGACAACCTGTTTCAACACACTTCACGGTATAGTTTGTTGGACTCGATATGTGTGTCCAGAAAACCCTCTGCGTAGACATAGCCCACTTTATCACCGCATACTTCAATTTTTTCTTTGTATCAAACATAGCCCCTATCTGGACTTGGTTCAGATTATATTGCCATGGAGTCTCATGTCCATCGTTGACAGTAAGGCCGGTGGATATGTCCTGATCCCATGCAGAAGGAATCGGTACCTCCACTTCATCCTCGGAATTTTCAGAATCCAGATCCTCCGCAAATCCATCCTCATCCTCTTCCTCCATCACCCTCTGCATTTCATCGCCTTCCTCATCCCCATCAGCAACACCAGAACCAGCTAATATTTTTGACTGAATACTCTGCCCAGTATCATGACCACAAACATTGTGTGGCATGTAGTTTGACTCTTTCTCGGCTTGGCTAGCATCCACATCCGGTGGCTGTGACCCGGATAAATAATTCTCGTTAGCCACTTGACTACCCTGGCCTGGTTCATACCCCACGTGAAGTTGTACCGTATTCTCCTCCTTCGCCACTGGTTGCACTAGGGCATATGGGTGGATTCTTCGGTCTCGGCAACGACTTAACAGGGTCACCCAATGCTGGCTCCTATCTATCGGCATCAACTCCCACTTGACATTTTTACAGGATTTTGTCCACAATGCATGAATACTGACGGAACATACTTCAGGATCTAGCCCAAAACTAGTAGTCAACCACTGCTTCAACTGTCTAATGTCCAGTATGTCCGGGTGTGAAAGTGTCATGATGCCATTTTTAAACTCGCTAAGATCAACCCCCAACTCATTATATCGAACATTACCAGGGCCGTAGTAAACAGTCAAATTTACTGATTCAGACATTTTCACCTGTCAGACATTGCCACCTTTCATTAATCGCAACGAACAAAATTATTACCGGCTACACGAACTATCCGCTAAAATTACTATGTACACTAAATAAACTCTACAGCACATACAAAATTATTACCGGCTACACTAACTATCCGCTAATATTACTATGTACACTAAAATGACTATGTACACTAAATAAACTGTACACTAAAACTACACTAACTATACGAACAAAAATATACCTTCGACACGTGTGTCCCCTTCTTCTTCCTCTCCACGCCACCACCTCCTCACCAGCCACACCTCCTCCACCCCACCACCTCCTCCACCCCACCATGGCTCCTCCTCACTTACGCACAAATAACTATCCCATTGCAAAAAAAATGACCGTAGGCCGCTGGAGAATGCTATGATCTATTGATTCTGCGGCTTGGAATGGAAAATGGGTGGAAGAATGAGTAGATCGGTGAGGGGGGGAGAGTATAGAGAGGAAACGGGAGAGAGAGAGCTGCCAGCGACCAGGAACCAGAGAGAGAGAGCGAGAGGAAGAAGAAAACGGTCGGGCGCTATCTACGGGCCTATCGGCCTCTGGTAGGCCGACAGCCCCCTCTCGGCCTGCTGGTGGCCGACAGCCCACCAGTCGGCCTACTGGTGGCCGACAGGATGCGCTCTGCCCACTGCTGGCCGACAGGCCCCCTTTCGGCCCACCGCAGGCCGACGGAGTCATATTTTCGGTATTTTTGCATTTCGCCGTATAATTTTCAAACTTGCTATAAATTTAGTCATACTTCTGAAAAAAAATCGTAGGTGTTCTACTAAGTGTATGAACCAAAGTAAGTTTTACTCCGCTAAATTTAGGGGATCGGCTAGAGACGATCGAAACTTAGTGGAGCAAAAATACTTCAGTAAGGTTTACTCCACCGTGTTACTTCGCTATTTTTACGGGACCAGTTAGAGTTGGCCTAATCTCTGGAGGATTAACAAGCCAGACATGCCTAGCAACACCTAGTGTGGCAGCAACTTTAACTAGCTTATGAGCTTCAAAGTTTGTTCTCCTATTTTGATGTGGAAAGTTCACGTTTTAGAGTTTCTTTCTTTAGCCGAGTTCCTTTTTTCCTAGCACTAGGCAACTGGTGAAGTTTGCCGAGTTACGTGTCACAACCGAGTGTGTAATTATCAGCAAACTCGGCAGGCACATTATTCTACGGAGCTCCCGATGAATTGAGCGAAATCCCAGATCCATTAGTGCCATATAGGTCACTGTAGAATTCAGCAATAGTAACATCAATTATTAGAGCCCGTGGCAAGATAGAGAGCCAGCAGGACACTGGCACATCCCAATTTCATTGCTTCTTGTGGTGCGGCCGGTACCGGACCTCGCCGACAAGCTTGACCTCCAGTTGGAACAGCCCCGCCGCGCTCTCTTTGAGGAAGTCCGCCACGCCTGCGCTCCCCAGCGCGACGCACACGGTGTCGGCCGCCGCCGGGGAATGGTACACCTCCATGCGCCCCGGTCGGACAACGGCCCCTGCGGTCGCCAGCCCGACGCGGGCGAAGCACGCTCCGGCGAAGAGCAGCTCCGCGTAGAGTGGCGCGGTGTGCTCGGCCGACATGAGCCAGTTGTTGTTGTGGACGGCGACGGCGAGTGAGATGTCGAAAGCGATCACCGTGGCCGTGGTGTTCTTGTCGGCGAGGGCAAGACGGGCGAGCGCCGCGTCCTCGACGGTGACGCCGACACGGCGGGGGACGAGGGCGATGACGAGCAGTGTGACCACGGTGGCGAGGACGGCAAAGATCACGAGAGCACAGAGGATGAAGAAGAATGCCTTGGCGCTGATGGCATCAGAGAAGCAGAGGAAGCAGAAGCATGGCTCGTCGCAGCAGTCGAAGGCACTCATTGTAGCAGTCGATGTCGCCACAGTCGATGTTGCCACAGTCGAAGTCGCTCATCCTTGCAAATTATGTTGTGAGCAGCAGAGTGGAGATGCGAGAAATGGGATTCTGGGGTTGCTTGGCATATACAGCGCTCAACGATCGGCTTAAGAGCATCTCCAACGGGCGCCCAACTCGCGGCGCGCAAAAAGCGGGTTTACAGCGCGCGAATTGCAAAATTTAGCGCGCACCTAAGCGCTGGCATCAGCGGATGCCGCAATAAATAGCGCGCGCGGCGTTCCAGCAAACGCGCTAAACTACAGCGCGCGCGAGCAGCCGTCGCTTGTAACATGCATTTTTTGAAGACAGTTTGATGATATTTTATCAAAAATCAAAACACAAAAAGACATAGAAAGTTCAAAATCATGTCACATCATCTCATCATCTCATCCAACCAAGTTTAAAATCACAAACGAAGTTCATAACATAACAAGTTCACATAAGCAAATGGCACATCATCAATCATGCCGCATCCTCATCTTCGTCCTCCTCTTCCCCTGATTCTTCTTCGTCATCCGAAATCTCATCTTCGTCCTCCTCTTCATTGTCTCCCGGAGATACCGAAGGTATGTGAGGCACACCAGAAGACATGCGTTCATCCATGTCACCTGGAGGTGCTCCCATGCCTCCCATGAGTGTAGCAAAACTCATGCCTCCCATACTTTCCATGGTACCTCCGAAGCCACTCATGCCTCCCAAGCCGCCCATGGTAGCTCTGAAGCCTCCCATGCCACCCATGCCTCCCATGTATACCTGGCCATGGGCCGGGCCGGGCCGGGCTTGGGCCTGGCCCTAAAAAGCCCATGGCAGAAAACTGAGGCCCAGGCCCTGCCATAAAGCCTATTTCGAAGCCCAAGCCCGGCCCAAGCCCTGAAAAGCCCGTCGGGCCTGGGGCCGTGGGCCGGGCCTCTTCCTTAAATTTCCAATTAGCCAAGCCCAAGCCCGGCCCGGCCCTGCTGGTGGGCTCAAAACTCAGGCCCAAGCCCGGCCCACGGGCAAGCCCGTCGGGCCTAGGCCCTGGATTTTAGGGCCGGGCCTGGGAGGGCCGGCCGGGCCGGGCCTGAGATGGCCACATATACTCCCATGGTAGCTCCCATGCCACCCATGCCTCCCATAGGAGCTCCCATGGTAGCTCACATGCCTCCCATGCCTCCCATGGTCATGGCTATTTTTTGGACCAAGACTTCTTCACGGGCAAGATTGACGTACTCCTTTTGCTTCTCATCGAGGGTAGATGTGTCCATGACAAACAAGTTTTTCTCCAATTATAACAATCTAGTTCGTTCCTCCATGGCCAATTTCTTCTCCTCCAATGCCACTTTCCTCTCCTCGGCCGCCACCCTCCTCTCCTCGGCCGCCAACCTCCTCTCCTCGGCCGCCGCATCTTGGTTCCTTGCCATCTTCCTCTCCTCGTTCGCTTCCTTTCTTGCGTTCACAATAGCTTCCATAAAAAAAATTAGGTCATCATCTCCTTTCCTCTTCTTCTTGTCTTGTCTTTCTTTCTTGTCTCCATTTGGTCTTTTTGGCTTCGAGTAGGCAACCGAGTTTGGTGTAGGGCTTCTCTTGCCGTCATCAGTTGATACCTCCTCATCATCATCATCCAAATCAATAGTTTGCTTGCGTTTGTTGGTCTCCTCATCGACACCTTCACGTGGCTTCAATTTCTCATCATCCTTCAACTCTTCATAGCAATGGGGCAAGGTAAATGGTCTCCCTTTCTTGTTCTTCTTCTCCTCTCCTTGAAATAAGTTTTGTGCGATAGTGAGCTACACACAAAAAAACAAGTTAGCACTTGAAACACCGAAAAAAAAGCATGGACATTGAAGAAGCATGAACATGAAAGAATCATGAAATAAATGACACTTACCCTATCGTTATCATTAGTTCCACTTGGGTTTAGCGTGTCAACCGCCTTAAGTGTGGCCGTCCATCTTTGACAATCTTTGTTGATTGTCGATCACCGGGAGCGAAGAGATCTTTCCGTGTGGTCAATTCCACTCTTGTTGTGTAAATCAAAGTGCTCCTTCATCCGGATCCAATACGCATCTCTACTTTGATCCCCTCCAACGATGGCATCCCTAGACACTTTCAACCATGTATTGCATATCAATTTGTCTTCATCCGTGGTGTAGTTGCCTGCTCTTCCTTTCAGTGCATCTAAGATATCCTCACCATCCTCGTCCCCCTCAAACTCATCATTGGTTTGAGACCAATGAGAATTGTTGGAGCCAACACCCATAGTTGACATATAGGTCTCATCATTGAAACTACAAAGTATATACAACAAAACAAATAAGCTATCCATATGTATCCATTCATGTAAAAAACAAGAACGAAAAATTTTTGGTGAAGTCATACCTTGTTGGTATTTCATCCTACACCTTGTGCGCATCGGCCGCCGGCGCAACAAGCGAGCTCGCCGGCGCTTCATTCGCCCGCGCTTCGGTCACGCGCCCTGCAAGCTTCTTCCTTGGTCGCCTAGAGGAGCCGTCCGCCGCCTTCTTCTTCCCGGTCACCTTCCCCGCCTTTGCCGCCGCCGTATTTGAGAGCTTTCAGATGGGGTCACGTGGCTTCACGATGGGCACCGGCGCGACGCCACCCGCCGAGGTCGTCCGTGGCGCCATGAAAAGCCCGCGCCCGAGCCCGGTGCTTGGAGGAGCACCGGCGGAGGCGAAGCCAAAGCTCCCCGTGCTAGGGTTCGCGGCGGCGGCGACGGAGGGGTCGCGGGTGTACGAAGGGGTGAGGGGGATGTCGCCATGGTCGTCCATCGGGCAATTTCGCCGGTGGCGACGCGGGACGGGGCGAGAGCGGTGCGGCCGGAGGAAGAGGTGGAAGAGGCGCGAGCGCTCGAGTGCTTCCGCGCGCGGGAGCGGGTGCACGAAATAAGCGGCGCGCGATGCCGTTTCGCTCCGCGCACGTATTTTTTGCTCGGCCGCTAGAGCGCCCGGATCCGCTGCGCGTGCAAAAATAGGGAATTTTTCAGCGCGGGGCTGTTTTTGGGCGCCTGTTGGAGATGCTCTAACAGAGACCGCGTATGCCCACGTTGTGCAGCGCTTCTTCCTTTTCTTTTCTCTTTTGCAATGAGGGAGCTTTATTCATTATTCAACAAAATTATACAAGGGTAATGTGTACAATATTGGAGAAAGTGCACTTTATGCCTGCGCTTTGCTAAATCTCATATGCGTGGAAAATTTACACGCGTCAGTCGATTTTAGATTTTGGGACGATGCCGAAGACATGGGCCAATGTGAGGAGCGACAAGGACGAGCATCGACCCCGGCAAGGGCGAGCTTGTAGGAACTCGCGGGAGATGGAGGCAACACCGCGAGGGTCATTGAGATGTAGCGTCCCAGGCAGAGGCCGGGGGGGGGGGGGGGGGTAGAGGGGAGGTTGAGGGGAGGGCGATGCGGTGCGCGGTAGTGGGGCTTCGGCAGTGATGGCTCCTTGGTGAAGATTTGAAGGCCTCATGCTCCCATTGTGGCCCTTCCCTCGGGTTTGGTGCCTCGGGTGGCACGGGTGAGGATTCAAGCGAATGCTCTATACTTTAGTGTCGGTGATGGTGACGTCTGCATGTGTCACTTACCTCCTCGTTGCGTGGTTGTGGGTATCCCTTCCGTGTCAGGGTTTCATGTCAAAACCCTAGCCCATCAATTTGGTTTTTAGGGCTAGAGTTCGCATGAACGTTTAGATAAAGATAACCATATGTATTTTCGGCAATGGAACTAGAGGACTCCATTTAGGCCGGACGTGAGGAAGCCAACAGTTGAAGGAGGACCACGTAAAGATGGCCGACGGTTGCCACCGGGATACCCAAAAATAGGTTTTTAGGGTTAGAGTAGACACGGCCGTTTAGATAAAAAAATCCAGTAGTATTGGTCAGTAATTCCTCATCTTAAAATTAGATTTAACGGTGTGATTTTTCTGATTTACTAAATTAAAAGTCGGATTTCTGTTTTTTTTTGTGAGAATTTCTAGCATACCTTTTTTGTGTTAACCCGTTATGCACTTTTAATGGGTCATTTAGCTGGAACTTGTAGTAACTGAATGCACAAGGCGTTGTAGAACATTATGGCTTTTCGTGATGGGCAGCACTCTGCGCCGGCACGCCGGCCCAATAGTTGGGCCGGTCGCGTCCCAGCCGCTCGATGCAGCGCCCGCCAGCCACCTGATCTGTTCGCGTTGACTTCGCCTCATCTTCTTTTTCTCTCCACGCCGCTACGCGCACTACGTCCTCCTGGCTGCCGGCGACCACCCCCTCACCTGGACATCCTTCCTCTGCCGCTCGTCAGCGCGCTCGCCAGCACGCTCGTCGGAGCCGCTCTTTGGAGCTGCTCGTCGGCACGCTCGTCGGAGCCGCTCGCCGGAGCTGCTCGTCGGCTTGCTCGCCGGAGCTGCTCGTCGGCTTGCTCGCCGAAGCCGCTCGCCCGCGCGCTCGTCGGAGCTGCTCGCCGGTGCGGTCCTTGGTTCCAAATCTTGCTAGCCTTTCGTGGTAGCAAATTTCGTTGTTGGTCGTAGCAAACGAAGACAACGGTTGCAGCAGAATGAAACACCGGTTGTAGCAAAAATCGCGATGCCATGTGCGATGTAGCAAAATGCCCGTTGCAGCTCCGCTCGCCATGGAGCTGTTGAGACAGAGAGAGGGGATGCAGCTCGCCATGTCGTCGGTTGTAGCAAAATGAAAAACCGGTTGTAGCAAAAATCGCGACGTCATGTGCGATGTAGCAAAATGAGGTGTCGGTTGTAGCAAATTTAGATGTCGGTTGTAGCAAATTTAGACGCCGGTTGAAGCATGTAGCAAATTACGCCTTCGGCCATGGACACAACTTCGCCGGCCATGCCTGTTGCAGCTCCGGTGGCCATGGAGCAGTTGAGAGAGGGGAAATCGAGGGGAGGACACTGGTTCGGTGGTAGACTTCGGGGATGCTCGCCGGAGAAGAAGACGGGGCTCGCTGGAGGAGATCGTCGGGGTAGGATTTCCCATGGCAGCTGGGAGGTTGGGAGAAAAAAGGAAAGAGAAGGACGCGGGGATGAGGAAAGAGATAACGTGGTGGACCCTCCCGATTTGATTCGTTGCGTGCGCGAGCGAGTGGAGGAGACCGGCCGAAGCGTTCGGCCGGCGCCCCGGCCCCAAGCGTTTCCCTTTCGTGATGACAGAAAAGCTGAGTTTTCCACGGGCCGGGTGACGCCTGTAGTCAAAAGGCCATGCCATTTTTAGCTTCAAAACTAACACTGTCCACGCTAGATATCACAACACGGTCGGTTGCGTTTCGTGAGTAGCGTGATAATGGGCATCCGCTGCTGCTGGCCACCCATGCATGTGGATGTGGGGCTTCATTATCTCATGCTTGGAGTATCTGTACACTACATGCGTGTGTGTGTCCAGCCGGACAATCCAGAGACCAAGTGACGCGTGATGGCACAGTACATTTTGCTCACTGGCCAGAGTCAAGGGCCAGTCCTAGAAGAGTTTCATTCATTGTAGTGAAGTGAAATACGGATACGCACTATGCCACTAGTGTAGAATCGGCCAATAGTGTCGGTTCGTAAGGGTTTTTAGTGCCGGTTCTCCAACCGACACTAAAGGATGCAGACTAAAGCCCCCCCCCCTAGTGCTGGTTCAACACGGCCCGGCACTAAAGGCCCACCACGTGGCACCTGTCGGTGCCGTGGGTTGGGGGACCTTTAGTCCCGGTTGGTAATATCAACTGGGACTAAAAGTATTATAATTCTTTTAATTTTGATTTATTTTTTCTTTTAATCCTTCAGGGGTTTATGAATTAATTATGTTTTATTTTTCCTTTTAATTTTGTGTTTTCCATTTAATTATTTTTCATTTCAAACATATATTACGCTATTACATACTGTACACGTTGTGCATATATATATAAATAGAATTTCTCGTAGAACCGATCATATATATATATATATATATATATATATATATATATGTATGTATATATATATATATATATATATATATATACATACATATATATATATATATATATATATATATATATATATATATATATATATGTATGTATATATATATATATATATATACAATTTGATATATACAATTTCTCCTACAATTTGCGGATCATTACATACGCAGGCATTACTGCTTGATCTTGTAATGGTAATCTCCTTTGGGATCTATGACCTGGTCGACCAGAAATCCAGCTATTTCCTCTTGAATTGCTCGTACGCGAGTCGTTGGTAGGAGCTGGCCCCGCATCTCGTTCAGCTATAATCAGGAAATCAAGATGAATATATTAGTTGTGTGTATATATATTAGCTAGATCATGATAAAAAAAATTATGGATAGTGTTCTGACAAACGTAGTACCCAAAGATTTCTTTCGTTTCTGCTCCTTTCAGACGTGATCATGCGAATGTTCTCGCAAACGTAGTATGCGCATAAAGCATTCCCCTGCTCTTGCTTCATGCACTTTACGAGAATAAAATTCAATCAGGTAATAATTAATCAAGCATGATAATGATATTGAAACTAGAATTAAAGAGATGCACGGACGTGGCTAGCTAGTACTACTTAATTACCTTGGGTCGCACCCATGTCAGCTTTTGTTTCCATTCGCCGGGGACCTCTTTGATGAACTTTTGCCAAGCCCTGCCCGCCGGCAAAGAAAATGAATAAATAAGTTATTAACCAGTTGATATCAAGAAATGAAGTAGAGAGGCCGACATAGTGCGATAATGATTGAAATTACCTGTCGACCATCCCCCTCACGGTTGAGTATTCGGATGGATTCTTATATAGTGAGTCAGTACTTCAACTTTTGTCTTGTCAACTTCAATGATTAAAAGATCCAGTGGTAACCGCATGCGCACACGTTTTGTATAAATAAGCGGGCACGTGCATAACTCATCAACTACACTTATTAACATCTAGTAATTAAGCAAAAAATAGAATTTGTAGTACAAGATATAGTAACACTCACCCGAAGTTGTAAGGAAGTAGTATTTCTGGTTGGGTGTTTAGTTGCTTCAAAAACTCTAGCAGGGATTTCTCTGTGTATTTTCTCGAATATTGATCTTCCCATATCGCCTGATTAACCGTATTTGGATCAATGAACTCAATGCCATAGCGTCCAGCTTTTTTCATTTCATACATCTTCATTCTGCCTAATACCACAGAAAAGAATATAGTGAGGATAATTACAGGTAATGAACGAGAGCACAGCTAGCTAGCTAGAGACTTAAATTACAGAAAGAAATCACTTACAGACAATAGCAACTGACGATAGATTTGTCGAGTGCGTCTTGATTGAATAACTGTAACAACTCTGAATAATGAATCCATACATTTTTTTTATGGAAATAATGCCTTTTCTTGACTTTCACCATGAGGGACTCTTCATTGGTATTTGCTGTTTTTTGCATGTACCACGTATGCAAATCGTACATTCTCGTTGGTAGAAGCTTGACTTCGTCAGGCTTGACCAGAGGTTTGCCGCGGACATATTGCCATTTTACTTCCTCCTCTGTAATCCCGGGGATTCCCTCAAGGCCTAGGAGTTGTTCAACAGTGACACCGGTCTCTTTAGCCTGCCTTCTAAGATCGTCGGTTATTACCAGCCGATCGGCGGTACTCACAGTTGTTTGTACAATGAGCGGGGGGGTCGATTGCACTGCGTGTTCTCCCAGCTGGGGAACAGTTTTCCCGCTTTTTTGCCAACTGCTTGGCTCGAGCTCGAGCTCGACTCCTTTTGCCCTGCCAAATATGACTTCTTGATAGACCGCACATAGTCGGAGTCCTTCTGATTGTCAGCCGGTGCAGCCATATCAATAAAGTGTTGTGAGACATGCTCAGGTACTTTCTCCTTTGGCGGCGCGGGCGGTTTCGGTGCAAAATGGGCCTTCAATTGGGCATCACATGCGTCGTCGAGTTCCTCCTGAGTCAGGTGGTTAGACAACTTCGGAAGAGGCTTGAGATCTGGACCATATTTGAATTTCTTGCCTGTTGTACCGCTAGCCGTCGTAGCTGCGGCCTCTCTCTTCCGCTGTTGCTTAGGCTGACACCGTGCCGGACTTGGAGGAGGAGTCGGCTGATGCGGTGCCGGCGGACTTGGAGGAGGAGGAGTTGGCTGACGCCGTGCCAGACTTGGAGGAGTCGGCTGACGCGGTGCCGGACTTGGAGGAGGAGGAGTCGACTGACGCGGCGGCGGACTTGGAGGAGGAGGAGTCGGTGGCCTTGGGAAGACGATGCAATCCTTTTTCCATAAAATGATATGATGTATGGCATCTCCCAGTGTTCTCTCCTCGTCACCTCCAAGAATGTCAAGTTGTAGCTCGACGACGAGGATGGGGGCCAGGCATCGTTGACTCCGAGAAAAAATTCTTATGAAAAAAAAATTCTAATTAACATTTCTATACATCTAATTAACATTATATACATCTAATTAACATTTATAAAAAAATTATACATCTAATTAACATTTAACATTTCTATACATCTAATTAACATTTAAAAAAAATCTAATTAACATTTATATAAATCTAATTAACATTATTAGTATACCCTAATATCTAACATTTCTATACATCTAATTAACATTATATACATCTAATTAACATTTATAAAAAAAATTCCATGGCGGCAGGGGCTCACAGCGGGGCGATGGTGATGGCGACGGCGACTGTGACTGCGACGGCGACGACGACGGCGACTGCGACGGCGACGGCGACGGCGACGGCGCGCGAGCTCGAGGAGGGGGCGGCGCGCGACGGGGGCGGCGACGGGGGGCGGCGCGTCGGGGGCGGCGACGGCGTGGGCGGCACGTCGGGGGCGGCGACGGCGACGGCCTCGGGGCAGGCGGTGCGTCGGCGCGCGGCGGCGATCTCCTCTGTTCAGTGGTCGAAGAGACGAAGAAGCAGAGGGAAAATGAAAAAAATTCAACTGCTGCTTATATAGGAGGACCTTTAGTCGCGGTTGGTGGCTCCAACCGCAACTAAAGACCCCCCTTTAGTCGCGGTTGGTGCCACCAACCGCGACTAAAGGTGAATTTCACCAGCCGAAGCGGCGGGAAGCGAAACCCTTTAGTCGCGGTTGGTGGCTCCAACCGCGACTAAAGGGGGGGGGGGTCTTTAGTCGTGGTTGGATCCACCAACCGCGACTAAAGACCTGTTCCTGGCATGACGCACTGCGGTGGAAGTTTAGTCCCACCTCGCTAGTCGAGGGGCGCCTCGACCAGTTTATAAGCCCCGACGCGGGCACTGCATTGAGCTCCTCTCTAATGCAGGCCTTCTGGGCCAACCTCTGCTGCGATTCCCTGTGGGCCTACTGGGCCTTGCGGGCCTGTGTGGCCCAGTAGGCGGGATTTTTTTTAATTTATTTATTTTTCATTTTTTTTTTGTTTTTTGCTTTAATTTTTTTTATTTGTGAGTTGTTTTTTTCTTTATTTAGAGTTTCTTTGTGAATCCTTTTGCTTTAGGTAAAAAAAATATAAACTTTCTGTTAGTGCCAGTAGTTTTCAAATTTGAATAGTTTAAATTTGAATTATTTGAAATTTGTGTGAATCACTACTTTGTGAATAACTTTACTTTAAAAATAGATTTTTCAGTGATTATTTTTTATTCTGTTTAATTTTATTGTGTTTTATCATTATATTCAATTTGGTAATACTTAGGTTATTTAAAAAATGAAATGCCTTTGTAACAGACGAGTTTTCGTCTGAAACCCTGATACTTCGAAAGAGTTTATCCATTTTGTACACGAAGTGCATCCAGTTTCTGCCGTAACCCTCTCAACTTTTTAGCACATGCTATGTGGGTGAAATGATGATACCACGCCAACTTTCAACCTTTTCAGAGTTCATTTGTAGTGCTTTTCAATTTCAGGGTCATTTAGCTCAAAAAATCAGTAAATGCATGAAAAATAGCAAATCAAGTCAGAAATGGTTGAAAATTTAATGCGTGGCTTCGAATGGTGCATACTGAACGCACAGAAAGTCTGGAGTTGAAATAAGTTAAAAAAAATGAAATGCCTTTGTAACAGACGAGTTTTCGTCTGAAACCCTGATACTTCAAAAGAGATTGTCCATTTTGTACACGAAGTGCATCCAGTTTTTGTCGGAACCCACTCAACTTTTTCGCACATGCTATGTGGGTGAAATGATGATACCATGCCAACTTTCAACCTTTTCAGAGTTCATTTGTAGTGCTTATCAATTTCATGGTCATTTTGCTCAAAAAATATATCAGTAAATGCATGAAAAATAGCAAATGAAGTCAGAAAAGGTTGAAAATTGATGGCGTGGCTTCGAATGGTGCATACTGAATGCACAAAAAGTCTGGAGTTGAAATAAGTTTTAAAAAATGAAATGCCTTTGTTACAGACGAGTTTTCGTCTGAAAGCCTGATACTTCGAAAGAGATTGTCCATTTTGTACACGAAGTGCATCCAGTTTCTGCCGTAACCCTCTCAACTTTTTAGCACATGCTATGTGGGTGAAGGTCGTACCAATCAGGAAGAAGCACATGGATCGTGTGTTTCTTTCAAGCGCTTGTGAGCTGTTGGATCAGCACTATAACGACTAGTCCCGGTTCGTGCTGGCAACCGGGACTAAAGAGGCACACGACCCTATATATAGCCCACCTCTCGGACATGTTCAACACTTAGTGTGTGTACTCATTCGGATTCCCTGCATACGGTCCAACGGTGCATTTCATATTTCCACCGTTGGGCTGTATGCAGGGGAAACCGTGTGTTTTGTTGATCTATCTAGAAATCCTTTAGTTCATCGACCGAATACAAATCATTCGGATTCCCTGCATACGGTCCGACGGTGCATTTCATATACGGGCACTCACGAGCCACCGTCGGCCTGTATGCAGGGGAAACCGTGTGTTTTGTTGATATATCTAGAAATCCTTTAGTTCATCGACCGAATACAAATCATTCGGATTCCCTGCATCCGGTCCGACGGTGCATTTCATATGCGGGCACTCACGAGCCACCGTCGGGCTGTATGCAGGGGAAACCGTGTGTTTTGTTGATCTATCTAGAAATCCTTTCATTTTCCGACGGTATATTTCATTTTTCCAACTCCATTTTTACAAAGACACCTAGAAAGAAACAAAAGACAAATAGAAAGGATGATGCTCAATTGGCGGTGAAGCCGGTCACATCCCAGAGTGGGATCTTTGGGTATATAAAACTTTTTCTTCGCGTGTGTCCCTTTGCGTCGTAACCATGGACAATCTTCATCGTTTAACTTGATGCTCGGGTCAACATTCACTCTGAAGGGAGCAATTTCATGAAACTTTTCATAATCTTCTGACATGTCTGTCTTGTCCTCCACTCCCACGATGTTTCTTTTCCCTGAAAGAACTATGTGGCGCTTTGGCTCATCGTATGATGTATTCCCTTCCTTATCTTTTCTTTTTCTCGGCTTGGTAGACATGTCCTTCACATAGAAAACCTGTGCCACATCTTTGGCTAGGACGAATGGTTCGTCTGCGTACCCAAGATTGTTGAGATCCACTGTTGTCATTCCGTACTGCGGGTCTTCCTATACCCCGCCTCCTGTCAGATTGACCCATTTGCACCGAAACAAAGGGACCTTCAAACCAAGTCCATAGTCAAGTTCCCATATCTCCTCTATGTAACCATAATATGTGTCCTTTGGCCCATTGATGTTTGCTGCATCAAAGCGGACACCACTGTTTTGGTTGGTGCTCTTTTTATCTTGGGCGATCGTGTAAAATGTATTCCCATTTATCTCGTACCCTTTGAAAGTCAATATAGTCGAAGATGGTAACTTGGACAGCAAGTACAGGTCATCTTCAATAGTGTCGTCATGCATGAGATGTGTCTCCAACCAACCGGCGAAAGTCACCGTTTGTTCATGTGTAATCCAGTCGTCAGACTGCTCCGGGTGTTTGGAGCGTAGAATATTCTTGTGTTGCTCGATATACGGAGCCACCAAGGTGGAACTTTGTAGAACTGTGTAGTGTGCTTGCGCCAAAGAATGCTCGTCCCGGCATATTAGTGAATTCTTTCCTAGCATGCCTTTTCCACCCAGTCTGCCCTCATGCCGCGATTCAGGAACACCAATCGGCTTAATGTCAGGAATAAAGTCAACACAAAACTCAATGACCTCCTCTGTTTCATGCCCCTTGGAGATGCTTCCTTCTGGCCTAGCACGATTATGAACATATTTCTTTAAGACTCCCACGAACCTCTCAAAGGGGAACATATTGTGTAGAAATACAGGACCCAGAATGGCAATCTCCTCGACTAGGTGAACTAGGCTATGCGTCATGATATTGAAGAAGGATGATGGGAACACCAACTCGAAACTGACAAGACATTGCCCCAAATCATTCTCTAACCTTGGTAGGATTTCTGGATCGATTACCTTATGAGAGATTGCATTCAGGAATGCACATAGCTTCACAATGGCTAATCGAACGTTTTCCGGTAGAAGCCCCATCAATGCAACCGGAAGCAGTTGCGTCATAATCACGTGGCAGTCATGAGACTTTAGGTTCTGGATCTTTTTCTCTGCCATATTTATTATTCCCTTTATATTCGACGAGAAGCCAGACGGGACCTTCATACTGAGCAGGCATTCGAAGAAGATTTCCTTCTCTTCTTTGGTAAGAGCGTAGCTGTCATGACCCTGAAACTGCTTTGGATCCATGCCGTCTTCTCCATGCATACGTTGCTGGTCCTCCCGTGCCTCCGGTGTATCTTTTGTCTTCCCATACACGCCCAAGAAGCCTAGCAGGTTCACGCAAAGATTCTTCATCACGTGCATCACGTCGATTGCAGAGCGGACCTTGAGGTCTTTCCAATAGGGTAGGTCCCAAAATATAGATTTCTTCTTCCACATGGGTGCCCGATTGTCAGCATCATTCGGAACAGATTGTGCGCCAGGACCCTTTCCAAAGATTACTTTTAAATCCTTCACCACATCAAGTATAGCTTCACCAGTACGGTGGCGAGGCTTCTTCCGGTGATCTGCCTCACCTTTGAAATGCTTGCCTTTCTTTCTTACGGGATGCTTGCTCTGAAGAAATCGACGATGCCCCAGGTACACATTCTTCTTACATTTATCCAAATATATACTGTCGGTATCATCTAAACAGTGCGTGCATGCGTGGTATCCCTTGTTTGTCTGTCCTGAAAGGTTACTGAGAGCAGGCCAATCATTAATGGTTACAAACAGCAACGCATGTAGGTCAAATTCCTCCTGTTCTTTCGCATCCCACGCACGTACACTTTTTCCATTTCACAGCTGTAAAAGTTCTTCAACTAATGGCCTTAGGTACACATCAATGTCGTTGCCGGGTTGCTTGGGGCCTTGGATGAGCACTGGCATCATAATGAACTTCCGCTTCATGCACAACCAAGGAGGAAGGTTATAGATACATAGAGTCACAGGCCATGTGCTATGATTGATGTTCTGCTCCCCAAAAGGATTAATGCCATCTGCACTTAAACCAAACCATACGTTCCTTGCGTCCTTTGCAAATTCCTTCCACTTTCTTTCGATTTTTCTCCATTGCGATCCGTCAGCGGGTACTCTCAACTTCCCGTCTTTCTTACGGTCTTCGTTGTGCCATCGAATCAACTTGGCATGCTCTTTGTTTTGGAACAAACGTTTAAACCGTGGTATTATAGGAGCATACCACATCACCTTGGCAGGAATCTTCTTCCTGGGGCGCTCGCCCTCAACATCACCAGGGTCATCGTGGCCGATCTTATAGCGCAATGCACAGCATACCGGGCATGCATTCAAATCCTCGTACTCACCGAGGTAAAGGATGCAGTCATTAGGGCATGCATGTATCTTCTGCACCTCTAATCCTAGAGGGCAGACGGCCTTCTTTGCTTCGTACGTACTGTCGGGCAATTCGTTGTCCTTTGGTAGCTTATTCTTCATTATTTTCAGCAACTTTTCAAATGCCTTGTCAGGTACACCATTCTCTACCTTCCATTGCAGCAATTCCAGTGTGGTACCCAGCTTTTTCTTGTCATCTTCGCAATTTGGGTACAACAATTTCTCGTGATCCTCTAACATGTGCTGCAACTTCAGCTTCTCCTTTTCACTTGCGCAGTTTCTCTTTGCATCGGCAATGGCCCGACCAAGATCATCAGCGGGCTCATCTGATGCCTCTTCTTCAGCTCCTTCCCGCATTGCCGGCTCTGCTTCTTCCCCCATTGTTGTACCATCGTATTCATGAAACCCATGGCCAGGATAGCTGTCGTCATCCTCTTCTTCTTCATTCTCTTCCATTAGGACCCCTCTTTCTCCGTGCTTGGTCCAACAGTTATAGCCGGACATGAAACCGGACTCAAACAGGTGGACGTGAATGGTTCTTGAGTTAGAGTAATTTCGATCATTCTTACAGCCAGCACATGGACAATGCATGAAACCATCCGCCCGCTTGTTTGCCTTAGCCGCAACCAGAAAAGTATGCACGCCATTAATGAACTGAGGAGAGCATCGGTCATCGTACATCCATTGCCGGCTCATCTTCATTACACAACACCGAAAAGACCAAATTAATACAAGTTCATACATAAAGTTCATACACACTTGTTCTCATAAAACAACATACAAACTCTCTAGCTAAAGCATTTAAATGCAACAACAAATGCGATCAAGATCGCAACTAAGGTAACAATTGATCCAACAGCATAGTGATACCAAGCCTCACTATCAATGGCATATTTTTTAAATTTTCTAATCTTCAAGCGCATTGCATCCATCTTGATCTTGTGATCATCGACGACATCGGCAACATACAACTCCAGTTTCATCTTCTCTTCTTCAACTCTTTTCAATTTTTCTTTCAAGTACTCGTTTTCTTTTTCAACTAAATTTAACTTCTTGACAAGAATATCTATGTCGGTTGCAATTTTCGGTTCACATACCTCCTAGATAAAAATATCTATGTCAACTTGATGGGCATAATTGTCATAAACACGAAATGCAACAAACATTTATAAAAGAGAGTATATACCACATCCGAATCATAAACCGGACGAGGGCCGACAGGGACGGATATCAAAACCATGCCACTATGTATAACAAACAACCATATAGGTAAGAAAACTATACAAGTAACTATTCAAATCTTACAAACATGATTTTTTTTTATAAAAAGGATAAGAACAAGAGGCTCACCAAGGTGGTGCCGGCGACGAGACGGTGCGGGCGATCGACGGTGGTTAGGACGGGGACGGGAAGGCACTAAGTAAACCACACCTACACATGCAAAGTAAGAAGTTAATTTGAGCTCAAATTGCATATAAATCAAATAAACTACCACATATAAATACTCCCAAACTAAAATCCACAAATCACTATACTTATAGAGCATTGCAAGAGCTAATCTAGCAATGAGAGATGAAAGGACAAAGTTGCTAACCTTTGTGAACACTTGGATGGATGGGGTGCCTCCAAATCTTGACAAATTTTGGCAAAAATGGAGGATGAGCTCGGGGAAGAGAGGAAGAACCAGAGGAGAGGAAAGGGGAAGAACAGAGAGCTCGGGCTGGCCGAAGGGTTCATATAGGGGACCTTTAGTCCCGGTTCGAGACACAAACCGGGACTAAAGGTTAGCCTAAAGTCCCGGTTCGTGGCACGAACCGGGACTAAAGGTTATCGTGGGGCCCCAGGCTGACGCCAGCCTGCCACCACCCCTTTAGTCCCGGTTCGTGGCACGAACCGGGACTAAAGGTCCGGAACGAACCGGCACTAATGATGCCCGTCATGAACCGCGACTAATGGTCACATTAGTACCGGTTCAAAACCAGACCGGGACTAATGATGTGGACAAAAGGTCTGTTTTCTACTAGTGTGCATGGATGGCTGACTTTGTGGTCGTACCACTAGCTAGCCCACGGAGTTGATCAGCATCCGTGCCCCGAGCGATGGATGGATGGGTCACATGCATATTGCTTGCGGTAGTGTCTCGTGTTGCCTGCAGTGGCTTGATGACCTGCAAACGGCAACCTGAGCCGGTGCGTGGCCCATGAGATAGCCTGCAACAGCCATGGCTTAGGGGGTTAGAAATACCCGTTGTGGCTTTGGCAAAACAGCTGCGTGGACAGCTGATTAGAGTAGCTGGATGGATAGATGCAGAATACTCCCTCCGTTCATAAATATAATTCTTTTTAAAGATTTCATCATGAACTATATACGGAACACAATGAGTGCATATACACTCTAAAATATGTCGTAGTGGAATCTTTAAAAAACTTATATTTAAGAACGGAAGGAGTATAGGCAAAAGTGTGTAGTAAGCGTCTGACATCCTCTTCCTGCTACAAGTAGGTGGTTTCCGTTTTCGGCATACCCGGCCACAGCCATGGTCAATGCTCCATGCGCTGCCCGAGTAGAATAATTCATGTCCTCCATTCTTACACACTTTGTTGGTTGGTTGAAGCAGAAATTTCGCGGAGCGTTCCTCGCGCCCACGTCTCCATGTATTGATCCAATTTTTTGACTGGAAACTAGTAGTTTGAGGTGAATATCAAAGAAACGTCCGGAGATCCACCCATTATAAAGCAAAGTACAAAAAAAATCACACATTGTGTGTTTTCACCTAGAGCCCACACACAAAATATGATCCCATGCGAGAGTTTACAATTTGTTGATCACATTTGGTTGGTTTCTGATTTTTGGATGACACATGCCAAAAATGCATGCTAATCTTATAAAGTAGCAAATGAGATCTAAAAAAACTTACAATTTAACATAGTCTTTAGTCACTGGCTTAGTTCATGCAAAGAAAAAATGTCGGAGTATGTTGGCGTAGATACTTTTGCAATGTGCTTCACAAGGTACCAGTTCTAGATATATGCAAAGTACTAGAAATAAATTATGATATGCAGAGTGGAAATATGAGTTCTAAATTTGTCAATAGTCCAGTACTAATGTAAAGTAGGAGTATATGTTCTAGTCTAATTTTGAAGTTACATGCACAAAGAAAATAATTGGTCACTAACAACCTTATAATTTGACTTGAATGTCTAAGAAACATCCTAGAAGATCTACCAATTGCAAAGCAAAGTACAACCACACTTTTGTCAAATCTTGTGAGGCTTTTTCACCTATCTCCTGCCATAGCGTGAGCCTATGGAAAATTTTACATTTTATTTATCACATTTAGGTTATTTATTTTTAATGACAATTGCCAAAAATGTATTTTAAACACAAAAGCAGCAAGTAAGGTCTAAAAAATCTCAAATTTTGGATTATCTCTAATATGTATTTTAATTCATGTAGAAAAATTGCTGAATGGATATTCTGGCAAGGTGCTTCACAAGGTACTGGTTTTTAGTTATACTAGCCGGTGGAAGGCGCGGCGACACGCCGCGCCCGTTGCCTTTTATTTTGGCCAAAGGAGACGTGTGAGTGGATTTGAGGGCGAGCTGGTGAAATGCATGTTTTTGTTTATATGCATGTTTTTGTTTGTTCGTGACTTATCTATTGCCTAATAAGTAAAAAAACCCATTCCTTGGTTTGAGCGAGCATATGATGAAATGTGTGCATCACAGAGAACACTCTATTAGACCATTGTCCACTTATTACTGTAAATGATGGACTGATTGCACATAATTAGCTCACGAAAAGCAAGATGCAACAATGGAAGTAAAGTTGTATCGCTTCACATACACCAAGTGAAACTGAAATGAGTAAGGGGACCAAATTTAGTAGACTGAACACATGAAACAGAGATGGAGCCTACTTGTTGAGTATCTACAAATCTTTCTCTTATCTATCATGTACAACAAAGCCAAAAGAAATAAGGAGCAAATGACCTGAAAGAACTATTCCTTGTACTTTTTAGCTGGATTGTTTCCAATTTCTAAGTATAGTTGCATCAATAGGAGCACAGTAGTACAATATGAACATTGTTACACCAGTACCACATTTGTTCACTACATATCAAACAATCATCCTTAGAGACATATATAATTAAATCCATTAAATCTGACAACCTAGCCCAAGGAAAAATCCTCTGCGCTGCAAGAATTGTCAACAATTTACAAAACCATATTATGTACCTGATGCAAAAGAAACAGTATGTATCCTCGTTTCCTCACACTAAACAATGTCTTGATTCCCAAAAAGAACTCAGTGATACCCATGTTGCGTGTTGCTGCCCGTCCCGTATCTGAGTGTTGATCTGGATGGTCATAGGGAAGGTGTACGACAGCGGCAACATCAGCAATCCTCCTCTCGCAGGGATGAAGTGGCTGTAGACGGAGCAGGACAGGGACATTGACGATGGTAAAACAATTATGGTGAATAATTTATATGGTCTTGAATTCTAAATAAATTCCCCTTAAATATAACCTTCTCTGAATCATGGACAGTAGTGTGTTGATAATCTGCTATAGGATAAGACCTACAGACCTCAAATTAAAGACGATATATATAACACAACATGTCGACATGTTTCAGAAACATAATAAGGAAACCAAACACAATATGGCGACATCTTTCAGAAACATAATAAGGAAAACCTTATTCATGCCTAGAAGCATCGATACTTGTTTGCAAAGCTGGCACCAGTCTCATTAATATGTGTAGAAAAACAGGTCAGTCAAATTAGAAGAATAGAAACATGTGAAAAGCTCAGATTAAATACCCGCAAAAACCTTTCTCTAGCATCAAATATATCTGAACAGAATGCCCAGCAGAAACTCCATGATCTCTCATATTACAAACATCTGGTCGCAATTTAGAAAGCTAAACAATTTTTATATTTTGTAAAAAAAGCTAGAGTAACTGAATTGGGAAGTGCCACAACAACATTGAAGACGATGGGCTAGATGCGGCAAGCATATGGATAAGAGTAGATCTGGCCATGGGCAGCCTGGCCCGGTCGGCCTGGCCCGAAAAAGCCCGACCCGGCCCGGCCCGACCATGCCCACGGGCCAGGCTCGGGCCTAGATTTTGAGCCCGGTGGTCAGGCGGGGCCGGGCTCGGACCTGCGGAAACTCGATTTTATGCCTACGTCGGGCTGGGACGGGCCGGGACGGGCTTCTTCGGGCTCGGGCCGGGCTTGGGCCCAAAAATTAGGCCCGACGGCCGGGCCGGGCTCGGGCCTGGGTTTTTAGCGCCGGGCTTTTTTAGGCCCGGCCCGAGGTATGGCCAGGTATAGATAAGAGTGAGAAAGTAGCACTTTACAGATAACATAACCTGCAACAATTATTGTAAGCTGAGTGTATACGCAATTATCCGAACCAATATATGAAACCATGTGAGGAAACAAAAATACAAATATAGATATGTATACTGATTCCTACAGAAGAAGTAACACAAATAATGCCTTACGGAGGGAATTCATTTACCTCGCTTGGAAGATCTAGTTGGCAAGTGCTCAGGGTTTGATGCTGCAGCCTGAGGTGGACCGGCAGGCCATCTGCACATAATCTTCAAAAACTCGGTTTTGTGGTCAATCTCAGGCTGCTCACATAGGGCTTATGTTGAAGATATGCTTATGTCCTTCAGAGTAGTAATCTCCACATAGGGCTTTCAGTTTTGTGGTCAATCTTAGTTGCCGGTAAGCATTTCAGAAGCTTAATCGAACTGTTGCACATAATTTACAACCAAAAAAGAAAATCACCTTCAAACAGAATCTTTAGTCTGTTCACCTGCTGCCTGTTATTGGGCGTTGTTGCGATGATCTCTGATACGTAGTTTTCCATCGCTTGGACAGATGACATGGTGACAGAGGATGAGGCCCCAGGGATGCGTCGCTCAGCGAGCTTGATGGCGACTTTGCAGCCATCGGGAAGGGAAGTGGGGAGACTCTGGAGTTGGACTCATAGGCACTCCTAGACCTTGGCGCGGGGAAGCTCAAGGTAGGTGGCGGCGAGTTGCGCCAGCCATGGCCGGTCCTCTCCGTCGCATCGGCCACCAGCCACCATGGCCTAGGCGCTGGTAGAACCCCACTCCAGCGAGAGCTCCTCCCATGATGTTCCCGAGGGTGCTCCAGGGCCTCAAACTGCTGCTGATCTTCACCATCAGCGGCATCCATGCCGGTCGCGGGTCCTCCCACGGTGGCCGGCGGCGGCCAGCAGCACGTTCCCATGGCTTCTCCCGTGTCATCCTCACTTGCGCAAAAGGGGAGTGGGGTGTTGAGGAAGGAGAACCAGAATGAGATGGAAGAGATCGAGGGAGAAGACGCGGAGGAGAGGAAGACGCGGAGAAGAGGAGGAAGCGGAGGAGACGGCGTCGTCGCCCAGTTGCGGTTCGCGAGATAGATGGGGATTTTTTTTAGCACGTCAGAGAGACGGGTGTGCAGGATAGAAGTGGTGGGACGCTTCGTGAAGGGCCTTCATAAGCGGCTGACATGCAGCCCAGGCACGATGCACGCCTCGAATTTATCCAATTCATTCCCAAATTGTATACAGTTACACGTGTCATTTTTTCAGAACAGGTAAAAATAACTGTAAAATCGGAGAACGTCATTGGCTTAGTAGCTTTAATTCTTTGTTATATGCAAATTACTAAAAAATATATGTCATGATGAGTGGCAGTATATGATGCTAAATTTGGCAATACTACTGCTAAAAAAGTAGGGCTTGCAGCGCCCACATGAACCCTGAAAATAATTTGAGACGCTCACTTACCATCCCCTTCCGAGTTGTGATTTTCACTTTTTTTAACCGTATGGTTTCCACCTGAGTTCACCCCTTGATTATACCAGTTTTGGACAATGTAGGTTTGATGAAGTAGCATCCACATGCATTATGTCAAGTGTGAACAGGTAGTCGTGCCATGTCTAATTTGTTTTTTCACTTTTCTATATCTTCACAGTGATTTGATTTGATTTCCACTCTAGCTACCCTTGTGCTAGCTAGCTGCAGGAAGAAAAAAGAGGAAGGATGCGTGAGAGAGGCTGTGAATGTGACTGGGTGGGTGTGAGAGAGGGACCCGTCGTGCCTTTTTCCAGCTGAGTACGTACTAACACCATGGAGATAGAACAAATGCTTGCACACGTCCAAAAAAAAAAGATGCTTGCATGGTTGAGTCAAAAGCACTACCAGACTGCGACACCACGTCTTCTTCTTGCTGCAAATTGGTGGTTTCCGTTTCCAGCCACAGCCATGGCCTCCATCCTTCCACGCTTTGTTGGTCGGTCGAAGCAGAAATTTCACGGAGTCTTCCTCGCACCCGCATCTTCGAAGCTGAGTTGTGATAGAAAATGATTCAACACCCAGTGGTGTTGCATACACATAACTAAGATGTCCGGTTTATCCATGTTATATTTAATTAGGATAATTTCTTGTGCCTTCCTGTTGCAGATCATGGATACCTTTTTTTGCGATGCAGATCATGGACACTTTGCATGCTTGGGATTTATATGTTTGATCGAGTATTATTGTTGAGCATCTTATAGATGATGCATTTGGATGAGAAATTGTTGTCACCATGTATGCACCCAACCAAAACCAAGTGTTTAATTTCCTCTTGCCACTCTATAATATATTATTATATGATAATATATATTTACTATTATTTGATACAGAGCAATGAATTAATATCAAGTTGGCACAAATTACACTATCATGAGAAACAATTGAAGCATTTAGGAAGGACATAACCAAAATGCTACATCGAAGCAATCAATGACAACAAAGACATCAATATCAACAACGAAACGATTAGCATGATATGGATTTGGGAGGGAGCAACTAACTATATTATGAGTGACATAATCCTAGCAAATTTTCATAGTGTCAAGATAAAGTGTCCCCTGTAATTCTAGTAAGAACTTGTAACTTGTTTTTTGAAGTACTAAAATTCTCATAAATCTTTTCCCTGGCAGCTAGAACAACAATAGGAATTCTTGGGAATTGTCTTCTTATCCTACGGTACTGGTCCATCCACACAAAAAGCTGGGGTGAAACTGGCTTTGGATGTCGAGAAGTCAAAAGAAGCTCCCATAAGTTGAAGTGCAGAAGTGTGAACACTGAACACATAGAATTTCTAAAGATAAGCAAACTTACGCTGACTACTGTTTCCTTTTGTGGGAAAAACACTGATTACTTCAAAAGTCCTATTCTGCTCCCGAGCTCAAATGCTCCCTCATGAACAGTAAAAATCCAAAAAATAGTTTTTTGTAAATCTGAAATTATTTTGTGGTAAACTTTAACATGTTTTGTAACTTGCAAAATTTCAGCACGAAACGACATTTGTAAATGGAGTAGCATTTTTGGAAAATCGATTTTGTGTTTTTTGTGACGACTTCCATGACTGTCATTCTGTGCTAAAATTTTGCAAGCATACAAAACATTTGTCCAAGTTTGCTACAAAAAAATTCACATTTTTTTGAATATTTGCTATTTTTTTTGATTTTACTGTTCATAAGCGAGCATTTCAGCTCAGGTGTAGATACTCAATGTCCTGATTACTCAACCTTTTGTTTTGGCAGAGCACTCTTGGCATAAGGAGAAGAAGCCAGTACTATCTAAGTAGTCATTTTGAATTTTTTTTGGAGAAATTTGACATATATTTGTCATCCTTCAAATAATATATGTACGGAAAGAAGTATTGCATTAGGAAACAAGAAAAACATTGAACTATATATTACTGCTTCAAATAATCAGGAAATGAGAAAATTCTTGAACTATATAATTTAAGGAAACTTGATTGAAAAACCTAGTACTATATACGTAGCCATTTTGAAATTTTATTTGTTTGTTTTAAATAATTTGATATATATTTATCATCCTTCAAATAAAATATGTACGGAAAAAAGTATTGCATCAGGAAACGAGAAAATAATATATGTACGGAAAGAATAATTTTATCAGGTGGTCGTCTATAAGTATAGGTGCATTGTTTGCATATACTTACAAAGGACCACGAAATCAACTACTGGATGCATTGCATTTTTGAGATTATCTAGATTACTTGTCTCTACTCTAATTAATCCATCATGTTTCTAATATGTATTAATAGATAGATAGATAGAACAGAAGTGTGGCTTTTGTGTACCATAAATGTTTGTAAAAAGAGCTCACACTGCTCACATTAATCCCCAAAATAATTCTTTGCCTGAGTGGGTTGTTCTCCTTGTGGTACAATGGTATGGTTGGGCCTCCCCGGTTCGTGGAATATTACAGTACAAAACTATTCCAAGTTAAAATATTACAGCACAAAACTTCTATTGGGAGTCTGATGTTGGAAATATGGCTGTACAGAACTTGTCAACTCGATCTAATGAGGAGAAAACATATTTTAGTTGTAAAATACTTGTTAAAAATATACTTCCGAGTACCCCATAAAATAAATACTTGCAAGGAGAAAATATGTTTTCCAAAAATATAATTTGCAAGAAAAATAAACATTTCCCTAATTTGACTTCTTTTAGATACTTCATCTGTAACCATCATTACATAATATTTTCCTAAATATATACTAATTTTTAATGAGGGTTCTGGAATATCTGAATACTAGAGGTGATCGATAAGATGTGTCATGTGCTGCTTACATGGAACTTATTCTTGAGATGGGTTTAGTTCTCGGCGATGTGCCACATGAAAACTCGGGCACTCGCCATCTTTAGACGGCGCACTTGACCTTTCATTCTTCTTTTCGACTAAAGGAGCTCTAAGCTCGCAATTTCATTGCATGAAATTTAGAAACAACAATATTTTTCACTTTTATTGATCACATTAAGGTATTTTTAAATGAGAAATGCCAAAAAGGTATTTTAAACCCAAAAGTTGCAAATGAGATCTAAAAAATCTTCAATTTTTGAAGTATCTCTTTTATGTGTTTTAATTCACGTATAATAATTTCGGAATATGTTCAATGGATACTCTTGCAGCTTCAAAAGGTACTTGATGCGGAGCATCCTACGGACATCACCATGACAGGAGTCCGTTTGGCAAGTGACACGTGCCACGACTACTTCACATACATAAAGGTGAATCATCTCCTTTACACGTGTTCACTTGACCCCGTCGAGGATGGTATACTACTTGGCACTCCTCTCGTGTGCATGCATAGGTATTACCGGAGCTTCACGGACGACGAGGAGGAGTGCCGGCACCTACGTGCAACTACACCATCCGCGAGGGAAGCTTGGAAGCGGAGACGGAAGAAGACGGAGTCCCAGAGAAGGAAGAAGAACAAGGGCAGCTCCCAGGCCCCGGACATCCGGCCCTTGGCCCGGACATCCGGCCCCTGGAGGTACCTCTGGCGCCAAGGGCAAGTTGCAGCTGATGTTACAGGGCCCGGACATCCGGCCCGACCCCCGGACATCCGGCCCCCGGATATCCGGCCATCGCCCCGGAAATCCGGTGCGCCAGGACCCGAACCACACAGAAACCAGGTGGTCAAGCCCCGGACATCCGGCCCTCAGCCCGGACATCCGGCACCCACGCGAAGCCCCGGACGTCCGGCCCCCAGCCCGGACATCCGGCCCCTGTGCGGGCAGACGCGGGCAGGAGGCCCATGTATCCCTTTCCCTTCGCCCTCATTTGCACTAAGACTATAAATAGAACCCCTCCTCCTCCTTTCTAGGGTTAGCATTGTTTAGCTCATAGATTAGTTGAGCATTGCTCCTTCCATATACTTCTCCTAGGAGATTGGTACCTCCACGTGTGAGAAGATCGTATGGATGTCAAGGCCCCTATCTAGGGAAGATCCGTCTACGGATCCAAGGCCTCATCTCCCTATGGGATTTGGGATGAACTCTACCATGTATCCTCTTTCCCTTTGTTGTTCTTGTACCTTGTGGATCTCGTGTGTGGTGAGTCTAGTGGATGTGTGATTGGACTTGTTTTGAGTGTTTCCTCTTGTGATTCTTCCCTCGTGTTCTTCGTGTTCTTCGCGTCCCCTCACAAATCCACCTCCAATTCGTGAAAGATCGACGCACACGGGCGTGCCCCGTATCATATTGGTATCATGAGCCACGTTGATCACGAATTTGGAGCCACCCCCACCGTTTTCTAGCCTAATTTTGCTTTATTTCGTCCCAATTCGAAAATCCCCACCAAAAATAGCCTCACCAAAAATTTTGTGATTTGTTGATTCTTGTGAG
The DNA here is from genome assembly GCA_039707655.1 of Elymus sibiricus. Classification (NCBI taxonomy): domain Eukaryota; kingdom Viridiplantae; phylum Streptophyta; class Magnoliopsida; order Poales; family Poaceae; genus Elymus; species Elymus sibiricus. Next base: position 83,194,134 of record CM077669.1, on the reverse strand, counting down.
ATTTTGTTGATTTTGATCCATGGATTTCGTGCTTGGTAGGTAGATCTAGCTTTCCCACCACGCAATCCACCCTAATTTTTCTTTTCCCCCATCAATTTTGACCCCCCGAGCTCGAAATTTCCGCCCAAATTGAGCTCCCGAGCCCCAAATCTCGATCTGGATTTGTCGGGCCGGACATCCGTGCCCCTGGCCGGACATCCGGGCCACTGGCCGGACATCCGGGCCCCCAAGCCGGACATCCGGCTCCTGGAGCTCACTTTCGGACGATTCTGGACATTCACGTCCCGGATATCCGGCCTAACCCCCGGATATCCGGCCCCTGGGAACTCAGCCTCCTGTGTTTCACCGTTTTGTCCATAACTAATTCATCCGGACTCCGATTTTGACGTTCTTTAGCTCGTTTTGTAGCTATTGACACCATCCATCCAACAAAAATAGATTCATACTCATTTGACTCCATCATATTTTTGGAATTTTGGCAAGTTTGCCTAGTCTTCCACCATAACTTCCGCATAGCCACCCCACCATACACTTCCGCCATTCTAACCCAATTTTGTTTGAGATTTTGAGTTGCGGTTTCCGTTTCCTAAGGTGTTTCGGCTACTTAGGGACGGTTCTTCATCGACAACGCCGCTACTCATCATCGCCTCGGCCTCGTCATCGACATCGGCCACTTTGCCTTTTGGCACCCCAACCGTAAGCAAGGACGGTAACCTCGACGACATCATTGTCTATTACCTTGCCATTGCATTGAACGCTCCGAGCCTATTGCGTACCTTACCCATTGAGACTAGCGAGTTGAGAATTGCCAGGCCACGTTACTTGTGCACCGTAGTGATACTCTTATGCCGCATTGCTAGCTTTAGCGTGCAAATATCTTGTCATCTACATTGTGCCATAAGTCTCTCCCGTGCATATACATCATACTTGTCTCATATCTTGGTTCGAGCATCAAGCATAGGAAAAAAAAAGAAGAAAAAGCTTTTAAGCAAAAGAGGAGAAACAAAAGAGCTTATAAGCAAAAGCAATAGCATTGAGCCATTTTGCATAGTTCATACTCTTGGATCATACATACATAGCATACTTGGGATTGAAGACGGCACGTTTACTCTTTTAGGTTGGTGCACAAGCGCGTATCTAGCCCATTTGAGCAATCGAGCTATTGTCTCTCTAGTATCCGTGCAACACGAGCTTTTCCCGGGTCTCTCATTTTGTGCTCATTCCTTGGTTGCGCGGATCCCATTTATCTATCCGTGTGTGTGTTCCTAGTGCCACCATAGCTATTGATCTATTTGCTTTGCATTGCAATTTTGTGAATCTTTCTCAACATTTTCGATATCTTGAATTGACAATTGCTTGAATTTTGTGCCACTTGTCCTAACCAAGCCACTCGATAAGCTTTACATTGTAGGTGTGAGTGAACAAGTCCGGTACCAATTCCCCTATTCTTGCATTTCACATTGAGTGAAACGGGATACATCCTCAACTTTGGGGAACGGTATTTTGGTATTGTTTATCTCATTTCCCACTAACCTTTGCCCGAGTCTTGTGATGGATAGGCAAAGCACATCATCTCCTTCGGTCTACAACAAGAATGACGAGTTCGATGCCATGAAGAACTTCATCGACGCCAAGTTGGCTGCTCAAATGGAGGAGCTCAAGGTCCTCATCAAGAACCGCAAGCGGTCTCCCTCATCTTCGAGAAGACGCTCAAGTGCACATGCTTCCGAGCTACCATCTTCGGCAAGATCACCTCGGCATCGACACCATCAACGACATGAAGAAATAACGACGCCAACATCAAGGCGTCCAACAACGAACAAGTGTGAAGGTCATGAGCTCGACACCAGCCTCCGCTCGATGACTTCACCTCCTACCTTGGCATCTTCGCCAAGCGACGTCAAGGCATCTTCGCCTTTGGATATGCGGCATCTTCGCCGACAAACACTTCAAGAGAAGCTCCCCAAGCTCAAGTCCGCGCCTTCCACGAGCTACTACGACCTCGACATCGACCACGAGATTCCTTTCTATGGGAGTCAAGACCCCGAGGAGTATCTCGATTGGGAGCGCAAGATGGACTCCTACCTCAAGCTACTTCAAGTCCCTTCCGAAGATCACGTGAAGTGCGCCACAAGAAACTTCCACGGCGACGCATCGACATGGTGGCTTCACACGTCTTCGACGAGCTTCGACAAGACTTGGTCCAAGTTGAAGAAAGCGATGCGGCGAGAGTTTGTGCCTTCTACATACACAGAACATCTTCACCGCCACTTGGAGAACACCATACAAGGATCCATGTATCTCGATGAGTACTTCATGAAGATGAAGAAAGCCTTGCGACGAGCCGGTGTGGACGACCCCATTTGGATGAAGTTCCACTTCATGATGGGATTGAACAACGACATCGCCAAGACTATCTTCCACATCGACTATGAGTCTCTCGACGACATCTACGTTGGTGCTCTCAAGGCGGAACAAGAACTCCAGGCCAAGGCTACTCGACCCCGAGCACACTTCGCGACGACCAAGCTCCACGACGACGAGCATGAGGATGGTACCACCGAGATGTCCAAGCCCAACGAGCTCCAAGACGACGCTCCCAAGTCTGACTTCACCGCCATCCCTCTTTGTGGCATTGACGATGCCGAGTCTACCATGACTCTTTTTGAAGATGGCGCGGCGACGACCACGACTACGGAGCCACTCAAGGAACACGCTTTGGAGGCGAGCAACAAGGTGGCGAGCAAGGATGACGCTTCCATCTTTGGAGGCGAGAGTGATGATGTGCCATCTTCGGCCTTCATCCACGGCGACGGTGACGAGTTGGTTGAGCATGGGATTTTCCCTTCGACCATGGCGGCGTTTGGAGATGAGTTGAGCGACTTATGCCACCATATTGAGAATGCGAGTGACTTCACCACTAGCCCCATATATGATGAGTTGCCCCAATTCCCATGTGAGGAGAGCCACAACCCCCACCACTTGAGTGAGATGAGTGACTCCACCATATGTGAGTTTGAGTGCATCTACCTTGAGGGAGTGTGTGAGCCACCACATAGAGAGAGTGAGGTAGTTGATAGGGCATGTGAGGCCATTTCGATTTCTAACAACTTAACCTCTACCTCTATTGTGTCTTCTCCTTTGGTGCTAGGTCCCATATACGATGACGCGCCGATCCTTGATGACTTCGTCCTTCCTTTGGACAAGACGATGGCCATGGTGGAAGATGATGCTCCCCCCACATGGTTCCATCACGATGAAGATGACCACGCTTTGGTCTTTACCACCTCACCTATGTTGGGGAACGTTGCATGGGAAACAAAAAATTTCCTACGCACACGCAAGACCTATCCATGGTGATGAGCATCTACGAGAGGGAGATTGAATCTACATACCCTTGTAGATCGCTAAGCGGAAGCGTTAATAAACGCGGTTGATGTAGTCGAACGTCTTCGCGATCCAAATCGCCGAGCGTCCCGCGATCCTATCACGATCCTTCCGATCTAGTGCCGAACGGATGGCACCTCCGCGTTCAACACACGTGCGGCTTGATGACGCCTTCACCTCCTCGATCCAGCGAGCGATGATGAAGTAGTAGATGAGTTCCAGCAGCACGACGGCGTGGTGATGATGGTGAGTAGCAATCTCAGCAGGGCTTCGCCAAGCACTACGGAGATTATGACGGAGGAACTAGAGGGCTAGGGTTGCCGGCACACGGCTTGGGAAATCCTGATGTATCCCGTGTGCTAGCGCTGCCCCTCTATTTATATGTTGAGCCCTGGGGTCTAAACTTGGACAAAAAGCCTCCACCAGCTCGGTTTTGCCCGCACAAGGTCGGTTTGGCCCGCAAGGAAAGAGTCCAACTCGGATCCCTGCCGAACCGTGCACAGCCGCGCACAAGCGGTAGTACCGCTCACAAGCGGTAGTACCGCTTGGGCGGTAGTACCGCTTCACCCAAGCGGTAGTACCGCTTGAGCGGTAGTACCGCTTCAACCAAGCGGTAGTACCGCTTAAGCGGCAGTACTGCCTTACTGCTTAAGGCAGCAGCAAAACTCCTTTTTGCACTTTCCAATACCTCGTGGGTTTTATCCCTTTTGGCTCATATAAAGTGTTGCTGCACCCGAACACTTCGGTAAACATCCGGAACACCTTCCGGTGAATTCCGGAACCCTTCCGGAGATCAAAACACCATTATCACATATATCAATCTTTACCTCCGGACTCTTCCGGAGATCCTCGTCATGTCCGGGATCTTATCCGAGACTCCGAACAACCTTCGGTCACCAACAATAACTCAACTGTACTAATCGTCACCAAACGTTAAGTGTGTAGACCCTGCGGGTTCGAGAACTATGTAGACATGACCGAGACACCTCTACGGTCAATAACCAATAGCGGGACCTGGATGCCCATATTGGTTCCTACATATTCTACGAAGATTTATATCGGTTGAACCTCTATGTCAAGGATTCAGTTAATCCCGTATGCTGTTCCCTTTGTTCTTCGGTATGTTACTTGCTCGAGATTCGATCGTCGGTATCTCTATACCTAGTTCAATCTCGTTACCGGCAAGTCTCTTTACTCGTTCCGTAATACAAGATCCCGTGGCTAACACCTTAGTCACATTGCTTGCAAGGCTTATAGTGATGTTGTATTACCGAGTGGGCCCTGAGATACCTCTCCGTCACACGGAGTAACAAATCCCAGTCTTGATCCATGCCAACTCAACGGACACCTTTGGAGATACCTGTAGAGCATCTTTATAGTCACCCAGTTACGTTGCGACGTTTGATACACACAAGGTATTCCTCCGGTGTCAGTGAGTTGCATGATCTCATGGTCATAGGAATAGATACTTGACATGCAGAAAACAATAGCAATAAACTGACACGATCATATGCTATGTTATAGTTTGGGTCTTGTCCATCACATCATTCTCCTAATGATGTGATCCCGTTATCAAATGACATCTCATGTCCATGGTCAGGAAACCTTTACCATCCTTTGATCAACGAGTTAGTTAACTAGAGGCTTACTAAGGACACAGTGTTGTCTATGTACCCACACATGTATTTGAGTTTCCAATCAATACAATTATAGCATGGATAATAAACGATTATCATGAACAAGGAAATATAATAATAACTACTTTTATTATTGCCTCTAGGGCATATTTCCAACAGTCTCCCACTTGCACTAGAGTCAATAATCTAGTTCACATCACTATGTGATTTACATTGTAATGAATCGAACACCCATGCAGTTCTGGTGTTGTTCATGTTTAGCCCTTGGAAGAGGTTTAGTCATCGGATCTGCAACATTCAGATCCGTATGTACTTTGCAAATATTTATGTCGTCCTCCTTGATGTAATCGCGGATGGAATTGAAACGTCGCTTTATGTGTCTGGTCCTCTTGTGAAATCTTGGTTCCTTGGCTAGAGCAATGGCACCAGTATTATCACAGAACAGAGTCATTGGGTTAAGTGCACTAGGCACTACTCCAAGATCTGTCATGAACTCCTTCATCCAGACACCTTCCTTCGCCACCTCCGAGGCAGCGATGTACTCCGCTTCGCATGTAGAATCAGCTACTACGCTTTGCTTGGAACTGCACCAGCTAACCGCACCTCCATTGAGAATAAATACGTATCCGGTTTGCGACTTAGAGTCATCCGGATCAGTGTCAAAGCTTGCATCGACGTAACCCTTTACGACGAGCTCTTGATCACCTCCATAAACGAGAAACATGTCCTTAGTCCTTTTCAGGTACTTCAGGATATTCTTGACCGCCGTCCAGTGTTCCACTCCTGGATCACTTTGAAACCTTCCGGCCATACTTATGGCAAGGCTGACATCGGGTCTTGTGCACAGCATTGCATACATGATAGAACCTATGGCTGAAGCATAGGGGACGACACTCATCTTTTCTCTATCTTCTGCAGTCACTGGGCATTGAGTCTTACTCAACTTCATACCTTGCAAAACAGGCAAGAACCCCTTCTTGGACTGATCCATTTTGAACTTCTTCAAAATCTTATCAAGGTACGTGCTTTGTGAAAGTCCTATTAAACGTCTTGATCTATCTCTATAGATCTTGATGCCTAATATGAAAGCAGCTTCTCCTAGGTCCTTCATTGAAAAACTCTTATTCAAATATTCCTTCACGCTTTCCAACATTTCTATATTGTTTCCAATCAGCAATATGTCATCCACATATAATATTAGAAACGCTATAGAGCTCCCACTCACTTTCTTGTAAATACAAGCTTCTCCGTAAACTTGTATAAACCCGAATGCCTTGATCACCTCATCAAAGCGAAGATTCCAACTCCGAGATGCTTGCACCAGTCCATAAATGGATCGCTGGAGTTTGCAAACTTTGTCAGCATTCTCTGGATCGACAAAACCTTCTGGTTGCATCATATACAACTCTTCCTTAAGGAAACCGTTAAGGAACGCTGTTTTGACATCCATCTGCCAAATTTCATAATCGAAAAAGGCAGCTATTGCTAACATGATTCTGATAGATTTAAGCATCGCTACGAGTGAGAAGGTCTCATCGTAGTCAACTCCTTGAACTTGTGAAAAACCCTTTGCCACAAGTCGAGCTTTATAGACGGTGACATTACCGTCCGCGTCCGTCTTCCTCTTAAAGATCCATTTGTTCTGAATGGCCTTACGCCCTTCAGGTAATACTTCCAAAGTCCATACTTTGTTTTCATACATGGATCCCATCTAGGATTTCATGGCCTCTAACCATTTCTCGGAATCCGGGCCCACCATCGCTTCTCCATAGCTCGTAGGTTCATCGTTGTCCAACAACATGACCTCTAAGACAGGGTTGCCGTACCACTCAGGAGCAGTACGCGTCCTTGTCGACCTACGAGGTTCAATAGCAACTTGATCCGAAGCTTCATGATCTCCATCATGAACTTCCTCTTCAACTGACGTAGGCTCTACAGAAACATCTTTCTGTGTTGCGCTACTCTCTGGTCGAAGTAAAGGTTCAATAACCTCATCAAGTTCTATCTTCCTCCCACTCAATTCTTTCGAGAGAAACTCTTTCTCAAGAAATGTTCCGTTTTTAGCGACAAACACTTTGCCTTCGGATCTGAGATAGAAGGTATACCCAACTGTCTCTTTTGGATATCCTATGAAGACGCATTTCTCCGCTTTGGGTTCCAGCTTTTCAGGCTGAAGCTTTTTGACATAAGCATCACATCCCCAAACTTTAAGAAACGACATCTTTGGCTTCTTGCCAAACCATAGTTCATATGGCGTCGTCTCAACGGATTTCGATGGTGCCCTATTTAAAGTGAATGCAGCTGTCTCTAATGCATAACCCCAAAACGATAGTGGCAAATCGGCAAGAGACATCATAGATCGCACCATATCCAATAAGGTTCGATTACGACGTTCGGACACACCATTACGCTGTGGTGTTCTAGGCGGTGTCAATTGTGAAACAATTCCACACTGTCTTAAGTGACTTCCAAACTCATAACTCAGATATTCTCCTCCTCGATCAGATCGTAGGAATTTAATCTTCTTGTTACGATGATTCTCAACTTCACTCTGAAATTGCTTGAACTTTTCAAACGTTTCAGACTTGTGTTTCATTAAGTAAATATACCCATATCTACTTAAATCATCAGTGAAGGTGAGAAAGTAACGATAACCACCGCGCGCCTCAATGCTCATTGGACCGCACACATCAGTATGTATGATTTCCAACAAGTCACTTGCCCGTTCCATCGTACTAGAGAACGGCGTTTTAGTCATCTTGCCCATGAGGCATGGGAAACAAAAATTTTCCTACGCACACGCAAGACCTATCCATGGTGATGAGCATCTACGAGAGGGAGATTGAATCTACATACCCTTGTAGATCGCTAAGCGGAAGCGTTAATAAACGCGGTTGATGTAGTCGAACGTCTTCGCGATCCAAATCGCCGAGCGTCCCGCGATCCTATCACGATCCTTCCGATCTAGTGCCGAACGGACGGCACCTCCGCGTTCAACACACGTGCGGCTTGATGACGCCTTCACCTCCTCGATCCAGCGAGCGATGATGAAGTAGTAGATGAGTTCCAGCAGCACGACGGCGTGGTGATGATGGTGAGTAGCAATCTCAGCAGGGCTTCGCCAAGCACTACGGAGATTATGACGGAGGAACTAGAGGGCTAGGGTTGCCGGCACACGGCTTGGGAAATCCTGATGTATCCCGTGTGCTAGCCCTGCCCCTCTATTTATATGTTGAGCCCTGGGGTCTAAACTTGGACAAAAAGCCTCCACCAGCTCGGTTTTGCCCGCACAAGGTCGGTTTGGCCCGCAAGGAAAGAGTCCAACTCGGATCCCTGCCGAACCGTGCACAGCCGCGCACAAGCGGTAGTACCGCTCACAAGCGGTAGTACCGCTTGGGCGGTAGTACCGCTTCACCCAAGCGGTAGTACCGCTTGAGCGGTAGTACCGCTTCAACCAAGCGGTAGTACCGCTTAAGCGGCAGTACTGCCTTACTGCTTAAGGCAGCAGCAAAACTCCTTTTTGCACTTTCCAATACCTCGTGGGTTTTATCCCTTTTGGCTCATATAAAGTGTTGCTGCACCCGAACACTTCGGTAAACATCCGGAACACCTTCCGGTGAATTCCGGAACCCTTCCGGAGATCAAAACACCATTATCACATATATCAATCTTTACCTCCGGACTCTTCCGGAGATCCTCGTCATGTCCGGGATCTTATCCGAGACTCCGAACAACCTTCGGTCACCAACAATAACTCAACTGTACTAATCGTCACCAAACGTTAAGTGTGTAGACCCTGCGGGTTCGAGAACTATGTAGACATGACCGAGACACCTCTACGGTCAATAACCAATAGCGGGACCTGGATGCCCATATTGGTTCCTACATATTCTACGAAGATCTATATCGGTTGAACCTCTATGTCAAGGATTCAGTTAATCCCGTATGCTGTTCCCTTTGTTCTTCGGTATGTTACTTGCCCGAGATTCGATCGTCGGTATCTCTATACCTAGTTCAATCTCGTTACCGGCAAGTCTCTTTACTCGTTCCGTAATACAAGATCCCGTGGCTAACACCTTAGTCACATTGCTTGCAAGGCTTATAGTGATGTTGTATTACCGAGTGGGCCCTGAGATACCTCTCCGTCACACGGAGTAACAAATCCCAGTCTTGATCCATGCCAACTCAACGGACACCTTTGGAGATACCTGTAGAGCATCTTTATAGTCACCAAGTTACGTTGCGACGTTTGATACACACAAGGTATTCCTCCGGTGTCAGTGAGTTGCATGATCTCATGGTCATAGGAATAGATACTTGACATGCAGAAAACAATAGCAATAAACTGACACGATCATATGCTATGTTATAGTTTGGGTCTTGTCCATCACATCATTCTCCTAATGATGTGATCCCGTTATCAAATGACATCTCATGTCCATGGTCAGGAAACCTTTACCATCCTTTGATCAACGAGTTAGTTAACTAGAGGCTTACTAAGGACACAGTGTTGTCTATGTACCCACACATGTATTTGAGTTTCCAATCAATACAATTATAGCATGGATAATAAACGATTATCATGAACAAGGAAATATAATAATAACTACTTTTATTATTGCCTCTAGCGCATATTTCCAACAACCTACACCACATGAGTGGAATGAACAAGGTAACATAGGTGAAGGTGATGCTCTTGTCCCCCTAGTGGACTATATTGAGACTGATTGCTTGCATGATGCTGATCACTCTATTTCCATGCTTCATGATTATGCGACTTCCTCATGTGATGAATTGCCCATTTATGATGAGTTTGACGATTCTCATGTGGAGTCTATTAATTGTGATGCCATGTTGCATAGGATATCATGTGAAAATTCTATTGGTCACATCATGTTTGACAATCCACTTGACTTGTCATATGCTATGCGTGAAATTTCCCATATTGCATCTTTGCAATCTCACCATCGCAACTACGCATATACCATAAAAATGAATCCCATTTGCTCATATGGCGTAGACGACAAGCCCAAGGTTATTGGCATTTGCTTTTCTTGTGATGATATTGCCATGCTTCCTTTGCATCATTTGCGCAATTGTTCACTATTGCCATGCCATGACCATCATGCTTTGGATATGCATTATTTTGGATGTTGTCCATATTCTCTGAATTATGCTTCCGCTATTGCACATGAGGAGACCCCAATAATTTCCTCATACATTATAGGAGACTGTGTTCCATCCCATCCTTTGCATGACTTCCGTATTTGTGTGCACAATACGCTACCCATGAATATGAATGCTATTGATGTGCCATATATTTGCATGCTCAATTTGTGTCCCCATCGTGTTATACACAATAACTATTCTTTCATGATGGACGACATGTTCCTATACCATGCATCAAATTTCTTTGAGCATTGCTTATCTTGTGCTAACTCTCATGTGCACATACACATCCTAACGGATGATGTGTACATATACCACGCACACACAATTTTTCTCTTGTCTTTGTTGTGTGTAGGTACTCGCGATAATACGTCAACCTCACAATCCCATGAGTTGACGAAGAGAGCTCTTGAGAGCACCGATGCTTTGGGATTCACCGGAATGTGTCTCCAACCATTCCCCTCGCGCAAGGACTTCGCGCATTTCTTCTACATGGCTCTCACATGGCTATGGCTTCTTACTCATTACATTTATTATGCCCATATTGCCATGTTCACTTTGCATGATATGCACATTTCTATGCCCTTGCCATGCAATTGTGACCCATGCCTTGCATCTCACATGACACTTGATTCTATAACTTGTATGTGTATTTGCAAGCTTGGTGGAGCTATTGATTGCTATTGCCATGTTTGCTTTGTGCCCCATGTCTATGATGATACTTCGCTCTTGCTTCGTGCTCGCGATATGTCATGTGCATTATGTATGTCCACTATTTGCTCATATGACATGATTGCCATGATTTCCTCTAGTACGTTGCATCTTCGCACTACTAGCTTGCACGACATGGTTACTATGCTTGCTTGTGTTGCATCACCGATGTGCTCCTTTTATGCGGTTGATGCCAACCATTGCCATGCTTCACACATGATTGTTCTTGCTTATTGTCATATGCCTCCATATGTTGCCCTCATGCTCGCTTTGCCATGTATTGAGTGCAACTATGCTATTAATTTTGCTAATGAGATTGCCCCCATAGCTTTCTATCATATTATTGGAGCTTTTGACATCTTTCATGTGAAGCATGCTTGCCTTCCTTCTTTGCACCACATGCCTAGTGTCATGAACATTGCCATTGTTGCATCATATTATTCATGCACTTGTGATTCTATTGGTTATGTGCAAGAGGAGAGAACCATCATGATGGATGATGTGTTTGTCTACCATGCACATACATTGTTTCCTTTGTTGTGTGTATGTGTAGGATACTTCGACTACATGTCAACTTCCACCTCACGTGAGTTGACGATTCGAGCTCTTGAGAGCGAGCCACTTTGGAGCGACGCATTCCTACATCGCACTTGCTTGCGCATCGACATTGTGACGGACGCACAAGGTCACGCTTTTGAGGTGACATCCTTCTTGAGCATGGATATTATGGCTCACCCTACTTGTGTTGCGTGTACCTTGACATATAGGGGTCATCTTGGACCACTTACTTGCACACATGCTAGAGATATTGCTTTCACTCTTGATTGCCATCGTTCCATGCCTCATGACATATATGCCTTGTGTGTTGCACCCAACTTGTGGATTGTTTGCTCTTATCATATGCTTGGTTGCAACAATGCCGATTCTTCACATATGCCATGCTCGATTGCTTGCTACATGCTTGACTTGCTTGCCTCACACATGACGAACAATTACTCTTTCTATTGTGTTGAGTGCCGCACTATCTTCACTACACCATGTGCACATTATGCTAGGATTGTCTTGCACTTGCACCCTGTGTCTAGACACTTCATTCTATTTGGTGTTGTGAATGATTCATATTCCTACCATAGACCTTTCGTTGATTGCTTTGAGCATGTGTGCGATGACCTTGAGGTAGATGCTTGTTATATTATCACACATATTGGCATACCTACCTCACCTAGGCATACATGTTTACATGATTGCATTGCTTATGCTCAATTTGTATGCTTACATGCCATGACACAATCCCTTGTCACACCATATGATATGCATGATGACAACACTTGTTCGGTGATTCACCACTTGAATGCTTGGTTTTGCACTAACGCTAACCACATTTGTTTTTCCAAGTGTTTGTCGTGTTTGCTCCTTTTGAAGGAATTGATAGTTGGTGCGACATTGGAGAGTGCCCCTTCGAGCTTGATGATGAGTGCTTGGTGATCGTCCACTTCTACACGGCGATGCCATCTCTTTCCCATGGTGATTTGGGTTTTGATCCGAGGACGGATCTTTCCCAAGGGGGAGGGGATGATGCGGAGCATCCTACGGACATCATCATGACAGGAGTCCGTTTGGCAAGTGACACGTGCCACGACTACTTCACATACATAAAGGTGAATCATCTCCTTTACACGTGTTCACTTGACCCCGTCAAGGATGGTATACTACTTGACACTCCTCTCGTGTGCATGCATAGGTATTACCGGAGCTTCACGGACGACGAGGAGGAGTGCCGGCACCTACGTGCAACTACACCATCCGTGAGGGAAGCTTGGAAGCGGAGACGGAAGAAGACGGAGTCCCAGAGAAGGAAGAAGAACAAGGGCAGCTCCCAGGCCCCGGACATCCGGCCCTTGGCCCGGACATCCGGCCCTTGGCCCGGACATCCGGCCCCTGGAGGTACCTCTGGCGCCAAGGGCAAGTTGCAGCTGATGTTACAGGGCCCGGACATCCGGCCCGACCCCCGGACATCCGGCCCATGGATATCCGGCCATCGCCCCGGAAATCCGGAGCGCCAGGACCCGAACCACACAGAAACCAGGTGGTCAAGCCTCGGACATCCGGCCCTCAGCCCGGACATCCGGCACCCACGCGAAGCCCCGGACGTCCGGCCCCTGTGCGGGCAGACGCGGGCAGGAGGCCCATGTATCCCTTTCCCTTCGCCCTCATTTGCACTAAGACTATAAATAGAACCCCTCCTCCTCCTTTCTAGGGTTAGCATTGTTTAGCTCATAGATTAGTTGAGCATTGCTCCTTCCATATACTTCTCCTAGGAGATTGGTACCTCCACGTGTGAGAAGATCGTATGGTTGTCAAGGCCCCTATCTAGGGAAGATCCGTCTACGGATCCAAGGCCTCATCTCCCTATGGGATTTGGGATGAACTCTACCATGTATCCTCTTTCCCTTTGTTGTTCTTGTACCTTGTGGATCTCGTGTGTGGTGAGTCTAGTGGATGTGTGATTGGACTTGTTTTGAGTGTTTCCTCTTGTGATTCTTCCCTCGTGTTCTTCGTGTTCTTCGCGTCCCCTCACAAATCCACCTCCAATTCGTGAAAGATCGACGCACACGGGCGTGCCCCGTATCAGTACTGGTTTCTAGTTATATGCAAAGTACTAAAAATAAATTAAGACATGATGATCGGCAGTACGATGTTAAATTCGGCAATACTACTAATAGCAAAAATAGGTCTCACAATGAACCCCGGAAATAATTTGGTACTCTCAGTTACCATCCCCTTCCGACTTATGATTTCCACTTAATTTTATAACCGTATGTTCCATCAGGTTTGGAGAATGTGGATTCGCTGAAGTGGCGTCCACATGCATTACCTCGAGCGTGATCAGCTTTTTTTTTTAGAAAAGGAGGATTACCCCCGGCCTCTGCATCTGGGCGATGCATGCAGCCATTTTATTAATTATTCTCAGAGACCTTACAAAGCATTACATCAGTAAGCCTGAAGCCACCATCTAGGCGACACCTGTCGCTACTCCTATCCCCTTGATGCAGGGGTGTCGAATGTCCGAGCCTAATACCAAACAGACATCGCACCAAAACCTAACATCTAAAGCCGGATGCCCATCCCAGCCACATACCGGGAATGGGTCACACACCGGTCCGGCGCACTCTCCGAGGCTACCGCCGCCGTCATCCACCTAACCATCTTCAGAGCAGGTACTGACGCAAAGACCTTGCCAGGTCAGCTGTCGACGCCACCATGGAGCCAAACAGCGCCACCGCCCTACGCGAGGCCATCACGCCACGTCCAGTGCCGAGACCCCGCTGGTCCATGCCGCCGAGACCCGCCGTCGTCGACGCGAGAGAAGGCACACCACACCACCTCATGCCTCTTCCATCCGGCGCCGCTCCACAAACGATGCCCCCAAGAGGGAACACGACACCGCAGCGCCGCCATTGTCCGATCCGGTGATCTTAGGATTTCTCCCGGAGTGGCACGAGCAGGTTGACGATAGTTGCTTGACGATGCCTTCATCAAGGTAACGACGTAGACGCCGCCATCGCCCGCCATGACCGGAGTCGGCTCGGTTTTCACCGGCGACTATGTCTCCCCAACTCGCCGCCGGTGCTAATAGTGGGATCCAAGATCCGTCACTACCAGCCTGGCCAACCGCCTTCGGTGGAGAAGGCAGCCACCACCACCATGCCTGGGCCAAGAGATCCGGACGTCCTCGTGCCGCGAAGATGACCCAGGGGGGATCTCCTCTTGCCGTTGTCGAGACGAGGCGCAGCCGCAGTGGATCTCGATCTAAACCCCTCGGGCCCAGATCAGATCTCATCGCAGCCAAGATCTCATCCGCCGACGGCCGCCGGAGATCTCCTGGCCACCGCCACCCCGCTGCGCACTGCTGTTGGAGGAGGAGGGAGATGGACGCCGCTGCCCCCATGCGTTACCGCCGGCCGAGGACTGCGCCGCCGCCGCCGCCTCACCACAGGGGCTTCGCCCCGCGGCGTCCTCAGCGACGGCGGCGGTAGTGGGAGGCGATGGAGGGGGAGGGCTGAGGGCGGCGTGGACGGGGACTCCCCGGGGGCGGCGCGGCGCCGCCGCCTCGGGGGAGAGAGGTCGGGGGATCCGATCTGTTTTTGGGGAGTCCTGCAAAGTAAAAAAGAGCGTGATCAGCTAGGCATGCCATGTCTGCTAGCTGTTTCGTTTTTTCACTTTTATTCATCTTGGCAGTGATTCGATTTGATTTCCGGTAGCCGTGGCAGGAAAAGGAGGGAGGCACTGAATGTGAACGGAGGAGAGAGAGAGAGAGAGAGTTATAAGGTGGGAACGTGGCCTTTTGCTCGCTGAGTAAATGTGACAGGAGATAGAACAGATGCTTGCATGGTTGAGACAAAAGCGCTACCATCTAGCCTACCACACCGCATCGTCTGGTTCCCGTTTACGGCATGCCCGGCCACAGCCATGGCCGGTACTTCATCCATTCACGCTTTGTTGGTTGGTTGAAGAAATTTCGCGGAGCCTTCCTCGCGCCCGCGTCTCCATGCATGGTGGATCCAATTTTATTTATTCACTTTTTGCGTAAGGTACATAGATGAATTGAAACAAGAGGAAGATTAATAACCTGAATAAAGAAAAGACTGGGGGGGATCTATTTAGTATTTTGTGAAGAAGGGTCGACTGGTACGTATAAGGGTCACCAGGGCCTGTTGATCTGGATAGTTTGGTATTGTGATATTTTCTTCTACAGATTTGTTTATTTTAACACAAGAAGAGAGGTCGCAACCTAGAGAGAGATCGAATACATGTTGGTTTATTTTGCCTAATTCCATTCCAAGATCATTTCATAACACAATAATTTATACTTATTCCAGTTTACTCTCACTTATACAAACTTCTCCTATAGTGACATGCACGCTAGTTTTTTTTTTCCGGTGGCCCATAGTAACACATTAGTTAGGACTATGCAACTTTGATCCGTCTAAAAGGAGAGGGCCGTTTCGGCTCCCGAGCTCAGATGCTCCCCCTCTCACGAAAAAAACAAAAAAAATACTAGAACAATTCAAAAAATTCTAATTTTTTTTTGTGTGGTAGATATTTTATCACGTGAGGTCCGCTCCAAAATTCAGCCTATTTAAACATCTGAGGAGCTCTCGGCAAAAAAGACAAATCGAGGTCTGTAAAAAAGGTTTACTGTTCACGATTTTTTTAGACCCGATTTGTCTTTTTTGCTGAGAGCTCCTCAGATGTTCAAATAGAGCTCCTCAGATGTTCGAATAGGCTGAAAATTGGAACGGACCTCACACGATAAAATATCTACCACACAAATTTTTTTAGGAATTTTTTGAATTTTTTTAGTATTTTTTTTATTTTTTTCATCAGCGGGAGCATCTGAGCTCGAGCTCAGGACCGAATTTTCGGTCTAAAAGAGACTATTATGCAGCTATGAGTGCAACAGGAGTGGCATTAATGAGGTATGCAGCCATCGGCACGTGGGTCGAAGTTAGCAACCTTGACTCCAAGGCTAGCTAGGAGTAGGTCGCAGTGCAACAAATTGGATGTATGCATTGCGCTTAGAGCATGGTTAATAGTATAGCCAGCTGCTGGCTATAAACCATTGTCATGTCATCTATAGCCTATCTTATAGCCAACATGTACAATAGTTGATTAGAAGATTGTACTACTTATTTATTATATGGCCCACCTTTCATTCCCACAAAGTGCCTAGGAGCACGTGCTAGAACTGGCTCTTCACCAAGAGCCCGCTTACCTTCTCTCTCCTCTTCTCTTTCCTCCAACTAAGCAAAAATATACTAATTAATTTCTTATAACCCGCTGACTCAGCTCTATTGTACTTGCTCTTATTTAAACATAATTTAATTTTCTAGTAATGAATACTAGGGGCGACCGAGAAGAAATGTTTATATGCTGGTCACATGAAACTTTATTCTTGAGACATAACAAACTTGGCCAAATTACTCCATCGATCAGCTACAAACATTGACCACCAAGCACGGGGTACTAGAACAGCCACACAAATTACACAGAACTAAGAACACAAATTACCAACAAGCAGAGGGTATTATTAGAACAGCCACATTACATCAGCAAGAAACATAAACCATCAGCCGTGCAACAGTCAGTCTGTCCAGTGAGAAGAAACAGAGAACTTCAACCACCGTACCTAGCTTCGATCCTGAGCATCATTGGCCTTTCTGAACATCGCACTTGACCTTCTTGAACATCGCCGGCGAGGTTGCGGTTGACAGAGCCAACTCTAGCCGGCAGATCGCGTGCAGCCTGTGCAGCTTGTGGTGCGGCCGGTACCTGACCTCGCCGATCACCTTGAGCTCCATCTGGAACAGCCCCGCCGCGCTCTCCCTGAGGAACTCGCCCACCCCTGCTTTGCCCAACGCGACGCTCGCGTTGTCGGCCGCCACCGTGGAACGGTACACCTCCTTGCGCCGCGGCCGGACCACGCCCCGTGCGGTCGTCAGCTCGACGCGGGCGAAGCGCGCGCCGGCGATGAGGAGCTCCGCGTCGAGGGGCGCGGTGTGCACGGCGCGCATCAGCCAATTATGGTTGTGGACGGCAACGGCGAGCGAGATGTCGTAAGCGAGCGCGGTGGCCGTGGCGTTCTTGACGGCGAGGCCGAGGCGGGAGAGGGCCGCGTCCTCGACGGTGACGCCGACGGTGCGGGGGACGAGGGCGACGACGAGCAGGGTGACCACGGTGCCGAGGACGGCGGCGATCACGAGAGCACAGACGATGCGGAAGCAGATGACATCCCAGAAGCAGTCGCAGCAGCACGCCTCGAGGCAGTCGTCGATGCAGTCATCGCTGGAGACGGAGTCGCCGCCGTCGCTCATCCCTGCAAATTATGCTGTGAGCAATGGAGATGATCAGGTTTGTCTGGGTGGACGGCTCGGACGAGAGGAATGGGTGTTATATGTTAGAGTTGTATTTTATGTGTATATAAGTGTACGTGTATGTTTCGGTATTGTATACCGCCGTAATTTCTTGTTGTACAAGTTGATCCATCTATATAAAGAGATGCCAGCCGGTTGGGGCTAACCATGGCAAATATTTCCTTTTGACTTTATATAGGACGCTCAGACGTCGACTCCCACCGGTGTGAACGGGCCCATCTAGTGAGCGACCTTGGATCATGCATGACAATCGCTGGCAGCTGGCTCTCATGGACCGAATTGGTGCAGATCGGTGCAGCAGTATAGCAATGGCACGTCTCCTTTTCTTGTTAAGAGGGGGAAAAAGTCTATTTTAAACCCTGAATTCGTAGGCTTCTGGCGAAATGAACCCCGAACTCCTAATCCCTGTCATTTGCACCCTAATCTATTCGATCCCGGTCTAAATCGAACCCTGGGGCCGTTTTAGTCTAACAGGCGCTGACGTGGCAGTAGTCAACCAGGATTCTGACTAGTGGGGCCGCTACCGTTGACTGAAGCCATAACTTAACCACACCTCCCGCAGCTTCTGCTTAAATCGAGCGAGCGAGGTGGGGAAAAAAAACTAGGGTTCGTCCGCGCGGTGAGGAGTCAGAGCGGGGCGGCGGTGAAATCTGAGCGGGGCGGCGCTGATAGGCCGGCGGCGGAGAGGGGAGATGTCGTGGTCGTCGAGTGCTGGTTCCGCTCCCGGATTCCATCGAGCTTCAGGAAGGAGTGGGGCGGAAGCGCGGTCGTCGCCGGTGCGCTACCGCCAGAACCCACTGGCGTATGAGCCTGCGAAGATGTGCCACTGTGATCCTCCGAGGAAGGCGCCAAGATGGATCTCCTGGAGCTCGCAGAACCCTGGGAGGAGGTACTATGCCTGCGTTGATGCTCTGGTGAGAATCTGCTAGATTTCTTCTCCTCTGTTTCTTCTCATATTTCTTCTCCTCTGTTTGGAAATGATTTGTGTGCATTTTAACAGCATGGTGGATGTGGATTTGTTGAGTGGCATGATGATCCTTTGCCACAATTTTTTAGTGAGTTGATAGGGGATCTGCGTGATGAAGTGTGGAGGCTTAAAGGAACTACAAATGT
Organism: Elymus sibiricus; assembly: GCA_039707655.1. Taxonomy (NCBI): domain Eukaryota; kingdom Viridiplantae; phylum Streptophyta; class Magnoliopsida; order Poales; family Poaceae; genus Elymus; species Elymus sibiricus. Next base: position 83,175,182 of record CM077669.1, on the reverse strand, counting down.
TGCTCGATCTGAAGATCATTTTGCAATGGTAGCACCTAGTGAAGATCAAGCAACAAGGGAGGCCATGGTTTTGTCTCTGCAAGACCAACTAAGAGAGAAAAATGCAGAGATAGCTGGAATTAGGAGCAAATTTCAGAATCTGGTGTTTGTTTTTAGTGTATTTGTGATAGGTTTAGTTTCAGGCAAGCTGTTATTGCAGTGATGTTAGTTGTTTGCAGCATGTACTAGATCAGTTAATGTGTAATGGATCAGTTTGAATTATGAAGTGAAGTTAGTGGTTGCTCATTTTGTGTACTGGATCAGTTAACTTGTAATGGATCAGTTTGAATTATGAAGTGAAGTTAGTGGTTGCTCATTTTGTGTACTGGATCAGTTAACTTGTAATGGACCAGTTTGAATTATGAAATGAAGTTAGTGAATGCTGGATCAAATTCATTTGTTTATTGCAAGCAGCTAACACAATTATGAAATCAAGTTAGTGAATGCTGGACAAATGCTAGCAGCAGATCAAAACCATGATGGACAAAGAGAGACAAATGTTGACAAAATATACTCATAACCCTGGGCATGTTTGCAGAGTGTTTGCAACATATAGCAAACCTGATACATCACAGTTTTGAGGCATTCTTTCCCAAAAGAGATGTTTGCACCATTACATTAAAAATGTTTTCAACAATGCAACATCAACAAAAGTAGTGCTAGTTTGGTACTGGAGCCATAACTAGTAGTTTCCACTGCATGTGAAGTATTTGTAGCTTGGCACAGAGGATGCAGCCTTTCTTCTTCCTCTCTTTGCTCCAGTTCCTCTCACTGAAGATGGTCCTGCTTCAGCATTTGCAGCTCTCTTTCTTGGAGGCTTGAACCTGTTGGCATTGGTTTGTGGAACTGAAGTGGGTCTTGCTGCTGCTTGTGCTTGAGGTTGAGAGGAAGAGCCAGATGCTTGAGCTGGTGCTTGTGCTTGAGGCTGAGAGGAAGAGCCAGATGCAGCCTATGTTTTAAGAAAGAAAATATAAACCAGTGAGGAAAGCATTTAAAATCAATTGTAATCACCTACTAATCATTTAAAATTGTGCCCAGGATTTAAAATGAATATCTCAGTTGTGCTCTGTTTCTTGCTCTGTTTCTTGCTAGTTTTTGTGAGATGTGCATTTTTCTTCTTGCCTCTCTCTGGATTCATCTTGCATCCTGACTTGTTGTGCCCAGGATTTCCACACATAGAGCATTTTATTATGGTTCCATGCTTGCTCATTTCCACACATAGAGGATTTCCACACATAGAGCATTTTATTATGGTTCCATGCTTGCAATAAGTTCAATTGGTACTGGACCTGTTGCATCTCTTCCAATCCAGCTCTTGCTGTCCTTCATTCTTTTCTTGAACTTTCTAGCATCCCTCCTTAGCTCCACAACCTCTGAATCTTCTCCACTGTCATCACTATGTGGAGTGTACTCAAAATCAGAATCTGACTCAGATTCTGATTTGTTACCACTGGCAACTGCACCTCCATACTGGACCTGATCAGCTGCAGCAACAGTTTGTTGAGTTGGATCAAACACTTGAGAAACTGCAATTTGACTGCCATTTGGATGTTCATCTTGCACTGCTTCTTCTATTCTTGTCCTTGCACTGCTTGTTATATGCTTCAATAGGCTGCTCATAACTTGTGTCACCACACCTGTTTCATCAGTGATGAGCACATCATTGTCAGACTCAGCAGGTTCAGCAGCAGTGATGACAAGATCAGGTTCAGAATCTGTCAATATCTCATCCTCAAAATCACTCCCACTGCTACTGTCAACACTATCTTCTTCTCCATGGTACTCCACAAACACATCTGCAACTCCACCAACAGTTACATAATCTGCCATCTGCACACACTTGCTGTCATCATGCAGAAACACCAGGCCATTCACAAGTTCTTTACCAGGAATCAGAAAATAGAACTTCATGGATTCCTTCAATGCCATGTGATCATTCAGATAGCCCTTCACTTCCTGCAGCGACAATTTGTCCCTTTCTATCTCTGACATAGCTTCCTCTCCACCAACATATTGCAAATTAGGACCAATTCTGACGAAATCGCCACCAAAATGGAACCGAACATTCAGAATCTCAGTCGGGTCCATGATTTCACTGAAATAGACAAATGAGGAGAACCAGATTAACCTATCTTTGCTACGCACGAACAAAATCTACAGCTAAATAACACAAAAATCGTATCTTTTGCCCCGCAAAAAAATCCCCAAAATCGCGGGAAACCCTAACCATAATGCCGCAATCACAGGCTAAACTACGGGCATTGGACAAGGAGGGCATCGAGGTGATTACCTTCAGCTGTTCGCGCCGCCGCGCCGTCACGATCGTCGCCGTCCCGTCGATCAGCCACCGGTCGCCATTGTTGCCGCGCGAGAGAGGTGGGAGGTAGGAGGGCACGGCGTGCTCGAGGTGAATGCGCCTGGGCCTTATTGAAGGGGTGCTCTGCCTCTCTGTATCCCATCCATGGACCGCCAGACGGGCCTCAGTGGGCCGGCCCCATTGTATTTCCTGGGCGAGAGCCACCGAATCCCGGCCATGCGTTGCCATGTCGACAATCCCCGTTTGGCAGAGGCCCCAGGGTTCGATTTATACTGGGATCGAATAGATCAGGGTGCAAACGACAGGGATTAGGAGTTCGGGGTTCATTTCGCCAGAAGCCTACGAATTCAGGGTTTAAAATAGACTTTTTCCTTAGGGAGGCTGGGAGCAGAGGTCACGGGCGGTAAATAATATAAATCGATACATACGATCCGAGCATCAGTCGCTGGCTGGACGGTGGGAGCATCCAACCCATGCACATGCATTGCATTGCATCCATGCATGCTTCGGCCCGCAAGTACTCCATCCGTAGCTAAACCTAGCTCCCCATCCTTGCATCCACATGCATGGCATGCAGCGAACCACACACTACATCTGCTTCGCTAGCGCGCTAGCTGAGATGGACGTACGGTGATCTATCGACCGAAGGCCACGGAAGAAACTAATTCAGCAGCAGCAGCAACAACAACAACAAATGATAACACATCACGCAATTGTAAAACAGCTAAAAATGCCCACAGGTCATCTCCCGCTCGGGCGCACGGGAGGATCCACAAACCTACACTAGTACATAACAGGGCATTGGTCCAGGCCGGGCCAGCCCATTAGTCCCGGTTCACTCACGAACCGGGACCAATGGAGGCATTGGTCCCGGTTCGTGAGGCCAGGGGGCCGGCCGGGCCTCGTGGGGCATTGGTCCCGGTTCGTATGACCCCTTTGGTCCCAGTTCCAGACACTAACCGGGACCAATGGGGGTCGCTCCTGGCCCACAACCATTGGTCCCGGTTCGTGGCTGGAACCGGGACCAAATGGGATCCTTTAGTCCCGGTTCCAGCCACGAACCGGGACCAATGAGATGCCTATATATACCCCCTCGCCAGCGAGCAGAGCACTCCACACTGCTCTGTTTTTCTGGCCGGCGAGGGGGGAGCTTTGTGGTGCTCTAGCTCACCTCCTATGCACATGAGGTGTTCGATGAATTGCCCGAGCCACACTTAAGCTTTCTGCTCTTGAAGCTCCTTGTCCAAGCTCCATTTTTCTCAAGATTTGTTTAGGTTTGGCGGTCCGTCCTGCCCCGTCCCCGTCCTCACCGCCGTCGATCGCCCGCGTCCATCTCGGCACCGGCACCACCGTGGTTAGCCTCTTATTCTTATCTTCTTTCTAAAAGAAAAAAGTTCTTACTTGTATCATTTAGATAGATACTTGTGTAATTTTCTTACTTTTATTATTGTTTGTTATTATATAGTGCCATGGTCATGGTATCCGCCCACGTCGGCCCTCGTCCGGTCTATGATTCGGATGTGGTATATATTATCTTTTATAACTATTTGTTTTATTTAGTGTTTATGACAATTATGCCGACCAACGTGACATAGATTTTTTAATCTAGGAGGTATGTGAACCAGAAATTCCAACCGACCCTCTTGTCGAGAGGTTAAATTTAGTTGAAAAAGAAAACGAGGATTTGAAAGAAAAATTGAAAAGAATTGAGGAGGAGAAGATGAAATTGGAGTTGCATGTTGCCGATGTCGTCGATGACCACAAGATCAAGATGGATGCAATGCGCTTGAAGATTAGAAAGATAAGAAAATATGCCATTGATAATGAGGCTTGGTATCATTATGCTGTTGGATCAATTGTTGCATTTAAATGTTTTACATAGTTGTATGTTAGTTTCAATTTATGTTTTAATTAGATGCTCTAGAGAGCTGTATGTTGTTCTATGAGAACTATGTGTGAACTTTATGTATTTATTTTTTCAATAATAACATTTGATCACTTCTCTATTCACTTCTCTATTCATTTGCCCTCGTCCGGTCTATGATTCGGATGCCGACCAACGTGACATAGATTTTTTAATCTAGGAGGTATGTGAACCGGAAATTCCAACCGGCATAGAAATTCTTGTCGAGAAGTTAAATTTGGTTGAAAAAGAAAACAATTACTTGAAAGAAAAATTACAAAGACTTGAAGAGGAGAAGATGAAGTTGGAGTTGCATGTTGCCGATGTCGTCGCCGATCACAAGATCAAGATGGATGCAATGCGCTTGAAGATTAGAAAGATTAGAAAATATGCTCTAGAGAGCTATATGTTGTTCAATAATGAGAACTATGTATGAAGGTTATGTATTTATTTTGGTCACTACTGTACTTTGGCTTTAATGTGTTGATGAATTTCTATTAATTTGGTCACTTCTCTATTCATGATATGCACGCAGATGAACCGGCAATGGATGTACGGTGACCGACGCACCTCCGAGTATATTGAGGGCCTGCATAATTTTCTCGAAACGGCTGAGGCAAACAAGCAGAATGGTTTTATGCATTGTCCATGTACTGTCTGTGAGAATACGAAGGCTTTCTCCAACTATAAAACCCTTCACTTCCACCTGCTTCAGAAGGGTTTTATGCCACACTATAATGTTTGGACCAAGCACGGAGAAAGAGGGGTTATGATGGAAGACAACGAAGAAGAAGAGGATGACGACAACTACCCGCCCCCTGAATACGGTGATGCTGCAATGGGGGAAGCTGAAGATCAAGAGGAACCAGACGATCTGCCCGATGATGATCTTCGCCGGGTCATTGTTGATGCACAGAGAGAATGCGAAAGTGAAAGGGAGAAGTTGAAGTTCGATCGCATGTTAGAGGATCACAAAAAAGGGTTGTACCCAAATTGCGAAGATGACAACAGAAAGCTCGGTACCACACTAAAATTGCTGCAATGGAAGGCAGACAATGGTGTATCTGACAAGGGATTTAGTTCGCTTCTGAAAATAATGAAGAATAAGCTTTCAAAGGATAACGAATTGCCCGACAGTACGTACGAAGCAAAGAAGGTTCTATGCCCTCTAGGATTGGAGGTGCAGAAGATACATGCATGCCCTAATGACTGCATCCTCTACCGCGGTGCGTACGAGGATTTGAACGCATGCTCGGTATGCGGTGCCTTGCGGTATAAGATCAGAAGAGATGACCCTGGTGATGTTGAGGGCCAGCGCACCGGGAAAAGGGTTCCTGCCAAGGTGATGTGGTATGCTCCTATAATACCACGGTTGAAACGTCTGTTCAGAAACAAAAAAGCATGCCGAGTTGATGCAATGGCACAAAAAAGACCGTAAGAAAGACGGGAAGTTGAGAGCACCCGCTGACGGGTCGCAGTGGAGAAAGATCGAGAGAAAGTGGAGCGACTTTACAGGTGACCCGAGGAACGTATGGTTTGGTTTAAGTGCAGATGGCGTTAATCCTTTTGGGGAGCAGAGCAGCAAGCATAGCACATGGCCTGTGACTCTATGTATGTATAACCTTCCTCCTTGGTTGTGCATGAAGCGTAAGTTCATTATGATGCCAGTGCTCATCCAAGGCCCTAAGCAACCCGGCAATGACATTGATGTGTACCTAAGGCCATTAGTTGATGAACTTTTACAGCTATGGCATGGAAGAGGTGTACGTGTGTGGGATGAGCATGCACAAGAGGAATTTGACCTACGAGCGTTGCTGTTTGTAACCATCAACGATTGGCCTGCTCTCAGTAACCTTTCAGGACAGACAAACAAGGGATACCACGCATGCACACACTGTTTAGATGACACCGACAGTATATATTTGGACAAATGCAGGAAGAATGTGTACCTGGGGCATCGTCGATTTCTTCCGACCAACCATCAATGTCGAAAGAAAGGAAAGCATTTCAAAGGTGAGGCAGATCACCGGAAGAAGCCCGCCCTCCGTACTGGTGATCACATACTTGATATGGTCAATGATTTACAAGTAATATTTGGAAAGGGTCCTGGCGGACTATCTGTTCCGACTGACGATGCGGGACGCGCACCCATGTGGAAGAAGAAATCTATATTTTGGGACCTACCCTATTGGAAAGACCTAGAGGTCCGCTCTGCAATCGACGTGATGCACGTGACGAAAAATCTTTGCGTGAACCTTTTAGGCTTCTTGGGAGTGTATGGGAAGACAAAAGATACACCGGAGGCACGGGAGGAACAGCAACGTGTGCATGAAAAAGACGGCATGCATCCAAAGCAGTATGAAGGTCCTGCCAGCTACGCTCTTACCAAAGAAGAGAAGGAAATCTTCTTTGAATGCCTGCTCAGTATGAAGGTCCCGTCTGGGTTCTCGTCGAATATAAAGGGAATAATAAATATGGCAGAGAAAAAGTTCCAGAACCTAAAGTCTCATGACTGCCACGTGATTATGACGCAACTGCTTCCGGTTGCATTGAGGGGGCTTCTACCTGAAAACGTTCGATTAGCCATTGTGAAGCTATGTGCATTCCTCAATGCAATCTCTCAGAAGGTGATCGATCCAGAAATCCTGCCAAGGTTAAGGAGTGATTTGGTGCAATGTCTTGTTAGTTTCGAGTTGGTGTTCCCACCGTCCTTCTTCAATATCATGACGCACGTCCTAGTTCATCTAGTCGACGAGATTGTCGTTCTGGGCCGTGTATTTCTACACAATATGTTCCCCTTTGAGAGGTTCATGGGAGTCTTAAAGAAATATGTTCGTAACCGCGCTAGGCCAGAAGCAAGCATCTCCATGGGCCATCAAACAGAGGATGTCATTGGGTTTTGTGTTGACTTCATTCCTGACCTTAAGAAGATTGGTCTCCCTCAATCACGGTATGAGGGGAGACTGACTGGAAAAGGCACGCTAGGAGCGGACTCAATAATATGTAGGGACGGGCATTCTTGGTCTCAAGCACACTAAACAGTTCTACAGAATTCTACCTTGGTGACCCCGTATGTCGATGAACACAAGAATATTCTGCGCTCCAAATACCCGGAGCAGTGTGACGACTGGATTACATATGAACACATCAGGACTTTTGGCAGTTGGTTGCAAACACGTCTCATGGGTGACAACACTGTTTCTGATGAGTTGTACTCGTTGGCCAGGGGACCATCTTCGACTGTATTGACTTACAAAGGGTACGAGATAAATGGGAATACATTTTACACGATCGCCCAAGATCAAAAGAGCACCAACCAAAACAGCGGTGTCCGCTTTGATGCAGCAACCAATAGGGGAAAGGACACATATTATGGTTACATAGTGGACATATGGGAACTTGACTATGGACATGATTTCAAGGTCCCTTTGTTTCAGTGCAAATGGGTCAATCTGTCTGGAGGCGGGGTACAGGAAGACCCACAGTACGGAATGACAACAGTGGATCTAAACAATCTTGGGTACACAGACGAACCATTCGCCCTAGCCAATGATGTGGCGCAGGTTTTCTATGTGAAGGACATGTCTACCAAACCGAGAAAAAGAAAAGATAAGGAAGCGAATACATCATACGATGAGCCAAATCGTCACATAGTTCTTTCAGGAAAAAGAGACATCGTGGGATTGGAGGGCAAGACAGACATGTCTGAAGATTATGAAAAGTTTCATGAAATTCCTCCCTTCAAAGTCAAGGCTGACCCAAGCACCCACTTAAACGATGAAGATTATCCATGGTTACGGCGCAATAAGCAAAGGACGCAAGCGAAGAAAAAGTGAAGACTTTCTCTCCACAACTATATCACTGCAGTTACATGTGAAGAAATGAAATGCCTTTTGTAACAGATGAGTTTTCGTCCGAAACCCTGATACTTCGAAAGAGATTGTCCGTTTTGTACACGAAGTGCATCTAGTTTTTGCCGTAACCCTCTCAACTCTTTATAACCTTAGGCGGTGAAGGTCGTACCAATTCAGGGATGTCGGTGGGTGAAATTATGTGAAATTATGATGTCATGCCAAATTATGATGTCCGGAGTTAAAATAAGTTATGAAAAATGGAGAGGCGCAATGCTCACCTACACGTTGCTTAGCTTCAGGCCTTGAGAAACTGCAGATATATAGCTCCGTGCAGTTTACACCATTTCCTCAAGGCCTGAAGCTAACGTGCAGGTGAGCATTGCGCCTCTCGCTTCATCGTCTCTGCACTCAGGGCTTATAAACTGCTGCGAGTCCCTCTCGCTTGGCGAGGTGGGACTAAATTTTAGCCACTCCCAGGACCAAGGTCGTACCAATCAGGAAGAAGCACACGGATCGTGTGTTTCTTTCAAGCGCTTGTGAGCTGTTGGATCAGCACTATAACTAGTCCCGGTTCGTGCTAGCAACCGGGACTAAAGAGGCCGGTTATTTAGCTCAAAACAATGAGTAAGTGCATGAAAAATACCAAATGAAGTCAGAAAGGGTTGAAAATTGATGATGTGGCTTTGAATGGTGAATTTTGAACACACAAAAAGTATGGAGTTCAAATAAGTTCAAAAAATGAAATCCTTTTGTAACACATGAGTTTTCATCCGAAACCCTGATACTTCGGAAGAGATTGTCCGTTTTGTACACGAAGTGCATCCAGTTTTTGTCGTAACCCTCTCAACTTTTTAGCACATGCTATGTGGGTGAAATGATGATACCATGCCAACTTTCAACCTTTTCAGAGTTTATTTGAAGTGCTTTTCAATTTCAGGGTTATTTAGCTCAAAAAAATCAGTAAGTGCATGAAAAATACCAAATGAAGTCAGAAAGGGTTGAAAATTGATGATGTGGCTTTGAATGGTGCATTTTGAACACACAAAAAGTATGGAGTTCAAATAAGTTCAAAAAAATGAAATCCCTTTGTAATAGATGAGTTTTCGTCTGAAACCATGATACTTCGAAAGAGATTGTCCGTTTTGTACACGAAGTGCATCCAGTTTTTGCCGTAACCCACTCAACTGTTTAGCACATGCTATGTGGGTGAAATGATGATACCATGCCAACTTTCAACCTTTTCAGAGTTCATTTGAAGTGCCTTTTAATTTCTTTCAAAACATCGTGGGAGTGGAGTTCAAAAAAGAATCAACTAAAAAGTTTTTATAAACCTCTAGTATTTTTGAAACTATAATTATATAAAAATTATGCAACTAAAATTATCAAAGTATTTTTTGTTCAAAACATTAATAGCAAAAAGAATATAATGATAAAACACACTGGAAATAAATAAAGCAAAAAATAAAACAAAAATAAATAAAGCAAAAAACAAAACAAAAATAAATAAATGCAACTAAAATTATCAAAGTATTTATTTGTTTAAAATAATGAACTAAAATAGTAGAAGAAAAATACTTGAAAAAAATTAAAAAAATAAATAAAGCAAAAAACAAAACAAAAAACTGGAAGTTTTTTTAAAAAAATGCCACCTACTGGGCCCGCAGAAGGCCCAATAGGCCCACACGCAGTGACAGATTAGGCCCGGAGGCCTGCAGATGAGAGGAGCTCGAGAGGGTATGCGCAGCAGCGCTTATAAACCACTCTCGAGCTCTCTCGGCTAGCGAGGTGGGACTAAAAATTTGGCCCCGGGCAGCACCACCCTTTGGTCCCGGTTGGTGATGCCCGCCTTTGGTCCCGGTTGGTGCCACCAACCGGGACCAATGCCCACCTTTGGTCCCGGTTGGTGCCACCAACCGGGACCAAAGGTCCCCGTTTCCCGCCCTTTGGGCTGACGAAAAGAGACCTTTGGTCCCGGTTGGTGGCACCAACCGGGACCAAAGGTGGGCATTGGTCCCGGTTGGTGGCACCAACCGGGACTAAATGCTTTGCTATATAAGCCACCGCTTAGGAATTTTTCCCCAAATTCTCACATCTCCCCCGACGCCGCCCGGCTGCTCCTCGTCGCTGTCGCCGTCGCCGCCCGCTCCTCGTCGTCGTCGCCCTCTCCCATCGTCGCTGTCGCCGTCGCCCTCTCCCATCGTCGCTGTCGCCGTCGCCCTCTCCCATCGTCGCTGTCGACGTCGCCCTCTCCCATAGTCGCTGTCGCCGTCGCCCTCTCCCATCGTCGCTGTCGCCGTCGCCGCCCAGCCCCGTCGCCGCCCGCTCCTCGTCGCCGCGCCTCCTCGTCGCCGTCGCCCTCTCCCATCGCCGCCCCCAGTGAGCACCCCGCCTTCCCCCGAGCCCTCGCCGTCGCGCCCTCCTCGCCGTCTCCGCGCGCGTGCTCCCCCGAGCCCGCCGTCCTCGTCGCCGGCCTCGTCGCCGGCCTCAAGCCATCGCCGCGCCCCCTCCCCCAGTGAGCCCCCTTTCCCATGGTCCCCTGCTCCCCGTCGCCGCGTGCCCCCGAGCACACCTCGTCGCCGCCCTCAAGCCATCTGCCACTGCTCCATGGTTGCCGGCAGCCCCCGTTGCTATGTTTTTTTATGAGATGTATATTTTCATGTGGAGATAGATGATGATGTTGATAGATAGATAAATGATTTTGTTGATATATATATATAGTTCATTATGTTAGATAATTTGATGAAATGATGATATATATAGATAATATGATGATATATATATATGATGCTCTGTTGGAAACAATTAATTTTTCTGTTGTTTATATGATGATGATATATATATATATATATATATATATATATATATATATATATATATATATATATATATAAATGAGATGTATGTTCATGTGGAGATGAGATAGATAGATAAATGGTCATGTGGAGATGAGATGTATGTTCATGTAGAGATGAGATAGATGTATGTCCTCGTGAATATAGAAGGGTAGATGAGATAGATGTATGTCCTCGTCGCCGGCCTCCAGCCATCGCCGCCCACCCCAGTGAGCCCCCCCCCCCCCCCCTTTTCGGCCATGTATATGTTTTTTTTCATGTCTATGTATATGTTCATGTATATGTGTGTATATGTTCATGTAATTAAAAAGTCATGTATATGTTTTTTTCATATATATATATATGTTCATGTAATTAAAAATTCATGTATATGTTTTTTTCATGTATATGTATATATGTTCATGTATATGTGTGTATATGTGTGTATATGTTATACGGAATGTATGTCGTTGTCGATATACCCCCTCCCCGATAACTTTGACATGAGGGGGGAGGGGGGGTCGATTGATAGGCCACCCAAACCCTAGAAAAAAAAATTCATACAGAAAACTCCGGTAATTGTGGCCTCCCGTCCCTCGATACCAACTCTCGAGGCCTCCCGTCCCTACCCGATAAACTCTCGAGGCCACCCAAACCCTAGAAAAAAGGCGTTGTCGATCTCCTACCCCCTCCCGTCCCTACCCTAGAAGTGTTGTCGAGGCCACCCCAAACCGGACGTCGGACATTCATGAGAGAGGCGGTCCGGACGTTGGACATTCATGTTTGTATATTAATTGTCATGTTGTAATATTTGCAGAAACTATGGATCCAAGAGACTTGGAACAAGAACAGTTGTTGGGGGACATAATCAACGGCGGCGGACGTGATATCTTGTCGTTTCTCAACGACACCGATGGTCTGGAAGGAGAGGATGACGGCTCCGGTGATCGAACAATGGAGGAGGAAGGACATGATCATGATGGCTCCGGTGACCGAATGCCGGAGGAAGAAGGAGACCATGATGACGGCTCCGGTGACCGAACGGAGGAGGGAGCTGTTGCAAAGTCCGGCGAGGTATATATATTAATTAAGCCTGTGCTGACTAGCTAATTGATGCATTAATTGTTTTGGTATGTACATATATTAATTAACTCTTTTTTCTTCTTTTATAGCCCTCCGGATCGAGCCAAACTTCGGTAACGAGACGAGGCCCGAAGAAGAGGTTGCGCAAGGAAGAAAGGTTCACGATCACAGCACTCGCGCGGGATGGCCATCCGATTGAACCCAAGCGGACCAAGGACGCATTTTCTGCTCAGTGCGGAGCTATTGTTAGGGACTACATCCCGATCAGCATCAAGCAATGGAATAAGTCTAAGGACGGCGCCCCTGATGGTGATTATGTCACCGATAGACAGAAAAAAGATCTTTGGACCGCTCTGAAGGCAAATTTCACCCTACCGCCAGAGGAGGATCCGAATAAGCCAGTTATAGAGCCACTGGTCAAGGCGTGTGCTCTTAAGAAGATGGCAGATCTATTCAGGAGGTGGAAGAATGAGTTGAAATCAAAGTTTGTCGACAAAGGGAAGACTCCAGAATTCACCGGCCGATTTGAGAAGATAGGTGATCACTGGCCCGCATTTGTGGCCTACAAGACATCGGACAAGAGTAAACAAATGTCAGAGACAAACAAGATCAATGCTGCAAAGAAGCAGTATCACCATCACACGGGGTCAGGTGGCTACCTCAAAGCCCGACCGTTGTGGGACAAAGCTGAGAATGACCTGATGGCTAAAAATGTCGTACCACAGACATTCAACTGGCTAGACCGTTCAAGGACTTGGTTCTTCGGGGTTGGGGGAACTTTGGAACCTGAAACTGGGAAGTGCCGTTGGACGAACGAGCAACTTGCAATACCCATGAACAAGCTTCAGGAGTATATCACCGCAGCGCAGGAAGGGACGTTCATTCCCGACAGAGAGAAGGACGAGCTGACTGAGGCCCTAGGGAATGCTGAGCACCCTGGACGAACACGAGGCACACCAGGCTCCGTTCCGTGGAAGGTTGGGTTTCCCGACGCAGGCGGTTACGGAAGCCGGGAGAGAAAGAGGAAAGCGGAGCTGAGCGAAATTCAGAAGCTGAATGCAAGACTACAAAAGCTAGAGGAAGCTGAGAGCCAGCGAGCTATCGGCCAACCATCTCAGCGGCACGAAGCTACCCCAGAAGCTAGCCCGCCATCTCAGCGGAGAAGCAGCGTCGCTTCCACGGAGCCCGTTCAGCCTGACTTCACGGCTCCTATCTACCCCGTGGATACTATCACGGAGGCTCAACATTGCGAGCTCATGACGAAATGGCGGAACCTCACTTTGAAGGCGGCTGTCGGCTCTGTTGCACCTCCTCAACCCAACGGAACTTTTCACTGCTCACCGATTCCACATGGCTATGCTGTTGTGATGGTGGATGAAGTAATTGAGGGATTTCAGGAGCTCGAGCTTGACCGGCCTACAGGTGAAGGAGAGAATAAGCTGGCTCGTGCTCTGAGGAGTACATGTCTATGGCAGAAGGAGTACATCAAGCTTCCAAACTGGACTCCTCCTCCGCCTCCTCCTCCTCCTCAGGCGAATCAGGGCTCTCCGCCTCCTCCTCCTCCTCCTCCAGCGAATGATCAGGGCACACCGCCTCCTTCTCCGGCTCCTCCGACGCGTGAGGGCACTCCGCCTCCTCCTTCGCCTACTCCGGCACGTCGGAGCAGTACGCCTCCTCCTCAGCCTCGTCGGCAACGGCAGAAGACAGACGCCGCCGCTCCGGCTCCTCCGGCGCGTCGGAGCACTCCGCCTCCTGCTCCGCCTCGTAAGCAATGACGGAAGAGAGACGCCGCCGCTCCGGGGGCTAGCAGTACAAGAAGAGGCGGGAGGGGATACAGATACGGTCCATCTCTCAAGCCTATGGAAAAGTTACCATATGAGAGGACCGAGTCTGAAAACGAGGAGATATGTCAGGCCGAATTGAAGGCCCATTTTGCAAAGAAAACTCCACCTCCGAAGGAGAAGCTAGATCCGGTGAAAGTGATGCGCACTATCGATGCCCTGAAGCGACCACCACCGCCGCCGCCGGATTCCAACTATGACCGCTGTGTTAAAAAGACATATCAAGATGCGCGGCGGTCGGGAAGTACTTCCAGTGATGCAAGGTTAGCAAAACGAAGAAGTGGGAAAAAAATTCCCCAGCTCGGCGAACAGGCGAACCAATCGTGCCCCCCGCTCAAGGTGTGTAGCGATATCGTCGCTAATCATCCGGGGATGCTGCCCGGTACCAATCCTGGTGATTACCTGAGCGATGATGTACAGTTTGAGCCGTTGGAGGTGGACGAATTCAAGTACCGGTACGGGCATCCTCTCGTCAAACCTGATCATCCTCCTCTAACAACGATGATGCGAACATTGCATGAATGGTACATGAAAACCTGCCGCGAGTCAGGGAGGGATTCTTTGACGCTGAAGATTAAAGAGGAGCACGACCTTGTTGGAATGGATCAGTTGAATGTTGATTTTGAGGAGATATTCCAGTTATACAATCAAAAGGCCATCGACAAAACAATCGTGACTTGCTACTGTCTGTAAGTACTACTTCTGTAATTAAGTCTCTCTCTATATATAGCTTAGCTCTTTCATTGCATGTATATATAATTATCCTCAATATATTATGCAGATTGAAGATCGTCGAATGCAGAAAAGCACAAATGTATGACATTGGGTTCATTAACCTAGATATCATACATGAGTATACGGTTAAAAACAATGTCACAGAAACCGAGGACAACTTGCTACAATCGTTGCTTAAAAATCAAAACAAAGGGACAATACTCTTTCCTTATAACTGCATGTGAGTGTTACTGTCTTGTGCATATTCGGTTTCCCTTATTACTCGAGGTTATAGTAATGTAATTGATGAGTTATGCATGCGTGCGCAGGTACCACTTTATTCTGCTAGAGATTAAGCTTGAGCGGGGAGTAGTAATCGTCTTAGACTCGAAACGAAAAGATCCCCAGGAATATGCGGGCATAACTGAAATGCTCCAGAAGTAAGTTCAATCGATCATTATCGCGTCATATCGGCAACTTTGTTCATTTCCTGATATCAAGTAATTATTTTGTTTGTCTGGCAGGGTTTGGAAAGAGTTCACCGCAATTGTTCCGGCACTGCCGAGGGAGCTGCGATTTACACACCCGAAAGTAAGTACTACTAGCTAGTTCCGCGCATCTCCCATTGATTCTAGTTCCATCAATACCATTTATCATGCTTGATTATCAGTTTGATTGAACTCTATTTCTCGTAAAGTGCTTGTGACAGGAAAAAGGGAATGATTTTTGTGGATACTACGTTTGCGAGTTCATCTACAACGCGACGACCCCTAAGCGGGGCTACTCTGAAAAACAATTTCAAGTGCGTAAGCAATAATATTCACAACTTTATTTTATTACCATGATTTGTGTTGAGTTTCATTCATATATATGTATTGACCCCCTTCTTCAAATTAGACGTGGCAGATGTGGGATGAACTCCTACCACATGATCGCATACGAGCAATTCAAGAGGAATTGGCGGGATTCTTTCTTGACCACGTCATAAATAAAGCCGGAGAATACCATCTGGAATTTGACATTAGATGTTAGGGATTGTAAGAGATCTTATATTGTATATATGTAGCTAGTAGCGTCGGATAGATATACGAAAACTTGTTGTTCGACCAATCTCTCGGAGAAAGAGAGGTCGATCACTTCTCTGTGTATATGTTCATGACGATCTTGTGTACTTAATGGTTTCTTCATTTGCTTACTAGCTAGCGTGTCGAGTTCTCTCTATAGTAGCTAGCGTCGACCAAGCACGGAGAAAGAGAGGACACTTCTCTCTATTAGCTAGCTAACATAATATGAAACACCTCAATTAACCCTACAACCCCCCCCCCCCTAAACCCCCCATTCAAAAAAAAAAAAAACCCCAGTGCCTTTTGGTCCCGGTTGGTGTTACAAACCGGGACTAAAGGTCCTCCTGCCCGGGCTCCCCGCGGCGGCCACGTGGACGGCCTTTGGTCCCGGTTCGTAAGCGAACCGGGACTAAAGGTTTTGGGCTTTAGTCCCGACCCTTTAGTCCCGGTTCCAGAACCGGGACAAAAGGCCCTTACGAACCGGGACAAATGGGGGTTTTCCTACTAGTGCTAGCCGCCAGGTCCTGCCGCACCTCTCTCCCTCCCCTTCGTTGCCGCCGGAGAAAGCACGTGCGTCCGACGGCTGTAGTGGGGGCCCTCTTCCCTCTCGAGTCGTGGTCGGGTGTCGCCCTTCGATATTGCCGGCGACACCACTGTTGTGTTCTAGCCTCGGAGCATGTGGCCCTTTGTGTACACGGGTGGCGTGGACTCGGCAGCACACTGCCCTTCGGCTACGCTAATACTAGCCTTCAAGTGTCATGGTTTGCTCGGTGTCGGTTGATTGGTGCTCTTCGTCCACGGTAGTGATGCTTCTCGTGCAACAAGGTGCCTCTGTTGGCTATGTATCGGTCTCTGCGGTGGTTTGCTAGTGGTGTGGTGAGGTCGGAGCTTTTGGCGCGGTCAAGGCTACGCTTTGCCTCGGCGATGTGACGGTGCCTAAGTTCCCCTCTGAACTTGCTTGGAGTGGTGTCCTGTGTGGGTAGTATGTGTGAGTGTTTTTTTTTTTTTGGTTGGCTCTCTTCTCTACTGTTTTTTCCCGTGTACTCTCGTTCACTTGAACTTATCTTGTATGGAACGACAATGCTTCTAGGAAATTTTGAATAATTTTTTTTTCAAGTGAGGCTTAGCTCCTCCCGTGACCATTCAAAAAAAAAAAAAAAAAAAAACTCTATAGTAGTACGACGTAGTAGAGTTTAATATACAAACCATGCAATGCGTAGTGCTAATACACGCATAGCGTTACCATATATCTGCTCATTACAACTAAGCTGTGATCAAATGACCAACCCCACCAGCCGATCCCTTAAAATATAGCGGAGTAAACCGTCAAGCTATATTTAGTGGAGTAAATTTACTCAACTAAATTTTGGCTGGACTAGCCGCACTTTTTAATTTGGCCTGAGTATAAAATGAATACGGTGCAACTGAAGACAAATTCGATTCTAACAAGCACATACTGAACATACTAGCCGTAGTTCAGTGCCGACACATGATATTTTACAATGACATTAACCGACACTTAGTTTGAACAACCGAATTTAACTGATACTAAACCTAAAACTTACTAGTCATTATCGGAATCCTTGTCGGCGACAAATTTTCACTCGGCTCTGGACAGACCACCGATCATGGGGTCAAGCCCGATGCCATCGTCAGGGTCGCCGATGTTTCCACCGACGATGTTGTCACCGACGTTTTCGCCGATCTTGTCTCTGATGCCTCCATCGTGGTCGCCTTCTTCATCCGACACCAAGTCGATGACTTCGGCCCTTCCGACAACGTACTCCGCGCATGGACAGCGCTTCGCCTCGACTTGCTTCGGGAGGCGGCGGGGGAGCTCGGCCATGTAGGCCTCTCCGGCGGCGGTTCACTGACAGCTCCGAAGGTGGCAGATAGTCATCTGGAAAATTACGAGGCCGACGACGCCGTAGAGGTGCACCGACTTTATGTCATATGCACGCGCCGCCACCTCCGCCGTAGGGAAAGAACTGAGCCGGTGGCTCTTTCCAATGCCGCGGTCGTAGATCTCCACCATCCAAGTTTTCCACTGCCATTGTTGCACGCCGTGGTAGTTTGGCACCGATGACAGGGGCATTAGGAGGTCGGCGGAGCCAAGGGAAGAAGAGGCGCATGAGCAGAGGGTGTCGGCGCCGCGGGAAGAGGAAGCACGCTGCCGGTCGTACCTACCGCTCCTACGTTTCACGGTTGCGGTGGCCCAAAGCTTGCTTGTTTTTTTTTTTTTTTTGACGGAATGGCCCAAAGCTTGCTTGATTGCATCTCATCTGCAGTCTGTGTACTCTTCCGTTTTACTCCAAGTCGAATCTTGAGCTCGTGGATCTCGATCGCGGCGACGGACCGACGGTGTACGTACGTGGAGCTTTTTCGGATGACGACTCTTTTGAACGGACCATCTTATAGCTAGTATGGGTACATGTATTTTTTGTGTTATTAAAGGGCATTTCTATCCGATCCTCAATAACCAGTAAGAGATGTAAAAATTCGGTTTTACTCCTCTAACACTCCCCTCGTCGTTCCCTGCCGTTCCCTCTCCACCCAATGGCCGGACGCGATGGACAGAGAGGTCCCCGCCGCCGATCCGCAGTGCGGATCCGCCGCGCCGCCACGCTCGCGGTTCGTCGTCAATCGGCGCATCCTCGAGCTGTCGCCACCCGGCCACCGCCCGCTTCGCCGACTTTTCGGACCTCCCTCCGCCGTGATAGCCGCAGAGGAAATACCTCGGCGTCCGCCGGCGAGCGTGGGGGACATGGATGGAGGAGATCACCTACCGGGAGATGCACACTAGGAAGTGGATTGGATCGTTCCACACGGCGGAGCTCGCCGCCCTCGAATACGACCGGTGGAAGTCCGGTTCCACGGCGAGCAGGCGCGCCTCAACTTCTCATGGGGGGGCGGCGGCGGGTGTGGTGGATGCGGTGATGGCTTGGGAGGACCGGGAGGCGAGGGAGCCTCGCGGCAGAGGCCGCCGACGAGGCGTACATGGCGAATCTATGCCGACAGCATCCCAAGCTTCAAAATTGGGAAGCATCTAAGTTAAAGGAATTGAATGAGAATGCTTATTGAGAGATTGTTGACCTGATTAAAATTGGGTGACCCAATTCTAAAATTCAATTAATCGTGAAGATTTAAAAATTAAGAAGCATAGTATATTGTATGGGGCCCGCTACGCGTCGGTCGGCGGATCTTTTAAAAAGATCCGTCGCCTCGCGAGCCATTAGATCTGATCAATCTAGCGGTTGAACGTCTTCTTCTCCTTTGTAACAAAGGTTTTGTTGCAGAAACATTTATAACATAGGATGTGCTGCGTAATTTTTCTGCAACATAAGTTTTGTTGAGAGATTTATTTTTGCAGCATAGATTGTGTTGCAGAATTTTTTGCAACATAGGTTATGTTGCAGATTTGTTTTTTCGTCTTCACTTTTTTTCTGTAACAAGGATGTTGTTGCGAAAGAACTTTTGCAACATAGGTAATGTTGCGAAAAAGATAGTGAAGAGACAGAGAGAGGAACGCGATGTTTTTAGACAAAAAGCTAAGTCTAATGCTTGGGGGCACACGTGGCACTCAAAGGAGATGGCGGACGCGTCGACTGTTTTCAGCCGGTTGACGCTGAACATTTCCCATATTGTATTAAAAAATTGAATAAGAGAGTTTTAAGAAAAAAAAATAAGGCAAGTTTTAAGAAATTATTGACACAGTTAAAATTGGGTGATCAAATTTCAATTGAAGACCTCAATTGATTGTGGGCCTCCAATTCTAAAAATATTAGTTTTTTTTTTTGAGGGAACTAAAAAGATTAGTTTTTTTTGAGGGGAAACTACTAAAAAGATTAGTGATATACTAGTATATTCTTCCTTTGTTCTGCACCTATAGTGGGCTTTAGTGTCCTGGTTATGGGCTGGCTCTCCAAGAGTCCACATCCGAAGATTTCAGCCTGCACTTCACTTGCTCCGTCCGTCCACTACGCACCCCGCAGACACCCACCAGTAGTAAGGGCGAGATGCCCAGCCGCCGCCACCACCGCCGCCGCCGCCGCCGCCGCCGCTCGCCGGAGGCTGGTCCACTGGACGACGACGACCTGCTGTGCGAGATCCTCCTCCGCCTCCCCCCGCTGCCGTCCTCCCTTCCGCGCGCCTCCCTCGTCTGCAAGCGCTGGCGCCGTCTCGTCTCCGACCGCGGCTTCTCGCGTCGCTTCCGCCGCCACCACCGCCGCAGCGCCCCCCTCCTCGGCTTCTTCGACAGGCACAGCCTCTCCTTCGCACCCACCCTCGATGCCCCGAATCGCGTCCCGCCCGGCCGCTTCTCCCTGCAGCGCGGCGACGGCGACGACGACCGCTTCCTCTCCCTCGGATGCCGCCATGGCCTCGTGCTCATCTTCGACATATCGCTCAACCAAATGCTGGTGTGGGACCCCCTCACCGGCGACCAGCACCGCCTTGACATCCCCCCGGGGCTGGCTATACATGCGAAGAAGACCATCATCAACGGGGCGGTGCTTCGCGCCGGAGACCTCCAACACTTCCAAGTGGTGCTGACAGTGACAGGCAGTGTGGGCAAACAACTCCGACGAGTGCTCGCCTGCGTTTACTCGTCGGAGACTGGCGTATGGGGCGATCTCATCACAACGCAGCTTCCATCCGAGGTCCCTGGAAGTGCCATTTTCCCTCCAACCTTGGTTAATACAGGCATGCCCGCGGTGCTGGCTGGGGGTTCCCTTTACTGGATGCTTGTTGGGAATTTTGTTGGAGTTCTTGACTTTGATTTGGAGAATCAAAGCCTAGCTGTGATACGGGTGCCGGTGCATATGCTTAAAGAGGGGAAATACGCGTTCTCGATTATGCGGGCAGAGGGTGGTGGCCTTGGTTTACTCTTCCGGACAGATGACCATAACTTACAGTTATGGAAGAGGAAGATTGATCGTGCTGGT
Organism: Elymus sibiricus; assembly: GCA_039707655.1. Classification (NCBI taxonomy): domain Eukaryota; kingdom Viridiplantae; phylum Streptophyta; class Magnoliopsida; order Poales; family Poaceae; genus Elymus; species Elymus sibiricus. The sequence continues at coordinate 83,154,593 of CM077669.1, read as the reverse complement.
GTTGCTTCATGGGGGCTTGGAAGAAGTATTGAACTGGACAAGCTGCTTTCCCTGGATTCACGGGGCCTTACAGTACTAGGGCTCGCTGAGGAAAATGATGTCGTGTTCTTGTGGACAAGCGGTGCCGCTTTTATGGTCAATCTTGAGTCATTGCAGTTCAAGAAACTTTTTGAAACAAACTTCCTTACTCCTTATCATCCATTCGAAAGCGTCTACACTCCAGGTAATAGCATGCCTTCACATATCAGTTGTAACAAAACCAAGTCATTTTTTTTACAATTGGTTGACAGCACACGATTACCTTTCATGTCAAGTTAAGTAGTGTCATATCAGTTGTTTCTTCTGCTACCTGATGACCTCTTGTGTCAGTTCTGGCATATCGGCTGGCGATTTATCTTCCTGTAGCATTTCTGTTCCGAATTTTGTGTGGTGGCGAAATGTCATTTTGTGTAATGATTATGATTTGTAGAAACAAAATCTGTTAGTGATATTATATGCTCTGCAACCAGGAGGTGGGCTGCAATTGGTCTATTATTAGCTTCAATTCTGTATGTTTTGTTGTTCTACTCAGAGCCAATATAAGCTGCTTTCATCAGCTTATTATGTGAATATCCATACAACAAAAAAATGATGACAAAGATTAGCAAATTCTTTCTGTAAGTATTGAACTCAATTTCACTGTTGCGTGCCTACTCTCATATACAGGAATCGTATAATAGCAGTTTCAGTGCATAGTTGTGGTAGAGTTTTTTCTCAAGAGTTGCAAGTTGAAAATAACTGAAATGCTTGATAGGTAGAATAGGTAGATTTTGAAGCTTAACATTAAATTTATTATCTCTGCTGATCTCGCTAATAACATTACATCCATAATGACGAGTTTGTTTAAATTTTAGAATAATTCTTCATTTTACCACTTTTAGGAGTCTCACTGAGGGTGCCAAGTCCATTTTTGCCTTGGAAAACTAATCCTTTTGTTCATTTCACTTTTGAGGCTAAATTTGTTTGAAGATAATCTAAATCCAAATAGTCAGAAATCACAGTTACTTTTGTGCTAGGAATTATTAGTATGAATATGATTGTGTTTTTGTTTTCTTGATATGGTGTGGAACGAGCTTATAATTCGAGATAACCTGTCTCTTATGACCAGCTAATGGTCTGAGCATGCATGTTCTTCATTTCTACAGTATTCATCAGCATACACTGTTCCCGCATATTCTTTAAATGTCAAAGTTGTGGTTTTGTTCATCTTTTCCTAATGTTTTATGAAAAATGAGCTTTTTTTCTTCAAATTACAGCTGCGAGTTTACATAAATATCTCGTTCTCATATCTATTTGTCTTTTCGCTGGAATGACAATGGTTGTTAATTGTTTGACTTGTGCTTGAAGAAGCAGGCATTGGTGATGAACATTATGCAGCTGATCTTTTGCACCTTACATAAGACAACTGTCCGGTTAATTATGCTATTGTGATGAACTGGTGTAGCAGGCAAGCTTATCTTCTGTATGTAAGCTGAGGTATTTGAACAAATGTATTCCTTTTTTTCACTGTCATTTCTCAAGTACCATTCCAAGAGAGGTCTGTAAGATTTTCTCCACAACTCTTCGCTTAGTTATTCACCTGGCCACCTCCTTGCTTTGGTGGCAGGCTGCATCTGAATATTTTCTCCAGGCCCTGCTTTCTCATCCGTTCCTCAACAGCTCTCCATTGTCTTGCATATCCTTCAACCACCTGCCTTCTGTTTTATTTGCTGATGTGCAACTTTGCTTGCCTTCCCAGTCCATCTTGCTGTCAAGCTTTCAGTTTACCTCCTCCTTAGGGCATGTACAATGGTGCTATCTTAGGAGTGCCACGTAGGATAAATGATGAGGTGGAGGAGAGAGAACCCAGAAAAAAAGCTTTGCCTTCTCTTATTTAAGAGAAGACAAGAGGTGATCTCTTAGCACAATATATCTCACCACATTTTTAGGAATAGCTAGTTATCGAAGATAAGGCTAAGAGATGACCCATTGTAGACAAATTTTTTTGTTATCTCTAAATTAAATGCAAGACTTAAGATAAGACTATCTTATCAACCATTGTACATGCCCTTAGTACCCCCCAGTTTCTTCCGGCAATGCGGATTTTTCTCTCTGTAGCTCCTCGGACGACTCAGGACTCAGGACCCTTGCCCTTTTCATGTATATGTTGGCATAATGAAATTGCATCCTCTTTCGTGTTCTATACGGAAGTATTTGTTTGTTTTACTTCTACCCGTTGCTACATGCCTTTGATTGTTTTTTCTTGGTTATGGATCTATAAAGTCCTAGTGTGATTTATATGTTGTAGCCATTAAGTAAGTAGTTGATGATCATTTTCCTTTATTTAAACGGGGTAACTATGCCATTCCAATGCTGCTTATTTTTATGATACCTAGTGAACTAATGATCTTCATAATACTCGAAGATCATGTTTTCATTAAATTTTATATTCTGTTTATCTTTTTGCTCACATTTATTGCAGTTTTATGGATGATTATTCTACCGTAAGGCAGTTTGCTTAAATATTTTCTCAGTGTATCTCTCGGTCTATTTTGATGGGTCATGGGTCTTTATGGTACCTAATTTGCTTTGTCTGGTCCAAACTATGTGTAGCACGATTAAAAATGCGATCGAAATGGCATGGCTAGATTCACCATAAGTACTGCTTTCATAACAAATTGCATTTTTTTTACTAACATCTTAATATTATCAGTAAAACTAGGGGTCAAACTATTGTTTTTGATATTGTGGAGAAGAAAAAACGCATCTATTTTGGGCTCAAGGAAGTGTGTTTATTAATAAAACGATGCAAGATCCCTTAGTTGATACTTCTACTACACGAGTTTCATAAAATTTCATTTGTAAACGACTAGCTAGCTCTCTACATTTCTAAAGAGTATGTCTATATGAGGTTTAACCAGGTGGTTCAGCTTTGCTACTCCATGAGCCCCTTATATGCTCGTGATAACAAGGAATCTTTCAAGTGATTCGATAAGCTTGGATCTCCAATATTTCCCTCTAATGGAGTTATTTGAACCACTGATTTTTTGGCCTTTACTGGCAACAGAATAAGGGATGTAGGCCAAAACCTGATAATATGCTAACAATAAGATTTGAAGGTGTGGTGGTAAGATGAACTGTTCTCCTGCAGGGGTTCTCTGTTCCTAGTGTTGTTTTTTTTCCACTAATGCTGACTGCGGAGAAGGTTCAGTTTTGGAGCATCTGGCGCGATTTCCACAAAATCTAGTGAAGCTGACGTTTACTGTTCAAGTCATACCAAAAATCGAGATACATAAATTTAACCCTTTTTTTTTCTATGAATGTATTGTACAAATTGGTTTGGCTGATGATTTGAAATTGGCTGGTCCGCAGGTATCTAGGATTACAATCTGGCGGCTATGATGCAGAAATGGGTTATGTGTTGTGCACGGGGTTTGTTATGTGCTCCACTCAGAAATTGGCCCTCGGTACTGGTCGGTTGTAAAGTAAGACTTGTAGGCATTTACCGTCTATTGTCGGTGACTTGCTTGAATTAACATTAAGAGCGGTCACTCTTGCGGTTCATTTGCTTGATGCCTTCTGAGCAAGCACGTTGAGAGGCCAGCTCACTTGTGAGTTGTCTGCGGGCGACTCCGTTCATTATCGTTTGCCAACCTTTTTATATCCCTTGGTGCCATCGTATCGTTTTAGATTAAAAAAAATTTATCTCAAAATGACATTATGCCGATTGTCACAAAAAGTGCCTGAATCCTGGAGAAGAGACGTCCCATGTTTGTAACCAGAATGCCTAGGATTTGATTCCTGTTTATTTGCCGTTTGCTGCTCACGTCGCCTAAAGTTTCGCCTCGTACGGAGTATGTTTGTAATCTGTGGTGACATGAATTGTTTCAGTGGAGTTGCATTCAGCTCAGAAGGTTGTATTGTATGTTGGTTGCTTGCAAGTATTTCCTCATTCTCCCACTCATTTTGCACCTAGGGCGTGCGAATGCGACCGCCGGTGATGGCAGGTAGCCTACTTCGGATAGCTGAAATGAGAATTACAGAGTTACTGTTGACTGTTGTAATAACATACTGACAAGTGAGAGCTACAGGCTAGCTGGCGAAAACGGGACGACCGCAGAGAGCCGTTAGATCGCCTTGGAGCCACAGAGCATCTTCAGGTTCAGACAAGATTTTCAGTACCTGACAGACACCCCTTCAGCCCCGCGCCCGTGCCGGCGCCGGCGCCGCCCCCTGCTCCGTCCTCCCGCGTAGCCGTGGAGCACTACTAGCACGGCTTTGACTCCGCCTCCACGGCGTAGTCCGCCGCGTTGGACACCACCGGCCGCCGAGCCCATGGCGGCTGCCGTCTCCAGCGAACGCCGCCGCCACCCATGGTTCTTTACAGTTAGGGATTGAGGAAAGAAATTGGGGATCGAACGGGCAAGTTTCCGCTTCTCCCGCTCGGATGTAGAGGAAACGATTCGGCCCGCGACAGCCCGCGTCGGCCTGCGTTGACGTTCTTTGACGCCAATAATCACTGCATGCACGTCCTTCACTCTGTGCAGCGCAATTCCTACATGACACCCTGGGCATTTGGGTATTTTGGTTATTTCGGTTTGGGTAGTTCGGTTTATGGGTAATTTGGGTACTAAAAAATGAGAACAGAATTTTTTTTGTCAAAAAAATACCCGAACCAAAATTATTCAAAATTTCGGTTTGTGTAATTTGGGTACCCCAAATACCCAAAATATTTGAAGCACACATCAACTTTTGGTATGAATAATTTGGGTAGTATGGGTAACATGAGAGTGTAATAATAACATCAATAATTTGGTTAGTATGAATAATTTGGGTATTATGGGTATTTTCGGTTTTCCAGACTGGAACCCGAACCCTAACCCTAAAACCGAATAGTGAGGAAATGAGAACCGATTCCTAACCCGAAACCCGAATTACCCGACAATCCGGGTAATTCGATTCGGTTCGGTTCAGGTAGCGGGTTAGGGTACTCAAACGCCCAGGGTGACCTACATGTGATCCTGGACTTGCTTCGGTACAGCTCCACCAAGGCTCAGAGTCCATGCTACCATGACAAGACACAGACCTGTTTCAACTTTAGTCATGGCTCCGTTCTCTTCGGCATGGCAGACTGAAGATGGAGGCTGGTATCATGGACGATTGGCGTCGCTGCTGCAATGCCGACATGGACCTAGATAACCTAATTTCTTGCGATTGTTTGAATTAGATAGAAGAAGTGACACGTAGTGGCACGTGGATTAGCTTTTGTGAAGTGAGTGACATCTAACACTCATCACTAATTCTGAATACATGCAAATTTTTTACCCCGCTGCAACACATGAACATTTGTGCTAGTACTAATTCTAACAAAACTCAACAAATAAAGCTCACACACATATAATTATTTGGATTATTCCAACATTCACTCTCTAATCCCAACATCAAACTCTTTACACGAACGAGACATGCACGTGATCACCTGTTCATCTTGTCATGCCGATGGCCTTTGGTGACGTGACTAACCGGACCGCAACTTCTCTCTTCTTGCAACGATAGCCACCACTTCGTCATTATCTTTTTTTTTTTTCATGCCGACTTGTAGACCAAAACCAACGATTACCAGGACTACCAACCACTCACATATTAGCGTGCTACATGCAGACTAAACACGAGAAACTTGGAGAAATGGTTGTGAAGAAAAGAAAAAGTGGCGAGAAAATGCGAGGACGTGGGGATTGTGGTGGAGCGTTTGTGGCGGGTGGCAGTTAGAGCGAACGGTCGCGGTGTCTTGACGTGGTGCTAACCGTTTGTTCTAAGATTCGTGCAGCAAATTGGACGTTGACTACAGCGTTCGCATTGGGCACTCAAAAACCTGATGTCACGTTTATATTGATTCCTAATTTAAATCTCTTGTTCAATGTCTAGACGTAAATGCTATTGCTAACAGTACTACACCATACAAGGCAATACATATTGGGTAATTACAATTTGGAAATTTACAAATATAAACATAGAAGATAAATCTTACAAATAATAACTTCCTAGCCTGCATTTGTATTTGGCCAGCAATTCATGGAAACTTGTTTAAAAAGGGAGAGAAATAATCTTACTTGATGTGTGGCTGCTTTTAATAAGGGTACATACTTGCCCGCAAAAAAAAAAAGAGGGGTACATACTATGGAAACATACCAAATTATTCCAATTTTATTGCCTGATGCTTAATGCACAGGATCGGGATGAGTTATAGCACCGGATCACTTGTCTCCCAATCTCTCTTTATATACAGGTCGTGCATGTGTTGATTGCTGGCAAAATACTATTAGTGAACAAACATTTCTGGCCGATAGACAACCAAAGTAGTTATCTGGTTATGGACAAATACACGATTCACGTCCTTGCACTGTCCCTACTGTCTATACATCTTGTATGCTATGCCACTCTTGCTCAATGTAAGCACACCGATCGGGTTTGGAGGCTTTTCTCTTTTGTTTCTTGTCTAATCTGTTGCACATTTATTTATTTTATTCTGAAATAATTGCATAACAATTGTTGGTTTCTTATTCCATAGGCAGAATCATGGCTGACTTGGATAGCGCGAAGATCAATGTAGGACTATGCTCTCATGTACCTCATGATCGATGCAGCGCCAATGGAGAATGCTTCTGTTGTATGGTAAATAATTTCTGCTACTCCACTATGGATGAGTGCAACACAGAGTGTAAAAAACCCTCGTCGTCTGAAGACATACTACTGGTGATGACATCCCCTCCAGCCTAGTCAAATTGGCTTACATATTTAGTTGTCCCAAGAAATAATGGCCGATGGGTGGAAGTACAATTCTGCAATAAGAGTCATACTCTAGCAATTGTTGCTATTTGGTCTGTAAATTGCATTTAAATTTTTTACCAATTATTGCCTGCTAATTTCTAGTAATACAACCTAGGTAATGTGAGGCCTAAATCGGAAATGCGTTTCCTTGATACATGTGCAGCGTTAATATATGAACCGAGCTATCTCCGTATGGGGAAAATAGGCGACGAGTCTCTTGAAAACAAGATCTCTAAGTTGTTCTGATTCAGCACTACAACTCGATCACAAGGCACTCAAGTTATGCAAGGATCTCTAAGCAAAAAATTCCCACGCAGATTTAAGAAATATGATTAATATATACATACTCCAACGATTGTAATAGAACGGATGATATTATAAAAGATAAAACTGTATCGTCCAGACAGCCAAGCTAAGGGACGATATGAACAAGCACGCCTAAACAACGCCATATTTTCTCAACCAGATCACGTATACAAGGAATTTGAAAAGAAGTTCACGTATACAAGGAAAAATACATGCATACATGCGCACGATTATACACGTCAATTGCACCGGCCGGACATAAATTAAGTGGGCAGTGGATGCATGAGATTACAAAAGATAAAACAGTATCGTGTGCAGACAGCCAAGCGAATGGACGATCTGAACAATAGCAGGCCTAAATAATACCATATTTTCTAAATCCGATCACGTTACAAGGAAAAAATACGTGCGATGCAACGGGTGAGAAGATCCTCTCACGTTCCTAGCAAATACATCTATATTTTCACTTGTCCTCTTAAGCACCATCATCGATGGTGATCCGGTATTTACCTATTCACGACAAACGTGATCAATCCGAAGGCAGTAAGCTTGGTCATCACACTCTAGCACGCCACTTTGCAAGCCGTTTCCTGCACCGACTTGTAATGATCATGAATGCCACCCCATTCTCAATGAGCTTGGTCATCACACTCAGGCACACCACTTTGCAAGCCGTTTCCTGCACCGACTTGTAATGATCATGGGTGCCACCCCGATATCATCTAAAGTTGTGCATGTATCATCCCCACACAGTATGTAATTGCTCTTTTTTTACGGTGCAATTGTTCAGATCCAGAGTCAGGCAATGAATAACAGAGACAAAAATTTGTTACATAACATTGAAACAAATTACGGAAGGCCTTGAAGTTCACTGGTGACAAGTGGGAAATCATTGAGAATGCCACGGGTGATTTCTACGCCTCCTCCATCATATCATAATCATCTGAGCTCGACCTCCATCATATCAGAATCATCTGAGCTCGACCTCCATCATATCAGAATCATCTGAGCTCGACCTCAACAATTGGTTCCCACAACAAATTCTTTTTTTAGAAAAGGAGGATTATCCCCGGCCTTTGCATCTGGGCGATGCATGCAGCATTTTATTAATTATTCACAAAGACCTTAATAGTAGTACATCAGGTAGTCTGAAGGCACCATCTGAGCAACAACTGTCGCTACTCCTATCCACTTGATGAAGGGTGCCGATAGTCTAAGCCTAATACCAAACAGACATCACACCAAAACTTAACATCTAAAGCCGGAGGCCCCCAACAAAGACACATACTGGGTTTGGGGGTACAAACCGGTCTGATGCTCTCTCATGTGTCGTTGCGGCCGTCTTCCACCAATCCATCTTCAGAGATGAAACTAACGCACCGACCTTGCTAGGCCTCTCTACCATCGACGCCACCATGACGCCAGACAACGTCCTCCTCCTGCCCGAGTCCATCTCCGCGCATCGGACGCTGAGTCTCCATTGCGCCATGCCGCTGAGATCCGCCGCAATCAATGTGTAAGATGAAGCACCGCTCCACCAAAGAAGCCGTCCGCTAGTCCCTTGAGCCCATGTACTCCTCCAAGAATGAAGCCCCTAAGGGGGAAACGACACCAGAGCGTCGTCGTCATCTACTCTACTGATCTAGGTTTCACCCAGAGGAAGCGGATAGAGGTTTGGAGCTTCTCCACGGCGATGCCTTCAAGAAGGTAACGACACAAAAGAGTGCCGCCATTGCCGGTCTTGGCAACAAGCCGAGAACGAGGTTTTCACTCGGATCCGCTTGTCGAACCTCCATCAAGCATCGTGTGCACGGGTCGCCACCAATCTGAGTCACCGCGCAGCGAGCAGACCGCACCGGCCAGATCGGATTTGTTCGAAGGCCAGACCAATCATGACGCCAACCCGTCCACCAGGCCCTCCATGCTGTCGCCGCCGATTTGAGGTCAGATGGCCCGTCGCCGCAGATCCGGTCGCCGCCGCACACAACCAAACCGTTGCCCGAAGCAAGGCAGGTCGTCGCGCCCGCAGCCATCGCCGCCCGAGGTAGAGCTGTCCGATGCACCGCTGCTGGTCAAGGTAGGGACGCCCGCCGTGCTGCCAAGGCCAGATCGGTCGCGCCTCCTCATGTCGCGGGGCTCCGCACCATCCCCATGACGCAGAAGAGAGGGAGGCCCCCGCCATCACCGTCGGCCCCCGGGCTAAAGGCCGGCGGCATCCTTCGGTGGCGCCGGGTGGAGGGAGGGAAGGAAGGAGAGCCCCAGCGGCTAGGGTTTCGTCCCCTCGCGAGTTGCCCGAGTGGGAGCGACGCGGGGACGTGGGAAGATCCATTGCCTTCTAGGCCCTAGCTAGCAGCAAAAGCAAACCCCACCTCAAATTAGGAGAGTATCGTATGGTGGTCGGCTTCTTATACACACCCCTAAATCAACAATAGCATTACTCTTATAAAGCGACCAGAGTGTAGTCTCAATATCTGTGAAAAATCCTCAATTTATCTGCTCGCCATCCTCACCTAGCCCCATCTCCTCCCTGACCTTGCCCTTGTCTGCACCAAGGCGGCCTCCCTCGCTCCTCCATTTCTACTCGAAGTCATGGCCACCATGTCAGGATGAAATGTCAGCTGCCACAAGATAGCTTATCATCTAATTATTTTTGCCTTAATAGAAGGAAAATTATGATTATTTCTTCTTGTTTCTCTTTCTTTTTAGACAAATATAAACATTTTGTAAAATGTGTTAGCAGTTTTTAAAATTCGACGAATATTTTCATAAATATGTGACCACTTTTAAAATTATATGAACATTTTCAAAATAAGTGAGCACTTTTTAAATTACATGTACTTAAAATGATTAAATATTTTTTTGACGTTACGCGAACATTTTTCCAAATGGGTTAATACTTAAAAAAAAACATCCAATTATGTGTTTTTTAATGTGTAATCAAATTTTTAGCTGACATGAACATTATAAGAAAAAGCATGAACACTTTTATAGGCACATGACCAACCCTTAATTATAAATGACACTTTCCAATTATATGTTTCTCTTCGCGAAAACTCCATGGCGTGGACGGGCTCGCCTGGTCACGGTATCGCCAGGCGTCCACTGGTTATGGCATATGGGATGGACGCGGTGCAGACGGACGTTCAGGTCGTAACGGGGTCGCAGCAGTATTTATTTTTTGGTCACTTCGGTAGTCGAATCTCAACATCGACGGCGCTGTCGGATCCGTCCGCAGTCTCTATTTTTTGGTCACTTCGGTAGTCGAATCTCAACATCGACGGCGCTGCCGGATCCGTCCGCAGTCTCCATTTTTTGGTCACTTCGGTAGTTGAATCTCAACATCGACGGCGCTGCCGGATCCGTCTGCAGTCTCCATTTTCTGGTCACTTCGGTAGTCGAATCTCAACATCGACGGCGCTGCAGGATCCGTCCGCAGTCTCCATTTTCTGGTCACTTCGGTAGTCGAATCTCAACATCGACGGCGCTGCCGGATCCGTCTGCAGTCTCCATTTTCTGGTCACTTCGGTAGTCGAATCTCAACATCGACGGCGCTGCCGGATCCGTCCGCAGTCTCCATTTTCTGGTCACTTCGGTAGTCGAATCTCAACATCGACGGCGCTGCCGGATCCGTCCGCAGTCCCCATTTTCTGGTCACTTCGGTAGTCGAATCTCAACATCGACGGCGCTGCCGGATCCGTCCGCAGTCCCCATTTTCTGGTCACTTCGGTAGTCGAATCTCAACATCGACGGCGCTGCCGGATCCGTCCGCAGTCTCCATTTTCTGGTCACTTCGGTAGTCGAATCTCAACATCGACGGCGCTGCCGGATCCGTCTGCAGTCTCCATTTTCTGGTCACTTCGGTAGTCGAATCTCAACATCGACGGCGCTGCCGGATCCGTCCGCAGTCTTCATTTTCTGGTCACTTCGGTAGTCGAATCTCAACATCGACGACGCTGCCGGATCCGTCCGCAGTCTCCATTTTCTGGGCACTTCGGTAGTCGAATCTCAACATCGACGGCGCTGCCGGATCCGTCCGCAGTCTCCATTTTCTGGGCACTTCGGTAGTCGAATCTCAACATCGACGGCGCTGCCGGATCCGTCCGCAGTCTCCATTTTCTGGTCACTTCGGTAGTCGAATCTCAACATCGACGGCGCTGCCGGATCCGTCCGCAGTCTCCATTTTCTGGTCACTTCGGTAGTCGAATCTCAACATCGACGGCGCTGCCGGATCCGTCCGCAGTCTCCATTTCTGGTCACTTCGGTAGTCGAATCTCAACATCGACGGCGCTGCCGGATCCGTCCGCAGTCTCCATTTTCTGGTCACTTCGGTAGTCGAATCTCAACATCGACGGCGCTGCCGGATCCGTCCGCAGTCTCCATTTTCTGGTCACTTCGGTAGTCGAATCTCAACATCGACGGCGCTGCCGGATCCGTCCGCAGTCTCCATTTTCTGGTCACTTCGGTAGTCGTATCTCAACATCGACGGCGCTGCCGGATCTGTCCGCAGTCTCCATTTTCTGGGCACTTCGGTAGTCGAATCTCAACATCGACGGCGCTGCCGGATCCGTCCGCAGTCTCCATTTTCTGGTCACTTCGGTAGTCGAATCTCAACATCGACGGCGCTGCCGGATCCGTCCGCAGTCTCCATTTTCTGGTCACTTCGGTAGTCGAATCTCAACATCGACGGCGCTGCCGGATCCGTCCACAGTCTCCATTTTCTGGTCACTTCGGTAGTCGAATCTCAACATCGACGGCGCTGCCGGATCCGTCCGCAGTCTCCATTTTCTGGTCACTTCGGTAGTCGAATCTCAACATCGACGGCGCTGCCGGATCCGTCCGCAGTCTCCATTTTCTGGTCACTTCGGTAGTCGAATCTCAACATCGACGGCGCTGCCGGATCCGTCCGCAGTCTCCATTTTCTGGTCACTTCGGTAGTCGAATCTCAACATCGACGGCGCTGCCGGATCCGTCCGCAGTCTCCATTTTCTGGTCACTTCGGTAGTCGAATCTCAACATCGACGGCGCTGTCGGATCCGTCCGCAGTCTCCATTTTCTGGTCACTTCGTTAGTCGAATCTCAACATCGACGGCGCTGCCGGATCCGTCCGCAGTCTCCATTTTCTGGTCACTTCGGTAGTCGAATCTCAACATCGAATGCGCTGTCGGATCCGTCCGCAGTCTCCATTTTCTGGTCACTTCGGTAGTCGAATCCCAACATCGACGGCGCTGCCGGATCCGTCCGCAGTCTCCATTTTTTGGTCACTTCGGTAGTTGAATCTCAACATCGACGGCGCTGCCGGATCCGTCTGCAGTCTCCATTTTCTGGTCACTTCGGTAGTCGAATCTCAACATCGACGGCGCTGCAGGATCCGTCCGCAGTCTCCATTTTCTGGTCACTTCGGTAGTCGAATCTCAACATCGACGGCGCTGCCGGATCCGTCTGCAGTCTCCATTTTCTGGTCACTTCGGTAGTCGAATCTCAACATCGACGGCGCTGCCGGATCCGTCCGCAGTCTCCATTTTCTGGTCACTTCGGTAGTCGAATCTCAACATCGACGGCGCTACCGGATCCGTCCGCAGTCCCCATTTTCTGGTCACTTCGGTAGTCGAATCTCAACATCGACGGCGCTGCCGGATCCGTCCGCAGTCCCCATTTTCTGGTCACTTCGGTAGTCGAATCTCAACATCGACGGCGCTGCCGGATCCGTCCGCAGTCTCCATTTTCTGGTCACTTCGGTAGTCGAATCTTAACATCGACGGCGCTGCCGGATCCGTCCGCAGTCTCCATTTTCTGGTCACTTCGGTAGTCGAATCTCAACATCGACGGCGCTGCCGGATCCGTCCGCAGTCTTCATTTTCTGGTCACTTCGGTAGTCGAATCTCAACATCGACGGCGCTGCCGGATCCGTCCGCAGTCTCCATTTTCTGGGCACTTCGGTAGTCGAATCTCAACATCGACGGCGCTGCCGGATCCGTCCGCAGTCTCCATTTTCTGGGCACTTCGGTAGTCGAATCTCAACATCGACGGCGCTGCCGGATCCGTACGCAGTCTCCATTTTCTGGTCACTTCGGTAGTCGAATCTCAACATCGACGGCGCTGCCGGATCCGTCCGCAGTCTCCATTTTCTGGTCACTTCGGTAGTCGAATCTCAACATCGACGGCGCTGCCGGATCCGTCCGCAGTCTCCATTTTCTGGTCACTTCGGTAGTCGAATCTCAACATCGACGGCGCTGCCGGATCCGTCCGCAGTCTCCATTTTCTGGTCACTTCGGTAGTCGAATCTCAACATCGACGGCGCTGCCGGATCCGTCCGCATTCTCCATTTTCTGGTCACTTCGGTAGTCGAATCTCAACATCGACGGCGCTGCCGGATCCGTCCGCAGTCTCCATTTTCTGGTCACTTCGGTAGTCGTATCTCAACATCGACGGCGCTGCCGGATCCGTCCGCAGTCTCCATTTTCTGGTCACTTCGGTAGTCAAATCTCAACATCGACGGCGCTGCCGGATCCGTCCGCAGTCTCCATTTTCTGGTCACTTCGGTAGTCGAATCTCAACATCGACGGCGCTGCCGGATCCGTCCGCAGTCTCCATTTTCTGGTCACTTCGGTAGTCGAATCTCAACATCGACGGCGCTGCCGGATCCGTCCGCAGTCTCCATTTTCTGGTCACTTCGGTAGTCGAATCTCAACATCGACGGCGCTGCCGGATCCGTCCGCAGTCTCCATTTTCTGGTCACTTCGGTAGTCGAATCTCAACATCGACGGCGCTGCCGGATCCGTCCGCATTCTCCATTTTCTGGTCACTTCGGTAGTCGAATCTCAACATCGACGGCGCTGCCGGATCCGTCCGCAGTCTCCATTTTCTGGTCACTTCGGTAGTCGTATCTCAACATCGACGGCGCTGCCGGATCCGTCCGCAGTCTCCATTTTCTGGTCACTTCGGTAGTCAAATCTCAACATCGACGGCGCTGCCGGATCCGTCCGCAGTCTCCATTTTCTGGTCACTTCGGTAGTCGAATCTCAACATCGACGGCGCTGCCGGATCCGTCCGCAGTCTCCATTTTCTGGTCACTTCGGTAGTCGAATCTCAACATCGACGGCGCTGCCGGATCCGTCCGCAGTCTCCATTTTCTGGTCACTTCGGTAGTCGAATCTCAACATCGACGGCGCTGCCGGATCCGTCCGCAGTCTCCATTTTCTGGTCACTTCGGTAGTCGAATCTCAACATCGACGGCGCTGCCGGATCCGTCCGCAGTCTCCATTTTCTGGTCACTTCGGTAGTCGAATCTCAACATCGACGGCGCTGCCGGATCCGTCCGCAGTCTCCATTTTCTTGTCACTTCGGTAGTCGAATCTCAACATCGACGGCGCTGCCGGATCCGTCCGCAGTCTCCATTTTCTGGTCACTTCGGTAGTCGAATCTCAACATCGACGGCGCTGTCGGATCCGTCCGCAGTCTCCATTTTCTGGTCACTTCGTTAGTCGAATCTCAACATCGACGGCGCTGCCGGATCCGTCCGCAGTCTACATTTTCTGGTCACTTCGGTAGTCGAATCTCAACATCGAATGCGCTGCCGGATCCGTCCGCAGTCTCCATTTTCTGGTCACTTCGGTAGTCGAATCCCAACATCGACGGCGCTGCCGGATCCGTCCGCAGTCTCCATTTTTTGGTCACTTCGGTAGTTGAATCTCAACATCGACGGCGCTGCCGGATCCGTCTGCAGTCTCCATTTTCTGGTCACTTCGGTAGTCGAATCTCAACATCGACGGCGCTGCAGGATCCGTCCGCGGTCTCCATTTTCTGGTCACTTCGGTAGTCGAATCTCAACATCGACGGCGCTGCCGGATCCGTCGGCAGTCTCCATTTTCTGGTCACTTCGGTAGTCGAATCTCAACATCGACGGCGCTGCCGGATTTCTGGTCACTTCGGTAGTCGAATCTCAACATCGACGGCGCTGCCGGATCCGTCCGCAGTCTCCATTTTCTGGTCACTTCGGTAGTCGAATCTCAACATCGACGGCGCTGCCGGATCCGTCCGCAGTCTCCATTTTCTGGTCACTTCGGTAGTCGAATCTCAACATCGACGGCGCTGCCGGATCCGTCCGCAGTCTCCATTTTCTGGTCACTTCGGTAGTCGTATCTCAACATCGACGGCGCTGTCGGATCCGTCCGCAGTCTCCATTTTCTGGTCACTTCGGTAGTCGAATCTCAACATCGACGGCGCTGCCGGATCCGTCCGCAGTCTCCATTTTCTGGTCACTTCGGTAGTCGAATCTCAACATCGACGGCGCTGCCGGATCCGTCCGCAGTCTCCATTTTCTGGTCACTTCGGTAGTCGAATCTCAACATCGACGGCGCTGCCGGATCCGTCCGCAGTCTCCATTTTCTGGTCACTTCGGTAGTCGAATCTCAACATCGACGGCGCTGCCGGATCCGTCCGCAGTCTCCATTTTCTGGTCACTTCGGTAGTCGAATCTCAACATCGACGGCGCTGCCGGATCCGTCCGCAGTCTCCATTTTCTGGTCACTTCGGTAGTCGAATCTCAACATCGACGGCGCTGCCGGATCCGTCCGCAGTCTCCATTTTCTGGTCACTTCGGTAGTCGAATCTCAACATCGACGGCGCTGTCGGATCCGTCCGCAGTCTCCATTTTCTGGTCACTTCGTTAGTCGAATCTCAACATCGACGGCGCTGCCGGATCCGTCCGCAGTCTCCATTTTCTGGTCACTTCGGTAGTCGAATCTCAACATCGAATGCGCTGCCGGATCCGTCCGCAGTCTCCATTTTCTGGTCACTTCGGTAGTCGAATCCCAACATCGACGGCGCTGCCGGATCCGTCCGCAGTCTCTATTTTCGGGTCACTTCGGCAGTCGAATCTCAACATCGAGGCGCTGCCGGATCCGTCCGCAGTATCCATTTTCTGGTCACTTCGGTAGTCGAATCCCAACATCGACGGCGCTGGCGGATCCGTCCGCAGTCTCCATTTTCTGGTCACTTCGGCAGTCGAATCTCAATATCGACGGCGCTGCCGGATCCGTCCGAAGTCTCCATTTTCTGGTCACTTCGGCAGTCGAATCTCAACATCGACGGCGCTGCCGGATCCGTCCGCAGTATCCATTTTCTGGTCACTTCGGTAGTCGAATCTCAACATCGACGGCGCTGCCGGATCCGTCCGCAGTCTCCATTTTCTGGTCACTTCGGTAGTCGAATCTCAACATCGACGGCGCTGCCGGATCCGTCCGCAGTCTCCATTTTCTGGTCACTTCGGTAGTCGAATCTCAACATCGACGGCGCTGTCGGATCCGTCCGCAGTCTCCATTTTCTGGTCACTTCGTTAGTCGAATCTCAACATCGACGGCGCTGCCGGATCCGTCCGCAGTCTCCATTTTCTGGTCACTTCGGTAGTCGAATCTCAACATCGAATGCGCTGCCGGATCCGTCCGCAGTCTCCATTTTCTGGTCACTTCGGTAGTCGAATCTCAACATCGAATGCGTTGCTGGATCCGTCCGCAGTCTCCATTTTCTGGTCACTTCGGTAGTCGAATCTCAACATCGAATGCGTTGCCGGATCCGTCCGCAGTCTCCATTTTCTGGTCACTTCGGTAGTCGAATGTCAACATCGACGGCGCTGCCGGATCCGTCCGCAGTCTCCATTTTCTGGTCACTTCGGTAGTCGAATCGCAACATCGACGGCACTGCCGGATCCGTCCGCAGTCTCCATTTTCTGGTCACTTCGGTAGTCGAATCTCAACATCGACGGCGCTGTCGGATCCGTCCGCAGTCTCCATTTTCTGGTCACTTCGGTAGTCGAATCTCAACATCGACGGCGCTGCCGGATCCGTCCGCAGTCTCCATTTTCTGGTCACTTCGGTAGTCGAATCTCAACATCGAATGCGCTGCCGGATCCGTCCGCAGTCTCCATTTTCTGGTCACTTCGGTAGTCGAATCTCAACATCGAATGCGTTGCCGGATCCGTCCGCAGTCTCCATTTTCTGGTCACTTCGGTAGTCGAATCTCAACATCGAATGCGTTGCCGGATCCGTCCGCAGTCTCCATTTTCTGGTCACTTCGGTAGTCGAATGTCAACATCGACGGCGCTGCCGGATCCGTTCGCAGTCTCCATTTTCTGGTCATTTCGGTAGTCGAATCGCAACATCGACGGCGCTGCCGGATCCGTCCGCAGTCTCCATTTTTTGGTCACTTCGTTAGTCGAATCTCAACATCGACGGCGCTGCCGGATCCGTCCGCAGTCTCCATTTTCTGGTCACTTCAGTAGTCGAATCTCAACATCGAATGCGCTGCTAGATCCGTCCGCAGTCTCCATTTTCTGGTCACTTCGGTAGTCGAATCTCAACATCGAATGCGTTGCCGGATCCGTCCGCAGTCTCCATTTTCTGGTCACTTCGGTAGTCGAATCTCAACATCTAATGCGTTGCCGGATCCGTCCGCAGTCTCCATTTTCTGGTCACTTCGGTAGTCGAATCTCAACATCGACGGCGCTGCCGGATCCGTCCGCAGTCTTCATTTTCTGGTCACTTCGGTAGTCGAATCTCAACATCGAATGCGCTGCCGGATCCGTCCGCAGTCTCCATTTTCTGGTCACTTCGGTAGTCGAATCTCAACATCGACGGCGCTACCGGATCCGTACGCAGTCTCCATTTTCTGGTCACTTCGGTAGTCGAATCTCAACATCGACTGCGCTGCCGGATCCGTCCGCAGTCTCCATTTTCTGGTCACTTCGGTAGTCGAATCTCAACATGGACGACGCTGCCGGATCCGTCCGCAGTCTCCATTTTCTGGTCACTTCGGTAGTCGAATCTCAACATCGACGGCGCTGCCAGATCCGTCCGCAGTCTTCATTTTCTGGTCACTTCGGTTGTCGAATCTCAACATCGAATGCGCTACCGGATCCGTCCGCAGTCTCCATTTTCTGGTCACTTCGGTAGTCGAATCTCAACATCGAATGCGCTGCCGGATCCGTCCGCAGTCTCCATTTTCTGGTCACTTCGGTAGTCGAATCTCAACATCGACGGCGCTGCCGGATCCGTCCGCAGTCCCCATTTTCTGGTCACTTCGGTAGTCGAATCTCAACATCGAATGCGTTGCTGGATCCGTCCGCAGTCTCCATTTTCTGGTCACTTCGGTAGTCGAATCTCAACATCGACGGCGTTGCCGGATCCGTCCGCAGTCTCCATTTTCTGGTCACTTTGGTAGTCCAATCTCAACATCGACGGCGCTGCCGGATCCGTCCGCAGTCTCCATTTTCTGGTCACTTCGGTAATCGAATCTCAACATCGAATGCGCTGCCTTATCCGTCCGCAGCATCAGCGTTAGACTCGTCGTAGCTACCTGGATCGGAGCGCTTCTCACCGTCGGTGGAGCATCGATTTTCTAGATCGTAGTTGCCTACGCCCTCCAGCGCTGAAAAACGGGACTGAACTTCCGTTTCGTCGTTGTGAGCTTTGTCTTCCGCTGATATACTGCCAGCTCTTCCGTGCAAAGAAGTGCTCGTACCTGAACAGCGGAAGGCCATGCTGCAAAACACCAACTGCGTGAGTAGCGACAACATCACCATGAAGGGATGGGAGTAGGACGTATCTAAGTCCAAACCCAATTTCCCAGGAGTACAGATTGTAATAGTCATAGTACGCCTCTCCAAGTGGATCAGAGTTGTCTCCGACGGCAGGAATTACGACAGTTTCAGTATTCTTGTGTGCATAACAACTGAATGTTTTTTCGAGGGCACCTACCCTTCCACTTCCAGCACACGGTGGACGTTCTAGAAGAGCACGCCCAGTACGGACCCTGTGCAATTTCGCAAGAAATCACTACCAACTAATGCAGTCAAAAAGAAACTTTTCTTACTAACTAACTACTCATTTTTAGCATGCAGGAGCTACATAGCAGCAAGCAGCCCCATGATCCAGCATTTGTTATGCCATGCATTCAGTTGTCAAAAAACAAAGATATTGATTCATTAGCAGAGACATGCATCTAAGGGCATGTACAATGGTTGATAAGATAGTCTTATCTTAAATCTTGCATGTACAATGCCCTAAATACTTTAACGTCCAGCTACTTTAACGTCCAGCCCGGGGCCTGAGGATCGTCTTTTCCGGTTGACTGGTCTGAGTTGGGGGATGACAAACTCAGTCCTTCGCAACTGTTGTTCAAATCTAATTGCACTGCCAGGGCCGCATCGCCTGCATCACCAATACTGGATTGGGTGGCTGTGCCCTGTGCACTCCAGAGTTCGGGTGGTTTCAGCGTCCAGTACGGACCTTTTTTTTAAAAAAAAAAAGGTCCGGTTGGGGGAACCTGTGGCAAATAAGGGAGCAAAGTACTAAGTTCACGCGATGAATCAGAGGTGGGCAACAGTACGATGCACGAGCGGGAGATATGGAAGGTACTACATGTCAATGGGATCTGACAGAAACTCCAAGCCGTCCTCCCCTGCCTCCGCCGTCGCCATGGATTTCGACTTGCTTTTGCCTCCTCCAGTTGTACAAGGGATAAATCCTTTTTTTCTTCTTCTACAGGCAATAGGTGGGGTGGGGTGAAGCCGTCGGTGCCACGTATGCTTATCCATGGTGAACTCACCATTTTTTTGTGACGGGACGGAACGCCACCAATCGTTATGCACTGGTAACCCCTGACCCGTACCGACGGAACATGTCGATCACATTACACGGCGGCTTGAACGTATACCACTGTTCCACGTTACGAATGCTTTTCCTGGCCCCACGTTCGCATTCAATAGGCGGACCAAAATGTCCTTGTTCGATTGGCACGCGTACGGGAGCAAGCGCGCCCGTCCGCTACATCGCTGTATGTTTGCCCCCCGATTGTATGCATGATACATTCCAAAAATAATTTTGTCAATCCAGATGATGCTAGTAAATGTGCAAGTTTCGACAGATCCTATAATAGACTGGAGCAAGCATAATGGAGCTGAAATCTTTGTTCTAGTGAATTGGTCAAATAATTTGATTTCATCGAGGAGATTTTGAATCGGATTGGAGCTCCGTTGGTAGGATCGTGAATCGTAGAATCATAACTACCAGGATCATATAAACTTAGATTCTATGAGCAAAATCATAGAATCAGAGGCGCTAGTTTGGATCATAAGGTCGTAAGATTCTAAGACTTGAGTCGCGATTCTGAAAACTTTGCTCATACAACTTCCATTGGCAGTGTGAATTTGATGTTGGTCGTGGTAGTTCTCTCTCACGATGACCTTCTCAAGCTTGCCCGTGATATGATTGGTTGCACCACTGTCGACGTACCAATTTGTGTCGATGTTGTATGATCCTTGATACTTGTGATCCGCGTTGGGTTTTTTCCTGAAGAGGGGATGATTCAGTACAGTATAGATAAGTATTTCCCTCAATAAGAACCAAGGTTATCGAACCAATAGGAGGATCACACAACTTCCTGTCTTCAGCGCCTACACACAAAAGAGCACACACTTGCCCCCCATGCGGGCAAGAGGGTTGTCAATCCCTTTAAACTCGTTACTTGCAAGCGATAGGTAGTGTAGATGATAGTTGGATAAATATAAATTGCAAACTGAATAAAAAGTAAATAATGGAAGTAAGGAAATGATACGTCTCCAATGTATCTATAATTTTTCATTGTTCCATGCTGATATATTATCATTTTAGGATACTTTTTGGGTCTTTATTTATCAATTTATAATATTTTTTAGCACTAACCTATTGACCCATTGCCCATTGCCAGTTGTTGTTTTCTCCATGTGTTTTAATTACTTCTCAGGTTTACAGTACCAAACGGAGTCCAATTGCCACGAAACGTTTTGATGATTTTTTTCTGGACCAAAAGAAGACCTGGGAGAGTCGGAAGAAGGCCGGGAGTAATACGTCTCCAACGTATCTATAATTTTTTATTGTTCTATGCTGATATATTATCATTCTAGGATACTTTTTGGGTCTTTATTTACCAATTTATAATATTTTTTAGCACTAACCTATTGACCCAGTGCCCAGTGCCAGTTGCTGTTTTCTGCATGTTTTTTAATTTTCAGGTTTGCAGTACCAAACGAAGTCCAATTGCCGCGAAACTTTTTGATGATTTTTTCTGCACCAAAAAAGACCTCGAAGCTTCGGAAGGAGGCCGGGAGGTGCACGAGGGCCCCACCACACATCAGGGCGCGCCCTAGGGGAGGGGCCTGATATGTGGTGGCCCCCTCGGCTGCCTCCCGACGCCCCTCTCTGGCCTATAAATTCTCTAATATTGCAAAAAACCCAGAAGCAGTCCCGAAACCCTTTTTCCGCCGCCGCAAGGCTATGTTCCGTCGCGAGGCCATCTGAAGCTCCGTTTTGGCACCCTGCCGGAGGGGGGATCGATCACGGAGGGCCTCTACATCAACCTTGCTGCCCTCATGATGATGTATGAGTAGTTCACCACAGACCTACGGGTCCATAGCTAGTACCTAGATGGCAATCTCTATATCTCTTGATCTTCAATACAATGGTCATCGCATCTTTGCTTTGATCTATCCGATGTAATCCTATTGTGTGGTGTGTTTGTTGGGATCCGATGAATTGTGAGTTTATGTTCAGATTATTCATGAAAAGTATTTGAGATACCTCTGATATGTATTATCACTTAATTGCATGATAATTATAGCTTCGTAATGATCTCCGATTTATTGATGTGCTTTGGCCAAGTAGATTGATATTTCATCGGTGGGAGTGGTGCGTTGTGGTAGGTTCAACCTGACGAGTTTCTATATCCTATTGACAAAGTAGGGGACAAGATGCGTATTTGTGTTGTTGCTACTAAGGATAACACGA
Source organism: Elymus sibiricus (assembly GCA_039707655.1). Taxonomy (NCBI): domain Eukaryota; kingdom Viridiplantae; phylum Streptophyta; class Magnoliopsida; order Poales; family Poaceae; genus Elymus; species Elymus sibiricus. Next base: position 83,132,625 of record CM077669.1, on the reverse strand, counting down.
TGGGGTTCATTCATATTGCTTGAGTTTACTTTGTCTACATCATGTCATCGTTCTCCATGCATTACTCTATTTTACTTAATACTCTAGATGCATGTTGGATAGCGGTCCATGAATGGAGTAATAGTAAAAGGTGCAGGCAGGAGTCGGCCTATTTGTTTATGAACGTGATGCCTATATACATATGATCATTGCCGTGAAAATCGCATAACTATCCGCTTTTCTATCAATTGCCCAACAGTAATTTGTTACCCACCGTATGCTGCCTACATGAGAGATGCCGCTAGGGAAAACTATGGCCCCCGGGTCTATTCATTTATAAATTTACAAACGATACTATTACCTTACTGCCTTTATTTACTTTTTATTTTATTTTGAAATTTATAATTATTTACAATTATCTACACAACTCATTTGCTTGCAAATAACGAGATCAAAGGGATTGACAACCCTCTTGCCCGCGTTGGGTGCAAGTTGTTTGTTCTTTTGTGTGCAGCCGCTGAAGACGGTTGAGGATTGATATTCCTATTGGTTCGATAAACCTTGGTTTCATAACTGAAGGAAATACTTACCCACTTTGTGCTGCAATAACCCGTTCCTCTTTGCGGAAAACCCAACGCAGATCACAAGTATCAGGAAGGATTTCTGGCGCCGTTGCCGGGGAATATCATCTTCAACAATCAAGTAACTTCACACAATTTTTCATTCACTTGTTTATCTCTTTATTTGCTGGTATATTTAGTTTGTCTCATAAAAATCAAAAATACAAAAATATTTATCTTGGCTTGTTACTAGTTTACTTCTTCGCTTGCTAGTATACTTGTCTTGCTTGTTACTTTGCTTGTTCGGTCACCATGTTTCAAGATACTACTAAGTTGTGTGACTTTTCAAATACTAATAACAATGATTTTATTAGTACTCCTATACCGCCCGCCACTAGTGCGGAGGCTTTTGATATTAATGCTGCGTTGCTAAATCTTGTCATGAAGGATCAATTTTAGGGAAGTCCCAATGAGGATCCTGCGTCACATCTTAATACCTTTGTTGAATTATGTGACATGCAAAAGAAAAAGGATATGGATAATGATAATGTGAAATTAAAATTATTTCCTTTTTCACTAAGAGATAAAGCTAAGGCTTGGTTTTCATCTTTATCTCGTAATAGTATTGGAACATGGGATAAGTGTAAGGATGCTTTTATTGCCAAGTATTTTCCTCCTGCTAAGATCATCTCCCTTAGAAATCAAATAATGGATTTTAAACAGCAAGATCAAGATCATGTTGCACAAGCTTGGGAGAGAATAAAATTGATGATAAGAAATTTTCCAACTCATGGTTTAAATTTGTGGATGATTATCCAAAACTTCTATGCTGGACTAAACTTTGTGTCTAGAAATCTTCTAGATTCTGCCGCAGGTGGTACCTTTATGGATGTGACCTTAGGAGAGGCCAAAAAACTTGTGGACAACAGTATGACAAATTATTATCAATGGCATACCGAAAGAGCTCCAACCGGTAAGAAGGTAAATTCTGTTGAAGAAATCGCTACTTTAAGTGAAAAAGTGGATGCTCTTATGAATATGGTTGCTAGTAAAAATTCTTATGTTGATCCCAATGATATGCCCTTGTCTACTTTGATTGAGAAAAATAATTATTCTATTGATGTGAACTTTGTCTCGCAAAATAATTTCAACAATAATGCTTTTAAAGGAAACTTCAATTTTAGACCATATTCCGGTAATTCCTCTAACAACTATGGAAATTCTTATGGTAATTCTTATGTCAATTCTTCTACAAATACTAATAGGATACCCTCTGATCTTGAGAACACAATTAAAGAATTTATTAGTTCTCAAATGGTTTTCAACACTATGGTAGAAGAAAAATTGCACGTAGTTGATGCTTTGGCTAAAAACATGGATATAATTGCTCTTGACATAGAAACTCTTGAAAGTAAAGCTTTGCCACCCAAGCATGATTTTAATGATGCTATTAAATCTATCCAAATATCTATAAAAGAAAGTAAGGAGAGGTCCGCTAAGTTGAGAGCTAAGCGGGAATTCTTAGAACAAGCTCTTCCACCCGGTTTTTACCAAAATCGTGATGAAGATCTTAAAATGATTGGTACTTATCCTATTGAATCTTTATTTACTTCTCTGAATATAAATGATAAAGGGACTGGAGATGAGTCAACTCTAGTTGAGAAGCGTCCCGTTTGCTTGGAGGGTGATGATTTTGATGCTAAAACTGAAAAACGTGGGTATGGAGAGGTCAAAACTTTAACTAGTGATGTGCCCACTATTTTGGATTACAAGGAGTTTAATTATGATAATTGCTCTTTAGTAGAATGTATTTCCTTATTGCAATCAATTATTAGCTCACCCAATGCTTATGAACAAAATAAAGCTTTTACCGAACATAGAGTAGAAGCTATAAAAGCTTATGATGAGAAACTTGAGCTTGAAGTTTCTATTCCTAGAAAATTGAATGATGAGTGGGAACCTACTATCAATATAAAGATAAATAAATATGAATGCAATGCTTTGTGTGACCTTGGTGCTAGTGTTTCAACTATTCCTAAATCTCTTTGTGATGTGCTTGGTCTCACTAATATTGAAGATTGTTCCCTTAACTTGCATCTTGCGGATTCTACCATTAAGAAACCTCTAGGTAGAATTAATGATGTTCTTATTATTGCAAATAAAAAGTATGTGCCTGTAGATTTCATTGTGCTTGATATTTATTGCTATCCTACTTGTCCTATAATACTTGGAAGGCCTTTCCTACGAACTATAGGTGTAATTATTGACATGAAAGAGGGAAACATAAGGTTCCAATTCCCATTAAAGAAAGGGATGGAACACTTACCTAGAAAGATAATGAAACCACCTTATCAATCAATCATGAGAGCTACTTATGGGTGGAGTGTCAAAGATGAAAATAGTTGAAACTATGCATTATGCCTAGCTAAGGGCATAAAACAATAGCGCTTGTTGGGACGCAACCCAATAGTTATCTTTATATTTTTGCTTTTAACTTTCTGTTTTTTTATAATATTATTATTGCCCCTGTAATGATTATGTTTTATGTTTAAATTAGTGTTTGTGCAAAGTAAAGCCTTTGGGATGACTCACAAGATGAGTAGAATCGATGCTGAAACAAAACAAAATTTTTTGACTCCAGTATATGAGTTTTCATTTTTTACTGGAGCGTGATAATGATCTGAATATTTAGACAATATTGCTATACAAATTTTCGAGGTTCTCCTAATTTTTAAGAATTTTTAGAGTTACAGAAGTATAGGTTCTCTACAGATTTCTACAGACTGTTCTGTTTTAGACAGATTCTTCTTTTGCTTGCATAGTTGCTTGTTTTGATTATGCTATGGATTGTATCGGGGGTATAAGCCATGGAGAAGTTATAATTCAGTACCTATTATGCATTTATGAAATAATAATCAATTTATAACAGTACCTAAAGTATTCAATATGTTTCTTATACTAACAGATCTCACGAAGTTTTGTTGAGTTTTGTGTGATTGAAGTTTTCAAGTTTTGGATGTTATCGGATGGACAACAGAATAAGGAGTGGCAAGAGCCTAAGCTTTGGGATGCCCCAGAATGCATCCCCTCTTTCGTCTCAATCCATCGGTATGTCACTTGAAGATATATTTTTATTCGTCACATGATATGAGTTTTGCTTGGAGCGTCGTTTGCTTTTGTTTGCTTTTACTTTCAGTTTTCCACAATAATTGTTTGTTGGACACACCTATTTAAGAGAGACACACCTTCATCATAATTTGTTAGAATACACAATGTGCTTCACTTATATGTTTTGAGCTTAGCAGTTGCTCTAGTACTTCACTTATATCTTTTTGAGCACTAACAGGGGTCCTCCCGTTCCCCAGCGCGTCCCAGCCCCACTTCTCCATGGACAGGGGTCCTCCCATTCGCTCACACACATCCAGAACAGAGACATGAACACAAGGTGGAGATGGCTCTCTAGGGTTCGCCCGCCGCCACCTTCGCCGGCCCCATCGCCGGCAAGGCGTGTGGATCCATGCGCCTCTACCGCAGATCCGTCATGCCGCCGTCCCGTAGCACCTCCGGCCCAGGCCACACGCCGCCCCCGTGCTCCACCTACACCAGCCGGAGCTCCAGCTGCACCACGCCGGAAGACGCCTAAGCTTCAGCTACACCACACTGGAGGTCCCCCCTTGCCCTCCGACTCCACCTCTGCCCCCGGCCACACACCGCCCCTGTGGTCCACCTGCACCGGCCGGAGTTCCAGCTGCACCCCGCCGGAAGTATCCCCTTGCCCCCCGACTCCACCTCCTCCCGCCCGAGGCACCAGCCCTGCTCCATCTCCTGCCTGTGAGGAGAAGGTAAATATTTCAGTCCCAAAAAATGTATTTTTGGCATGATGTTCTGGCGCATGTTGATATGTATGAACTGCCAGTAAGGAGAAGGGTCATGTAGATTGCTTGTTTAGCTTTCTGGTATGTTTATGTGCTTATGTATGAATTTGTGCCCTTATGAATGTCATATGTTATAGATGTCAAAAGCTAATTGGAGTTCATAAATGACCACCATTTTTTGCAATCTTGCTACTATTGAGAAGGAAAAGGGGACTAAGCCTCTCAAATTTCTGAACCCTGTTGGATACAAGAATGTAGAACTTGGTTTCTTTGAGCAGACCGGAAAACATTACAGTAAGATGCAGTTCAAAAACAAGTGGGGCAGTTTGAGGACCTTGTATAGGGATTGGCTGATCCTAAAGAACACATCTACTGGACTTGGTTGGAATGATGAAACGAACACCGTGATCGCTGATGATGAATGGTGGAAAAAGCCGGTGAATTAAGTCATGTTCATAAGATCGAATTGTGTTGTGGCTAATATTGCACTAGAATATTTTGTTAACAAGTGCCAAATGAATTACTTATGAAGGAAAATAAGGACATCTTGCAGTTTCGGAAATGTGGTCCTGAAAATCTGGACCAAATCAGCATCATGTATGAGAATATCAATGTTACAGGAGAAAATTCTATGATGCCAGGTTGTGACCATGAAGTGCTTGATCTTGATGAAGATGAAACCGAGGAGGAAGAAGTGCATACTACCCAAGCCAAGAAGGCAAAGAATGGGCCAGGGAAGATAGGTGGAAACTCTACAAAAAAGAATCATGTTCAAAGGGACTTCAATCACATGGTTGACCACTTGATTAGTGAAGATATCGCGATGACTTCACTTAAAAATAGTGTTGCTACTGAAATTGAAAAGATAATGGAAGAAGTTGTGGCATGTGGAGCAGATGAAGCAAGTGATGAATACTTCATAGCAACCAAGTTGTTTGCGAAGTTTGAAAATCGTTGTTTCTTTAACAATATGAAGACTAGCGAAGGAAGAAGAATTGTCTTAGGAGGATGTATGAAGAGCGAAATAGGCGTTAGGATTACACTTTAGATGTGTGATCATGAATATGTTATTCCCTTGCTTTATCTTATGTCGCTTGAGACTTGTTGAAATATTTCCTTTCATGTTATGTCACTTGAGACTTGATGAACAACATTTACCTTCTTGTTATGTCACTTGAGACTTGATGAACAATATTTCCCTTCATGTTGTGTCACTTGAGTCTTGATGAACAATATTTCCCTTCATGTTGTGTCACTTGAGTCTTGATGAACAATATTTCCCTTCATGTTGTGTCACTTGAGTCTTGATGAAAAATATTTCCCTTTCATGTTACTGCTTGTGTTTATCCTGAAATTTTTGCGTCTATGTAGATGAGCACAAGTGGCAGCCATAGTGAAGAGCCTGAAACCGATTCTTATGCTATGGCAACCTCAAGAGGCAAAGGAAGAAAAGATACATGATGGGTGCACTAGTTGGTATCATGTACATTGAGAAGTATCTCATGAAAAAAGAGAAGAGTTCATATAATGACCGGACAACAGTGGGTTACCGAGAACTTGAGTACTCCAAAAGATTGCTATAACATGTTCAGGATGTACAAGCCATGTTTTGATAGATTGCATCATACACTTGTGCACACATATGGCTTGAAAGGAACAAGAAACATGAGTTCAGAAGAAGCATTGGGCATGTTTCTATGGACGGTTAGGGGACCTCAATCCGTTAGCCAAGTGGAGAATCGTTTCAAGAGATCAACTGAAGTTATACATCACAAATTCATGAAGTATTGAAATGCTTGAATGACATGGCTGTAGACATCGTTCGACCAACTGATCCGGAGTTCAGAGTTGTACATGATAGGCTTCGAGATGCGAGATTTGCACCTCACTTTGATGTTTGCATAGGTGCAATTGATGGGTCACATATTCCTGTAATTGTTCCGAATGATGAGATCTTCAACCACGTTGGTCGACATGGATACCCAACACAGAATATCATGGCAGTGTGTGACTTCGACATGAGGTTCACTTCTATTGTCGCGGGATGGCCAGGGTCAGCACATGACACAAGGATATTCAGAGATACATTAGTGAAGTATGCTGATAGGTTTCCACATCCACCTATATGTATCCATTTCATGTACATGTGCACCACAAATATTGTTTTCGTTATCTTGTTGATTCCATGTGTAAAATGATTACTTTATGCAGGGAGGTACTATCTTGTTGATTCAGGTCATCCCATTTGTGATGGATATTTAGCTCCATACAAAGAGAAAAAGTACCATGTGCCAGAATTTCGCCAAGGTCTCCCACCAAATGGAAAAAAAGAAACGTTTAACTTTGCACATTCATCTCTACGCAATGTTATTGAGCGTTCATTTGGTGTCTTGAAGATGAAATGGCGTATTTTACTTAAAATGCCAAGTTACCCTCCTGAGAAGCAAGCTCGTATCATCATTGTGTGTATGGCACTTCATAATTACATTAGAGAAAGCAATTTGAGAGACTTGGAGTTTGACAAATGTGATCATGATGAGAACTACATGCCAGGGAATTTACATCCCCTACCCACAGGACATGTTTCCAACATTGTTGTTGGTGATGATGTGACCATGAAAGCAACTCGTGAGGCGACTGTCGATGGATTGATGGTGGATCAAGTATAGTTTTAAATATTACTTGATGAGACTATGATGATTCGTGCATATTTTGGATGATATGTTTACGTATGTAAGACTATGATGGTTAGTGTATATTTTGGATGATATGTGCACGTATGTAAGACTATAATGGTTGGTCCCTATATGGATGATATATTTCATATGGAAGAGTAAGAGGGTAGATGATTTTTTGGGTGTCATGGTTCATATGGACATTTCGGATGATATATTCATACCATCATGGCCTTTCAAGATAAAATGTATTCTATATATGGTGTTTTTGTGCTAATTTTCAGTTTATCAAGTCAAAGCAGATAACTTGTGCTTTAAACTGCATATAAACATCATAGTCAGTAGTCGAGGACATAACTAACATTTCGCAACACCCACAACTCCCTAAACTGACAAACAACAGGGTAAACAAACAGTCAGATTTTGATTTTTCAGGAATCTAGAGCCACTGCTGATTCTCGGGAATCCATAGCAAGGTGATTTTCAGGAATCAGTATACACATCAACAAACAAGTGCCATCCATGATTTGCATGATCCTGCTGCTAACAAGGAAGTTTGTTTCGCTTGTAAATCAAGAGGGGTGGAGGCGCAATTGGCTAGAACATAGGTCTCATAGCTCAAACGTGAGTGATCCTGAGGTCGAGAGTTCGAGACACTCTCACCCCACACATAAAAGACCATCGTTGTGATGAAATGCTCAATGGCAGCTTGGGTCACCACACATTCATCTGATTCATCAGGTGAACTGAGCAAGTCTGAACCTGGTCATTCTCTTCTTCATTTTTTAAAACCTTTGTTTGAATTTAACAAGCTGATAAACTTGCTGATTTCAAACCTTCTCTCATCTGGCTTTGAAGGTGGTTGGTTGTAACGATGCTTCGACCCCAATAGTTTGTGCATCAAACGACATACCTGTCGATTCGTAAAAGGTCCACTCTCAACTGGGCTGGGGGAGTGAATTATCAGACTACACTTTAGCTCTATGATTCCTCCCTGTTGTCTCAGTCGACCATACTCGTTCATGGCTCTTTCTGCAAGGACACTGCACAAGGTATGTAATCCACTGAAATAGTTCATGGTCATGGCAGACCATGAACTATTGAGGTGTTGTGAAAGATTGCAGAGACAAGCTTTACGCATGGCGAGCAGCAGACAACAACACAATGCTACTCACGTCCTGGGCATCCTGGTAACAGAAATGGGATGCCTCTTCTCCCATAGCACAATAAAAGAAAATATAATACGATAGCACCATGGAGCATAACATCAGCAAAGATATAAAAAGCAGAAAAGTCGGCTTGACACAACATGAGGCATAAGCAAACGATACGGAGAAGAGGCGCGTACTCATATAACTGACAGTTGAGCTTGCCTGATCGTGCTCGCTTGAAAGGCATCAAGCAAATGAGCCGTAAGAGTGACCGACACTAATTATTAATACGAGCAAGTCATGCAACTTCACAACTGGCCAGTACAGAGGACCAAATTCCAAGACGAGCACATAACTGACCCCCCTGAACAGCATACAAAATGGAAGAACCTACAGCACACGACCCATTTTCTGCATCTGAACCACCGGAATGTAATCCTAGATACCTGCAGAGCAGCTAATTTCATCAGTCAAAGTTAAAGTGATGTATCTCAATGCATTCAGAGAGAAAACGTTGAAGTTATGGTATCTCAATTTATTGTACGACTCAAACACTACACATTAACTTCACTGATATTGTGGAAATCATGCCGAATGCTCCTAAAATGGACCATCTCAGTGGTCAGCATCAGTGGACAAAACCGACATTAGAAACAGAGAGCCCCTACAGGAGAACGGTTCATTTTTATCACCACACCTTCGACTCTTATTGCTAGCATATTCTCAAGTTTTTGGCTACATCTGTTATTCTGTTCTCAGTGAAGCCAAAAAATCAAATAGAATCAGTGGTCCAAATAACTCCATTAAAGGGAAATACTGAACATCCTAGCTTATCAAATCATTTGAAATATTCCTTGTTATTATGGGAACACAAGGGACTCATCGGGCAACAAACCCGAACCATCTGGTTTATAGCTCATAGACATACTTTTCAGAAATGTACGAGCTAGCTACTCGCTCAAAAATACAATTTGCGACAAAAGCAGTGTTTACAGTGAATCTGTTAGTCCTGCCATTTTGATCATATGTTTATAAAGTCTTAAACACCTAAAGTGACCAAAAGTGCAGAAACTAGACTGCCGGCAAAGCATTGATACATATAGCTTGGACCAGACAAATCATGTTAGTGGATCATGGCAGATTATATATGCAAATAAGATACACTGTGAGATATGCTGAGAATAATATTTAAGCAAACTTCTTTGCACTACAACAATCATCTGTCAAACTGCAATAAATTGAGAAAAAGGATAAATAGAAATACAAAAATTAATGAAAGCATACTCTTCGAGTATTCTGACAATCATCAGTTCACTAGGTACAGACCCAAAATAAGCAGCGATGTGAAACGATATAGTTATCCCATTTATATGAAGGAAGTATGAAGTAAATGGTCATGCATAATTACAAACTACTCCCTCCGTTCCACAATGTAGTGCGTCCACGCTTTCCCAAATCTAAGTTTGACCATAAATTTGACCAACGAGACCGATTGCGACGGGAGCAAAAACTATACCACTGAATTCGTATTTTCGATACGAATTCAGTGATATAATTTTTACCCCCGCCGCAATCGGTCTCGTTGGTAAAATTCATGGTCAAAGTTCAAGCCCGGAAACCGAGGACGCACTACATTATGGAACGAAGGGAGTACTTACGTAGAGGTAACACCATATAAATCGCATTAGGATTTGATAGATACATAACCACGAAAAACTAATAAAAGGCATGTAGCAACTAGTAGAAGTAAAACAAACAAAAAATACGTCCATGAAGAACACAAAAGAGGACCTATTGATTATGTTACCACTTAACATATTCACAAAGAGGGGAGAGGTAATGAGTTTTGCGTCATCTCGGAGCTAGAGGGAGAAAACCTGCATTATCAGAAGGAACTGGGGGAGTACTAAGGAGGAGGTAAACTGAAAGCACGGCAGTTGGATTGAACAGGAAGCCAATCGGAAGTATTCACATCCAGTAGAGAGGGGATACAGCATCAGCAAATAAAAGAGAAGTCAGGTGGTTAAAGGCATAAGGAAGAGAAGCAGGGCCTGGAGAAAACGTCAAAGATGCAGTCTGCCATCAATGCAAGGAGGTGACCGGGTGAACATGTAAATAAAGAGTTGTGGATGATAATAAACAGATGAAGACAGCTTGCTAGCTCTGACTTGAACAACAAGAATTACAGAAGTGAAACTAAACAATAGACCAATTGCAGGCCATAGCCTGGCTGCAGAGAATATACAAAATTATATACCACTAACAGATTTGTTTTCTAACAAATCACAACCATTACATACAACGCCACCACACAAGAATCAGAACAGAAATACTACAGAAAACAATCGCTATATGTTGAAGAGGTCATCAAGCAGCAAAAGGAACAAGTGATATGACACTACTTAAACTTGTTCACTAAACGGGAAAGGATGAACCATATATGCCATGAACCAATTATCAAAAATTAACTTGGTTTCGTCACAGCGAATATGTGAAGACATGCTTTACCTGCAGCGTAGACACTTCCGAATGCATGATAATGAGAAAGGGGGTAGGTTCCAGAAAGTTTCTTGAACTTCATTGACTCAAGATGGACCGTAAAGACGATGTGATCTGTCCACACGAACACCACATTATTTTCCTCCTCAATCCCTGGTATCAATATGTCATCCTCCTCGGAATTCAGAGAAAGTAGCTTGTCCAGTTCAATGGTTCTTCCAAGCCCCCATGAAGCAACACCATCACAATCAGTCTTCATCTTCCACAATTGGATGCTGCAGTCTGTCTGGAGGAGTAAACCAAGGCCACCACCCTCTGCCCGCATAATCAAGAACATGTTCTGGCCCTCTTCAAGGATATGCACTGGCACCCGTATCGCAGCTAGGCTTTGCTTCTCCAAATCAAACTCGAGAATTCCATCCATATTCCCAGCAAGCTTCCAGTAAAGGGAGTCCCCAACCAGCACAGCAGGCTTGTCAGTAGAAACCAAGGTGGGGGCATCACTCGTTGGAACGTCAGACGGAAGCTGTGTTGAGACGAGATCACCCCATGCGCCGGTCTCCGACGAGTAGACGCAGGCAAGCGCTCGCCGGTGTTGCTCGTCGTTGTTGTCTGCCACTGCCAACACCACTTGGAATTGGAAGTGCTGGGCCTCGTCTCCGGCGGCACGAGCGCGAAGCACCGCCCCGTTGATCGTCGTCTTCTCTGCGTGTACCGCGACCTCCGGTGGCACGTCAAGGCGGCGCTGGTCGCCGGTGACGGGGTCCCACACCAGGATCTGACTCGTAAGCTTGTTGAAGACGAGTGCCAGGCCATGGCGGCATCCGAGGGACATGAACCGGTCGCCGTCGCCGCGCTGCGGGGAGAAACGGCCGTGGGGGACGCGATCCGGGGCGTCCAGAGTGGGTACGAAGGGCAGGGCGTCGTTTCTGAGGAAGAAACCGAGGAGGGGAGGGCTGCTGCGGTGGTGGATGCGGAAGCGGCGGGAGAATCCCGGGTCGGAGACGAGGAGGCGCCAGCGCTTGCAGACGGCGGAGGCGCGGGGCAGGGAGGAGGGCTGCGGGGGCAGCCGGACGAGGATCTCGCGGAGCAGATCGTCGTCGTGCAGTGGCCCCATCGCCGGCGAGCGGGGTTGGGGGTGGCGGCGGCGGCGGCGGCGGCGGCGCCCTCGCTGCTCGTGCCGTCGTGCGGGCTGTGCGGGGTGTGGTGGGTGGAGTCGAAGCAGCAGCGGCCCAAACTGAAATGGGGAAATGGATCGGCCCAAAGTACACTGAAGAAATCCTTTTGTGTGTTTATTTTTCTCTCACGAGTGTGTGTATCGTATCTCTCCTATCTACACTATTATTAAAATACTAGAAGCAAACATGAATTCTCTATAGCCGCGTCAAAAATTGTACACAGGATTACCAGAGACATCTGATCACTCCAATTAAATCACATCCCATGTTAAAAAAACAAACATGAATTCTCTATAGCCACACCTAACACTGTACACGGGATTACCAGGGACGTCCTATCAGTCCAATTAAATCACATCCGAAGGTCCATATTACATCAATGATCTGTCACACAAACTAACGACCCAGATTAAATGTTATGCCGACAGACCACCTCGCGCACCTCTTTGCCCTCAATTAGCGGGGATTACCACCTTGTAGTTTTCTCTCTGGCCTCGCAATGCCTTGTCGCTCCTTTTGTGGTGTCCCATGGACGTGAGCACGGATCGCCGGCGTTGCCCGTCGCTCCTCCTCTGCTGCACCATGGGCACGGACGCGGATCGCCGCCACCGCCGGTGGTCCTCTCATGTCCCATGGGCGTGAGCGTGGATTGCCGTCGCCCTCCACTAGTAGAAAACAGGCCTTCCGTTTAACCCTTTAGTCCCGGTTTGGCTTTGGCCCGGGACTAATGTGACCATTAGTCACGGTTCCAACGGCTAGGAGCGGACGGGGGGCACGGGCACCATTAGTCCCGGTTCATTTGGAACCTATAGTCCCGGTTTGTATCACAAACCAGGACTAAATGGGTGTTGGCAGGCTGGTGTCAGCCTGGGGCCCCCACGAGCCCTTTTAGTCCCGGTTTGTGATACAAACCGGGACTATAGGTGGACCTTTAGTCCCGGTTTGTATAACCAACTGGGACTAAAGATTTCCCTATATAAACCCTTCGTCCAGCCCGACTCCATTTCTCTGTTTTCTCCATTCGAATCCCCTTCTCTGTTCTTTCCCTAGCTCGAGCTCCTCCCTCCATTTTTATCAAGATTTGTCAAGATTTGAGGCACCCCAATCCATCCAATTGTCCACAAAGGTTAGCAACTTTGTCCTTTCATCTCTTATTGCTAGATCAGCTCGTGCAATGCTTTATAAGTATAGTGATTTGTGGATTTTAGTTTGAGTGTAATTATGTGGTAGTTTTTTTGATTTATATGCAATTTGAGCTCAAATTAACTCCTTAGTTTGCATATGTGTAGGTGTGGTTTACTTAGTGTGCCTTCCCGTCCCCGTCCTAACCACCGTTGATCGCCCGCACCGTCCCATCGCCGGCACCACCTTGGTGAGCCTCTTCTTGTGTTCTTATCCTTTTTATTAAAAAAATCGTATTTGTATGATTTAGATAGTTACTTGCATAATTTTCTTACTTGTATGATTGTTGTTATATATAGTGCCATGGTTATGATATCCGTGCCCGTCGGCCCTCATCCGGTTTACGATTCGGATGTGGTATATTCTCTTTTATAACTATTTGTTGCATTTCGTGTTAATGAAAATTATGCCCATCAAGTTGACATAGATATTTTTATCTAGGAGGTAGTTGAACCGGAAATGCCAACCGACCCTATTGTCGAGAAGTTAAATTTAGTTAAAAAAGAAAACGAGGATTTGAAAGGAAAATTGAAAAGAGTTGAAGAAGAGAAGATGAAATTGGAGTTGTACGTTGCCGATGTCGTCGATGATCACAAGATCAAGATGGATGCAATGCGCTTGAAGATTAGAAAGATTAGAAAATATGCCATTAATAAAGAGGCTTGGTATCATTATGCAGTTGGATCAATTGCTACCTTAGTTGCGATTTTGATCGCATTTGTTGTTGCATTTAAATGTTTTATCTAGATAGTTGTATGTTGTTTTATGAGAAAATAAGTGTGTATGAACTTTATGTATGAACTTGTATTAATTTGGTCTTTTCGGTGTTGTGTAATGAAGATGAATCGGCAATGGATGTACGATGACCGACGCTCTCCCCAGTTCATTAATGGTGTGCAGAGTTTTTTGCGTGCGGCTGAGGCAAACAAGCGGGATGACTTTATGTGTTGTCCATGTGGTGTGTGTAAGAATGATAAGACTTACTCTAGCTCAAAACAGATTCACGTCCACCTGTTTACGTCCGGTTTCATGTCCGGCTATAATTGTTGGACCAAGCACGGAGAAAGAGGGGTTCTAATGGAAGAGAATGAAGAAGAAGAGGATGACGACAACTATCCTGGGTGTCCTGAATATGACGGTACTACAATGGGGGAAGAGAATGAAGAAGAAGAAGCTGAGGCATCGTATGAGCCCGCTGATGATCTTGGTCGGGCCATTGCTGATGCAAAGAGAAACTGCGAAAGTGAAAGGAGAAGTTGAAGTTGCAGCGCATGCTAGAGGATCACAAAAAAGGGTTGTACCCAAATTGCGAAGATGACAACACAAAGCTCGGTACCACACTGGAATTGCTGCAATGGAAGGCAGAGAATGGTGTATCTGACAAGGCATTTGAAAAGGTGCTGAAAATAATGAAGAATAAGATTCCAAAGGACAACGAATTGCCCGACAATACATACGAAGCAAAGAAGGTTGTCTGCCCTTTAGGATTGGAGGTGCAGAAGATACATGCATGCCCCAATGACTACATCCTCTACCGCGGTGAGTACGAGAATTTGAATGCATGCCCGGTATGCAATGCATTGCGATATAAGATCGGTCGCGATGACCCTGGTGATGATGTTCAGGGCGAGCGCCCCAGGAAGAGGATTCTTGCCAAGGTGATGTGGTATGCTCCTATAATACCACGGTTGAAACGTTTGTTCCAAAACAAAGAGCATGCCAAGTCGTTGCGATGGCACAAAGAAGACCGTAAGAAAGACGGGAAGTTGAGAGTACCCGCTGATGGGTCGCAGTGGAGAAAAATCGAGAGAGAGTGGCCGGACTTTGCAGATGACCCAAGGAACTTATGGTTTGGTTTAAGTGCAGATGGCATTAATCCATTTGGGGAGCAGATCAGCAAGCATAGCACATGGCCTGTGACTCTATGTATCTATAACCTTCCTCCTTGGTTGTGCATGAAGCGGAAGTTCATTATGATGCCAGTGCTCATCCATGGTTAAATGATGAAGATTGTCCATGGTTACGGCGCAATAATCAAGGGACACACGCGAAGAAAAAAAATTATACCCTAAGATCCCACTCTGGGATGTGATTGGCTGCACCGTCATCACTTTTCTTCTCTAGTGAGTAGCCGGGATGGTCCAGTTTTGTACACGAGGTGCATCCAGTTTTTGTTGTAACCCTCTCAACTTTTTAGCACATGCTATGTGGGTGAAATGATGATACCATGCCAAGTTTCAACGTTTTCAGAGTTCATTTGTGGTGCTTTTTAATTTCAGGATCGTTTAGCTCAAAAAAATCATTAAATGCATGAAAAATAGCAAATGAAGTTAGAAAGGGTTCAAATTTGAATATGTGGCTTAGAATGGTGCATATTGAATGCACAAAAAGTCTGGAGTTGAAACAAGTTAAAAAAAATGAAATGCCTTTGTAACAGATGAGTTTTCGTCCGAAATCCTCATACTTCGAAGGAGATGGTCTAGTTTGTACACGAAGTGCATCCAGTTTTTGCCATAACCCTCTCAACTTTTTAGCACATGCTATGTGGGTGAAATGATGATACCATGCCAAGTTTCAACCTTTTCAGAGTTCATTTGTAGTACTTTTTAATTTCAGAGTCGTTTAGCTCAAAAAAATCATTAAATGCATGAAAAATAGCAAATGAAGTGAGAAAGGGGTGAAATTTGAATATGTGGCTTACAATGGTGCATATTGAATGCACAAAAAGTCTGGAGTTGAAACAAGTTTAAAAAAATGAAATGCCTTTGTAACAGATGAGTTTTCGTCCGAAACCGTCATACTTCGAAGGAGATGGTCTAGTTTGTACACGAAGTGCATCCAGTTTTTGCCGTAACCCTCTCAACTTTTTAGCACATGCTATGTGGGTGAAATGATGATACCATGCCAAGTTTCAACCTTTTCAGAGTTCATTTGTAGTGCTTTTTAATTTCAGGGTCGTTTAGCTCAAAAAAATCATTAAATGCATGAAAAATAGTAAATGAAGTTAGAAAGGGTTAAAATTTGAATATGTGTCTTAGAATGGTGCATATTGAATGCACAAAAAGTCTGGAGTTGAAACAAGTTTAAAAAAAAAGAAATGCCTTTGTAACAGATGAGTTTTCGTCCGAAACCCTCATACTTCGAAGAAGATGGTCTAGTTTGTACACGAAGTGCATCCAGTTTTTGCCGTAACCCTCTCAACTTTTTAGCACATGCTATGTGAAATGATGATACCATGCCAAGTTTCTACCTTTTTAGATTTCATTTGTAGTGCTTTTTTATTCCAGGGTCATTTAGCTCTAAAAAATCATTAAATGAAGTTAGATAGGCACTAATAGAAAACATGGCTTTGGTCCAGGCCTGAAATCCCATTAATCCCGGTTCACTCACGAACCGGGACCCATGGGGGCATCGGTCCCGGTTCGTGAGGCCAGGGCGCCGGCCGGGCCTCGTTGGCCATTGGTCCCGGTTCGTCTGACCCCTTTCGTCCCGGTTCCAGCCAAAACCGGGACCAATGGTTGGCCTATATATACCCCCTACCCACGAGCAGAGCAGTGCACTGCTATGTTTTTTTGGCCGGCCGTGGGAGAGCTTTGTGGTGCTCTAGCTCACCTCCTATGCACATGAGGTGTTCGATGAAATGCCCGAGCCACACTTAAGCTTTCTCCTCTCGAAGCTCCTTGTCCAAGCTCCATTTTCCTCAAGATTTGTCTAGGTTTGGCGGTCCGTCCTGTCCCGTCCCCGTCCTCACCGCCGTCGATCGCCCTGTCTATGATTCGGATGTGGTATATATTATATTTTATAACTATTTGTTTTATTTAGTGTTTATGAAAATTATGCCGACCAACGTGACATAGATTTTTTAATCTAGGAGGTACGTGAACCGGAAATTCCAACCGACATAGAAATTCTTGTCGAGAAGTTAAATTTGGTTGAAAAAGAAAACAATTATTTGAAAGAAAAATTACAAAGAGTTGAAGAGGAGAAGATGAAATTGGAGTTGAATGTTGCCGATGTCGTCGACGATCACAAGATCTAGACGGATGCAATGCGCTTGAAGATTAGAAAGATTAGAAAATATGCCATTCATACTGAGGCTTGGTATCATTATGCCGTTGGATCAATTGGTACCTTAGTTGCGGTTATGATCGCATTTGTTGTTGCATTTAAAATTTTTACATAGTTCCAATGTATGTTTTAATTAGATGCTCTAGAGAGCTATATGTTGTTCAATAATGAGAACTATATAACGCACGCAGATAAACCGGCAATGGATGTACGGTGACCGACGCACCTCCGAGTATATTATGGGCCTGCATAATTTTCTCGAAGCGGCTGAGGCAAACAAGCATAATGGTTTTATGCATTGTCCATGTACTGTCTGTGAGAATACGAAGGCTTTCTCCAACTCTAAAACCCTTCACTTCCACCTGCTTGAGAAGGGTTTTATGCCACACTATAATGTTTGGACCAAGCACGGAGAAAGAGGGGTTATGATGGAAGACAACGAAGAAGAAGAGGATGATGACAACTACCCGCCCCCTGAATACGGTGATGCTGCAATGGGGGAAGCTGAAGATCAAGAGGAACCAGACGATGTGCCAGATGATGATCTTCGCCGGGTCATTGTTGATGCATAGAGAGAATGCGAAAGTGAAAGGTAGAAGTTGAAGTTCGATCGCATGTTTGAGGATCACAAAAAAGGTTGTACCCAAATTGCGAAGATGACAACAGAAAGCTCGGTACCACACTGGAATTGCCGCAATGGAAGGTAGACAATGGTGTATCCGACAAGGGATTTAGTTCGCTACTGAAAATAATGAAGAAGAAGCTTCCAAAGGATAACGAATTGCCCGGCAGTACGTACGAAGCAAAGAAGGTTCTATGCCCTCTAGGATTGGAGGTGCAGAAGATACATGCATGCCCTAATGACTGCATCCTCTACCGCGGTGCGTATGAGGATTTGAACGCATGCCCGGTATGCGGTGCATTGCGGTATAATATCAGAAGAGATGACCCTGGTGATGTTGAGGGCCAACGCACCGGGAAGAGGGTTCCTGCCAAGGTGATGTGGTATGCTCCTATAATACCACGGTTGAAACGTCTGTTCAGACACAAAAAGCATGCCGAGTTGATGCAACGGCACATAAAAGACCATAAGAAAGATGGGAAGTTGAGAGCACCCGCTGACGGGTCGCAGTGGAGAAAGATCGGGAGAAAGTGGAGCGACTTTACAGATGACCCAAGGAACGTATGGTTTGGTTTAAGTGCAGATGGCATTAATCCTTTTGGGGATCAGAGCAGCAAGCATAGCACATGGCCTGTGACTCTATGTATGTATAACCTTCCTCCTTGGTTGTGCATGAAGCGGAAGTTCATTATGATGCCAGTGCTCATCCAAGGCCCTAAGCAACCCGGCAATGACATTGATGCGTACCTAAGGCCATTAGTTGATGAACTTTTACAGCTATGGAATGGAAGAGGTGTATGTGTGTGGGATGAGAACGAACAAGAGGAATTTGACCTACATGCATTGCTGTTTGTAACCATCAACGATTGGCCTGCTCTCAGTAACCTTTCAGGCCAGACAAACAAGGGATACCACGCATGCACACACTGTTTAGATGACACCGACAGTATATATTTGGACAAATGCAGGAAGAATGTGTACCTGGTGCATCGTCAATTTCTTCCGACCAACCATTAATGTCGAAAGAAAGGAAAGCATTTCAAAGGTGAGGCAGATCACCGGAAGAAGCCCGCCCTCCGTACTGGTGATCACATACTTGATATGGTCAATGATTTACAAGTAATCTTTGGAAAGGGTCCTGGCGGACTATCTGTTCCGACTGACGATGCGGGACGTGCACCCATGTGGAAGAAGAAATCTATATTTTGGGACCTACCCTATTGGAAAGACCTAGAGGTCCGCTCTGCAATCGACGTGATGCACGTGACGAAGAATCTTTGCGTGAACCTGCTAGGCTTCTTGGGAGTGTTTGGGAAGACAAAAGATACACCGGAGGCAGGGGAGGAACAGCAATGTGTGCCTGAAAAAGACGGCATGCATCCAAAGCAGTATGAAGGTCCTGCCAGCTACGCTCTTACCAAAGAAGAGAAGGAAATCTTCTTTGAATGCCTGCTCAGTATGAAGGTCCCGTCTGGCTTCTTGTCGAATATAAAGGGAATAATAAATATGGCAGAGAAAAAGTTCCAGAACCTAAAGTCTCATGACTGCCACGTGATTATGACGCAACTGCTTTTGGTTGCATTGAGGGGGCTTCTACCGGAAAACGTTCCATTAGCCATTGTGAAGCTATGTGCATTCCTCAATGCAATCTCTCAGAAGGTGTTCGATCCAGAAATCCTGCCAAGGTTAAGGACTGATTTGGTGCAATGTCTTGTTAGTTTCGAGCTGGTGTTCCCACCATCCTTCTTCAATATCATGACGCACGTCCTAGTTCATCTAGTCGACGAGATTGTCGTTCTGGGCCCTGTATTTCGACACAATATGTTCCCCTTTGAGAGGTTCATGGGAGTCTTAAAGAAATATGTTCGTAACCGCGCTAGGCCAGAAGGAAGCATCTCCATGGGCCATCAAACAGAGGATGTCATTGGGTTTTGTGTTGACTTCATTCCTGACCTTAAGAAGATTGGTCTCCCTCAATCGCGGTATGAGGGGAGACTGACTGGAAAAGGCACGCTAGGAGCGGACTCAATAATATGTAAGGACGGGCATTCTTGGTCTCAAGCACACTACACAGTTCTACATAATTCTACCTTGGTGACCCCGTATGTCGATGAACACAAGAATATTCTGCGCTCCAAACACCCGGAGCAGTGTGACGACTGGATTACATATGAACACATCAGGACTTTCGGTAGTTGGTTGCAAACACATCTCATGGGTGACAACACTGTTTCTGATGAGCTGTACTCGTTGGCCAGGGGACCATCTTCGACTGTATTGACTTACAAAGGGTACGAGATAAATGGGAATACATTTTACACGATCGCCCAAGATCAAAAGAGCACCAACCAAAACAGCGGTGTCCGCTTTGATGCAGCAACCGAGAGGGGAAAGGACACATATTATGGTTACATAGTGGACATATGGGAACTTGACTATGGACATGATTTCAAGGTCCCTTTGTTTCAATGCAAATGTGTCAATCTGTCAGGAGGCGGGGTACAGGTAGACCCACAGTACGAAATGACAATAGTGGATCTGAACAATCTTGGGTACACAGACGAACTATTCGTCCTAGCCAATGATGTGGCGCAGGTTTTCTATGTGAAGGACATGTCTACCAAACCGAGAAAAAGAAAAGATAAGGAAGCGAATACATCATACGATGAGCCAAAGCGCCACATAGTTCTTTCAGGAAAAAGAGACATCGTGGGATTGGAGGGCAAGACAGACATGTCTGAAGATTATGAAAAGTTTCATGAAATTCCTCCCTTCAAAGTGAAGGCTGACCCAAGCACCCTGTGAAACGATGAAGATTATCCATGGTTACGGCGCAATAAGCAAAGGACACAAGCGAAGAAAAAGTGAAGACTTTCTCTCCACAACTAGTATGATGATGCCTTTGATCTAGAATATCACTGCAGTTACATGTGAAGAAATGAAATGCCTTTTGTAACAGATGAGTTTTCGTATGAAACCCTGATACTTCGAAAGAGATTGTCCGTTTTGTACACAAAGTGCATCCAGTTTTTGCCGTAACCCTCTCAACTTTTTATAACATGCTATGTGGGTGAAATGATGATACCATGCCAACTTTCAACCTTTTCAAAGTTCATTTGTAGTGCTTTTCAATTTCAGGGTCATTTAGCTTAAAAAATCAGTAAATGGATGAAAAATACCAGATGAAGTCAGAAAGGGTTGAAAATTGATGGTGTGGCTTTGAATGGTTCATTTTGAACACACAAAAAGTCTGGAGTTCAAATAAGTTCAAAAAAATGAAATACCTTTGTACAGATGAGTTTTCGTCCGAAACCCTGATACTTCGAAAGAGATTGTCCGTTTTGTACACGAAGTGCATCCAGTTTTTGCCGTAACCCTCTCAACTTTTTAGCACATGCTATGTGGGTAAAATGATGATACCATGCCAACTTTCAACCTTTTCAGAGTTCATTTGTAGTGTTTTTCAATTTCATGGTCATTTAGCTCAAAAAAATCAGTAAATGCATGAAAAATAACAAATGAAGTCAGAAAGGGTTGAAAATTGATGATGTGGCTTTGAATGGTGCATTTTGAACACACAAAAAGTCTGGAGTTCAAATAAGTTCAAAAAATGAAATCCCTTTGTAACAGATGAGTTTTCGTCCGAAAGACTGATACTTCGAAAGAGATTGTCCATTTTGTACACGAAGTGCATCCAGTTTTTGCCGTAACCCTCTCAACTTTTTAGCACATGCTATGTGGGTGAAATGATGATACCATGCCAACTTTCAACCTTTTCAGAGTTCATTTGTAGTGCTTTTCAATTTCAGGGTCATTTAGCTCAAAGAATGAACTAATAGCAAAAAGAATGAACTAGAAAACTTTTATGAAACTCTAATAGCAAAAAGAATGAACTAAAAATAATCAATTAAAATATTCTGTTATGATCAACTAAATCAAAACTATAATATTCTTCAATAGCAAAACGAACCAACTAAAAAGCTTTTATAAAACTCTAATAGCAAAAGGAATGAACTAACAAGCTTTTATAAACCTCTAATATTTTTGAAACTAAAATTATATAAAATTTATGCAACTAAAATTATCAAAGTATTTTTTTTTGTTCAAATCATTAATAGCAAAAAGAATTTTCATAAAGAAATGTTTTGTTAGAAACTTTAATAGCAAACTAAAATAACAAAATCTGTTTTTGATTAAAACAGACATTGAAAATAACCTAAAAATTACCAAATTGAATATAGTGATAAAACACAGTAATATTAAATTCTAGGAAAAAGAATCACTCAAAAATCTTTTTTTTAGTAAAGTTATTCACAAACTATGATTCACACAAATTTCAAAAAATTCAAATTTAAACTATTCAAATTTGAAAACTCATGGCAATAACAGAAAGTTTATAATTTTTGTGACCTAAAAGCAAAAAAGAATCACTAAAAACAGTAAGTATTTAGCTGTAAGTAGGAACAAAATAAAATAAATAAAGCAAAAAACAAAACAAAATAAAACAGTAAGTATTAAGGTCCCTGTTTCTGGGCTGCTGAAAACTGACCTTTGGTCCCGGTTGGTGGTACGAACCGGGACCAATGCACCCCTTTAGTCCCGGTTGGTGCCACGAACCGGGACCAAAGGTCCCTGTTTCCCGCCCTTTGGGCTGCTGAAAACTGACCTTTGGTCCCGGTTAGTGGCACCAACCGGGACTACAGGGATGCATTGGTCCCGGTTGGTGTCACCAACTGGGACCAATTCTCTGGGTATATAAGTAACACTTAGGAATTTTCAGTTCTCATCTCGCCCCCGCTCCCGACGACGCCGCCGAAATCGACGCCGCTTGGCTGCCCAGACGCCGCCCGCCGCCCCTGCCGTCGCCGTCACCCCAGCCGTCGCCGCCGCCCGCTGCCCCCGTCGCCGTCGCCCGCCGCCCCCGTCGTCGCCCGCCGCCCCCGTCGTCCGCTCGCCGCCCCCGTCGTCGCCCGCCGCCCCCGTCGTCGCCGCCGCCCCCATCCGTCGCCCCCGTCGTCCCCGTCGTCCGCCGCCCCCGCCGTCGCCGTCACCGTCGCCCCCGTCTTCGCCCGCCGCCCCCGTCATCGCCCGCCGCCCGCTGCCCCCGTCGTCGCCGTCACCGTCGCCCCCGCCGTCGCCGTCGCCCTCTCGTCAATATTTGGTCAATATTTTTTTGTTCTCACATTTTTTTTGTTCATGACAACTTGGTCAATATTTTTTTTGTTCATGCAATATTTTTTTGTTCATAGAAATTAGTTAAAATGAGGGGGGACATCGGACATGACATGGGGGGGGGGGGGCGTCGGACGTTGGACATGAGGGGTGAGCGTCGTTGTCGTCTACCCCCTTCCCGATAACTTCGACATGAGGGGGGACGTCGGACATGACATGAGGGGGGACGTCGGACATGAGGGGTGAGCGTCGTTGTCGTCTACCCCCTCCCCGATAACTTCGACATGAGGGGGGACGTCGGACATGACATGAGGGGTGAGCGTCGTTGTCGTCTACCCCCTCCCCGATAACTTCGACATGAGGGGGGACGTCGGACATGACATGAGGGGGGACGTCGGACGTCGGACATGAGGGGTGAGCGTCGTTGTCGTCTACCCCCTCCCCGATAACTTCGACATGAGGGGTGACGTCGGACATGACATGAGGGGGGACGTCGGACGTCGGACATGAGGGGTGAGCGTCGTTGTCGTCTACCCCCTCCCCGATAACTTCGACATGAGGGGGGACGTCGGACATGACATGAGGGGTGAGCGTCGTTGTCGTCTACCCCCTCCCCGATAACTTCGACATGAGGGGGGACATCGGACATGACATGAGGGGGGACGTCGGACGTCGGACATGAGGGGTGATCGTCGTTGTCGTCTACCCCCTCCCCGATAACTTCGACATGAGGGGGGACGTCGGACATGACATGAGGGGTGAGCGTCGTTGTCGTCTACCCCCTCCCCAATAACTTCGACATGAGGGGGGACGTCGGACATGACATGAGGGGGGACGTCGGACGTCGGACATGAGGGGTGAGCGTCGTTGTCGTCTACCCCCTCCCCGATAACTTTGACATGAGGGGGGACGTCGGACATGACATGAGGGGGGACGTCGGACGTCGGACATGAGGGGTGAGCGTCGTTGTCGTCTACCCCCTCCCCGATAACTTCAACATGAGGGGGGACGTCGGACATGTCATGTTGAATTTTTTTTGTTCATATAGAAAACTCCGGTAACATAGATTTATCAAGAATGCCCCCATTATGGATGTGCACAAGTTGATCCAATTTTTTCTGATCTCATATATATATATATTCTTCTATATGTCATGTTGTCTGTCAAAGTATTGAAGAAATCCATGGCTTCATCATTAGCCGGAAGTAACAGGCGTATGATGCTACAAAGCTCTTCAAAGTTGTTTTGGAACGGAGTTCCGGAAAGAATAATCCGCTTTTTGGTACGAAATTCAGCAAAGGCCTTCCAAATAGCGATATTCGGAAGGCTCTTGCTGAACTTCGTACCAAAAAGCTAATTAATTATCCTATCCGGGACTCCGTTCCAAAACAATTTTGGAGAGCTTCGTACCATTATGTGCCTGTTACTTCCGGCTAATGATGAAGCCTTGGTTTTCTTGAATCCTTTGACACTAGACAACATGACATATAGAAGGGTAGATGAGATCAGGAAAAATATGGACCATTTTCTGCACATCCAGAATGGCGCCATTTTGTTAAATCCCTTAAAGGTTAAGAGAATCCCTTGTTTGACATTCATGAGAGAGACGGTCCGGACGTCGGACATTCATGAGAGAGGCGGTCCGGACGTCGGACATTCATGTTTGTATATTAATTGCCATGTTGTAATATTTGCAGAAACTATGGATCAAAGAGACTTGGAACAAGAACAGTTGTTGGGGGAGATAATCCTCACCGGACGTGATGTCTTGTCGTTTCTCAACGACACCGATGGTCTGGAAGGAGAGGATGACGGCTCCGGTAATCGAACAATGGAGGAGGAAGGACATGATCATGATGGCTCCGGTGACCGAATGCCGGAGGAAGAAGGAGACCATGATGACGGCTCCGGTGACCGAACGGAGGAGGGAGCTGTTGCAAAGTCCGGCGAGGTATATATATTAATTAAGCCTGTGCTGACTAGCTAATTGATGCATTAATTGTTTTGGTATGTACATATATTAACTCTTCTTTCTTCTTTTATAGCCCTCCGGATCGAGCCAAACTTCGGTAACGAGACGAGGCCTGAAGAGAAGGTTGCGCAAGGATGAAAGGTTCACGATCACAACACTCGCGGACGATGGCCTACCGATTGAACCCAAGCGGACCAAGGACGCATTTTCTGCTCAGTGCGGAGCTATTGTTAAGGACAACATCCCGATCAGCATCAAGCAATGAAATAAGCCTAAGGACGATGACCCTTCTTATGTCACCGATAGACAGAAAGATGATCTTTGGACCTCGCTGAAGGCAAATTTCACCCTACTGCCAGAGGAGGATCCGAATAAGCCAGTTATAGAGCCACTGGTCAAGGCATGTGCTCTTAAGAAGATGGCAGATCTATTCAGGAGGTGGAAGAATGAGTTGAAATCAAAGTTTGTCGACAAAGGGAAGACTCCAGAATTCATCGGCCGATTTGAGAAGATAAGAGATCACTGGCCCGTATTTGTGTCCTACAAGACATCGGACAAGAGTAAGAAAATGTCAGAGGCAAACAAGAACAATGCTGCAAAGAAGCAGTATCACCATCACACGGGGTCAGGTGGCTATCTCAAAGCCCGGCCGTTGTGGGACAAAGCTAAGAATGACCTGATTGCTAAAGGGGTCGAACCAGAGACATTGAACTGGCCAGACCGTTCAAGGACTTGGTTCTTCGTGGTTGGGGGAACTTTGGACCCTGAAACAGGGAAGTGTCGTTGGACGGACGAGCAACTTGCAATACCCGTCAAGAAGCTACAGAAGTATATCACCGCAGCGCAGGAAGGGGCGTTCATTCCCGACAGAGAGAAGGACGAGCTGACTGAGGCCCTCGGGAATGCTGAGCACCCTAGACGAACACGAGGCACACCAGGCTCCGTTCCGTGGAAGGTTGGGTTTCCCGACGTAGGCGGTTACAGAAGCCGGGAGAGAAAGAGGAAAGCGGAGCTGAGCGACCTGCAGAAGCTCAATGCAAGACTAGAAAAGCTAGAGGAACTTGAGAGCCAGCGAGCTGCCGGCCAACCATCTCAGCGGCACGAAGCTACCCCAGAAGCTACGCCGCCATCTCAGCGGAGAAGCAGCGTGGCTTCCACGGACTCGTTCAGCCTGACTTCACGGCTCCTAGCTACCCCGTGGATACTATCATGGAGGCTCAACATTGCGAGCTTATGACGAAATTCCGGAACCTCACTTTAAAGGCGGCTGTCGGCTCTATTGCACCTCCTCAACCCAACGGAACTTTTCACTGCCTTCCGATTCCACATGGATATGCTGTTGTGACGGTGGATGAAGTAATGGAGGGATTTGAGGAGCTCGAGCTTGACCACCCTACAGGTGAAGGGGAGAATCAGCTGGTTCATGCTCTCAGGAGTACATGTCTATGGCGGAAGGAGTACATCAAGCTTCCAAACTGGACGCCTCCGCCTCCTCCTCCTCCTCCTCCGGCGAGTCAGGGCACTCCGCCTCCTCCTCCTCCTCCTCCTCCGGCGAGTGATCAGGGCACTCCGCCTCCTTCTCCGGCTCCTCCGGCGCGTGAGGGCACTCCGCCTCCTCCTTCGCCTACTCCGGCGCGTCGGAGCAGTCCGCCTCCTCCTCCACCTCGTCAGCAACGGCGGAAGACAGACGCCGCCGCTCCGGCTCCTCCGGCGCGTCGGAGCACTCCGCCTCCTTCTCCGCCTCGTCAGCAACGACGGAAGAGAAACGCCGCCGCTCCGGCGAGGAGTAGTACAAGCAGAGGCGGGAGGCAATTCAGATACGGTCCATCTCTCAAGCCTCTGGAAAAGTTACCATTTGAGAGGACCGAGAAGGAAAACGAGGACATCTGTTGTGCCCAAGTGAGGGACCATTTTGCAAAGAAAACTCTACCTCCGAAGGAGAAGCTAGATCCGGTGAAAGTGAAGCGCACTATCGACCACCACCGCCTCCGCCGGATTCCAACTATGTCCGCTGTCTTAAAAAGACATATCAAGATGCGTGGCGGTCGTGAAGTACTTCCAGTGATGCAAGGTTAGCAGAACGAAGAAGTGGGAAAAAATTCCCTAGCTCGGCGAATAGGCGAACCAATCGTGCCCCCCGCTCAAGGTGTCTAGCGATATCGTCGCTAATCATCCGGGGATGGTGCCCGGTACCAATCCTGGTGATTACTTGGGGGATGATGTAATTTTTGAAACGACCGAGGTAACAAAAGAAGAATATAAATATGTGCACGGGAAGCCTCTCGTCAAACCTGATCATCCTCCTCTAACAACGATGATGTACAAATTGCATGAGTGGTACATGAAAACCTGCAGGGAGTCTGGGAAAGACACTATGTATGTGGCAGTGAAACCAGAGCACGAATTCATTGGACTCAGCGTGATGCCTATTGAATTTGTGGAGTTATTTCAGTTATACAATCAACTGGCCCTCGACAAATAACTCATGACTTCCTACTGTCTGTAAGTATTACTTCTATACTTAAGTCTCTAGCTCAGCTCGTTCATTGCATGTATATATAATTATCCTCACTATATTATGCAGATTGAAGATCGTCGAATGCAAAAAAGCAGGAATCTTCGACGTTGGGTTCATTAACCCAGATGCCGTAAATGAATGGACGGTACGAAATGAAATTAAAGAGACCGAGGAGAACTTGCTAAAGTCGTTCCTTATACATCAAAACAAAAGGGAAATACTCTTTCCTTACAACTTCAAGTGAGTGTTGCTGTCTTCTCTGTATACTCGGTTTCGCTTACTCGAGGTTAAGTAATGTAATTGACGAGTTATATATGCTTGCGCAGTTACCACTTCATTCTGCTATCCATTAATCTTGACGGGGCATTAGTAACTGTCTTAGACTCGAGACGTAAAGATCCCGAGAATTATGCGGACATGACTGCAATGCTCAAGAAGTAAGTTCAGTCAATACCGGGACCATATCGGCATGCAACTTTCGTTAATTTCCTGATATCAAGTAATAATTTTTTTTGCCTGGCAGGGTTTGGAAGAAGTTCACCCGAAAGGTTCCCGGTCTAAACAAAGAGTTGCGATTTACGCACCCCAAAGTAAGTAGTACTAGCTAGTTCCGCGCATCTCTAATTGATTCAAATTTTCATCAATATATCATTACCATGCTTGCTTATCAGTTTGATTGAACTCTATTCTCGTAAAGTGCTTGTACCAGAAAGAAGGGACTGCTTTATGTGCATACTACGTATGCGAGTTCATTCGCCACTCGACCTCTGAGCGGGGCTTCTCTGACAAACAATTTGAAGTACGTAAATAGTATTCACAATTTTATTTTATATATTACCATCAATTGTGTTGAGTTTTATTCATATATATGCATGTATTGACCCCCTTCTTTAAATTAGATCTGGCAGATGCGGGATGAACTCCTACCACATGATCGCATATGAGCAATTCAAGAGGAATTGGCGGGATTCTTTCTTGACCACGTCATACCTAAAGACGGAGAATACCATGTGGATTTGTGATTGGATCTTAGGTAGATGATGTTAGGGATTGTAAAAGATGTTATATTGTATATATGTAGTAGCGTCGGATATATATACGAAAACTTGTTGTTCGACCAAGCACGGAGAAAGAGATGTCACTTCTCTCTATATATGTTCAGCATGACGATCTTGTGTAATTAATGGTTTCCTTCATTTTCTTATTAGCTAGCGTCGAGTTCTCTCTATATGTATAGTAGCTAGCGTCGACCAAGCACGGAGAAATAGAGGACACTTCTCTCTATTAGCTAACTAACACAATATGAAACCCCTAAATTAACCCTCCAAAACCCCCCACCCCCCCCCCCTTAAAAAAACAAAAACCCCAGCTCCTGCCAGATGCTGACGCATGGATGCCCTTTGGTCCCGGTTGGTGTGACCAACCGGAACTAAAGGTCCTCCTGCCTGGGCTCCCCGCAGCGGCCACGTGGAGCCCCTTCTGTCCCGGTTCGTAAGCGAACCGGGACTAAAGGTTTTGTGCTTTAGTCCCGACCCTTTAGTCCCGGTTCCAGAACCGGGGCTAATGGGCCTCTGGAACCGGGACAAATGGGCCGTTTTCTACTAGTGAGGGTTGAAATTTGAAGATGTGGCTTAAAATGGTGCATATTGAATGCACAAAAAGTCTGGAGTTCATTTGGGTGATTTTGATTAAAACGAATGAAGGTATAAAACTAAAAGAGTTAAACAGAATCTGGTTTTGATTAAAACACCTATTTAAATTATCCTAAAAATTCCCAACTTTAACATAATGATAAAACATACTAATATTAAACAACAGGAAAAACAATCACTCAAAAATCTATTTTAAAACTAAAGTTATTCACAAATTACTGTTTCACACAAATTTCAAATGAATTCAAATTTAAACTATTTAAATTTGAAAACTACTAGCACTAACAGAAAGTTTGTAATTGTTTTGACCTAAAGCAAAAAGTTTCATTAAAAAAATATAAATATTCTGACAGTTATTCCAAATCTAAAAACAGAAATTAGAAAAACAAAAAAAAATCAAAAAAAGAGAAAATACAGCTTTAGTCCCGGTTGGTGCTACCAACTGGGACTAAAGGTCCCTTCCCGCGCGGAATTTGGGCCGCCGAAAAGACGGGCCTTTAGTCCCAGTTGGTGGATCCAACCGGGGCTAAAGGGAGGACCTTTAGTCCCGGTTGGTGATAACAACCGGGACTAAAGGGTCTTTAGTCCCGGTTGCGGATACCAACCGGGACTAAAGAGTCCCGGGGTATTTAAAGCGCGCGCTCCCTCCTCAGTTTCTCCTCCCCCCTCGACGCCGAAACCACACCACGCCGCCAGGCTGCTCGTCTCCGTCGCCGCTCCTCGCCGCCAGACCTCGACGTCGGCCCGTCCCCTGCTGCCCGCCGACAAGCCCCTGCTGCGCCCACTCCTCCCACGGTGATCCTCCGCCTCGATTTTTTTTCAAAAGTGTTACCTATTTTTGAACAAATTCGAAAAGCGTTTGTCGTAATTGAAAAAAACCAAAAATAGCACCCCGTCGGCCTCTGGTGGGCCGAAGGGGGGCCTGTCGGCCTGGGGCAGGCCGAAGAGCCGGCTGTCGGCACGGGGCTGGCCGAAAGGCACCCGTCGGCCTCCAGGAGGCCGACAGGCCCCTGGATAAGGCCGACCGCCCGGGCTTCTTCCTCTGACCACTCCTTTCACCCTCCCCCGTCGTCCAGGCTCCCCAGCTCCACCTCCCCCTCCCGTTGCTCTCTGGTGCTTGCACCCCCGCGCCGATCTCTTCGCTCGTCCACCCATTTTCGTATCGAACCCGCGTAAACAATAGATCAGGGCTCTCTCCGCCGACGTACGGTATTTTTTTTGCTTCCAACACAATCAAATGTCAACTTTCAACTCGGTTGTGGATTCAGTTCTTATTGGTCACTGTTTCTTTGCAGGTAAATGGCTTGCCCATTTTGTCGAGCTCCAAGTGGCCCTTGCTCTGCCTTTGATTCTGGTGCGTCTGTATTCACTGTGGTGCTGGATCGTCGATGTTCAAGGCGTGTTGTAAGATTCTATATCTTGTTTATCTGATTGTGGCATTTGGTTGATGGTGTTTTGGTTGTAATGTATTCGAATGCCTTTGTTTATATGATTATGATGTTTGCTTCCATTCTTGTTGTAGTATGTTCCGTGCAGTGTTAGATCACATCTTGCTCGGTACATTGAGGAGTGTAGAGCTTTAGCTATTCGGAGGGGTGACACAGATATTGATCTTGCTCTTCACAACAGTGAGGGTAACTTATACCATGTTCTGTTTACACATGGTCGGGTGAGCAGTAAATTCCATGGTCCTTCCTGGGAGGAACTTGTGAATGATTATGGTCTCCGTCATCGTGACATGATGACTGTTAGGCTTGAGCACTATGGAACATGGTGTAGTGTTGATTTTCATCGGGATGGCGTTATGTTGTTCCCTTTACCCTGTGTTGGTAAGTTTTTTATTTGAGTGATTTTAAGTTTTGTTTCAGCTTATACGATTTGCTGTTGTGCTCAATTTGTGAAATTATTTTTTTGTAGCTCTTGAGGATCTGAGTGAAACTCAGAGGGAACTTGTTGACAGTTGTTTTTATAGTCGTGGTATCTTCCGTCTGAATTATCACCAAATGTTTGTCATGTCCCGACAGCTCTTTGATGACAACTACATATTGTGTACTCCTTTTGTTCATAGGATTGATTCCATGAATGTCAATGGTCAACATATGGTGAGCTTTGTTTTTGGCTACTGTATATTTTTTTGTTCTTTGCTCTAGTATACTGTTTTAAATTTGTAAGCTCAACATCATATAACTTGATGTTTTTTGTCAGGTTATTCCAACCATGGTTGTGAGGAGTTTGACGGAATTTGTGTCAATTCCTAGGACCGGTTCTTTAACTCTTGAAATTACTTTGGATTCTGAAGATGATGATATATCTGTGAGCATTCCTTGTTCCTACTTTATTGGCTTGGGTGATAGAATGGTGTTCAAGAAGGAAGGCTTCGGTAATTTTCTTCGGGCATCGTCTATTGAAGTCAACAATTTGGTGCTCATAACCTTCAAAGAGCGTGATCAGGAGCTAGTTGTTGTTTTCAGTCATCTGCCACAGTGATCGTACTATCTCGCCCTACTATCCCCCCATTTTATTTTCCCGCCCTACTATCCCGCCATTTTCTTTCCCGCCATACTTTGCCGCCATTTTATCTCCCGACATTCTGTCCCACCATTATCTCCCGCCATTTTCTTTCCCGCCTTTCTTTCCGCCTTTCTCTCCCGCCATCTTCTCTTGTGAACCTATATAACCACATCCGCCAGCTTCTCATTATTCGCAACGAACAAATTTATACTAAAATAAACCTACACTAAAATAAACCTACACTAAATAAACCTATACTAAATAAACCTACACTAAATAAACCTATACTAAAATAAATCTATACACTAAAAATGACCTACAAATAAGCCTACACTAAATAAATCTATACTAAAATAAACCTACACTAAAATAGACCTGCACTAAAAAAACATATACTAAAATAAACTAAAATGACTAAAATGACTAGTAACATGAACTAAATAAAATTACACTACCAACACGTACACTAAAATGACTACTAACATAAACTAATTTTACGTACAATAAAAAAACCGACCTAAACTAAAAAAATCGGTATACCTTCGACGCGTGTGTCACCTTCTTCTTCCTCTCCACCCCACCACCTCCTCACCATCCACACCTCCACCACCCCACCATGACTCCTCCGAACGAACAAAAAACTACCACATGGAACAAAATGAGACCGTAGGCCCGTGGAGATGGGTATGATCTATTGTTTCAGCGGATAGAATAGGAAAATGGGTGGAGGATGGAGGAGATCGGAGGGGGAAAAAATTCTGTTCAAAAAACGAGAGAGAGGATGGGATGAACGAGCAGGCGAGTGAGAGGAGGAAGAAGCTCGGGCGGTCGGCCTTATCCAGGGGCCTGTCGGCCTCCTGGAGGCCGACGGGTGCCTTTCGGCCAGCCCCGGGCTGACAGCCGGCTCTTCGGCCTGCCCCAGGCCGACAGGCCCCCTTCGGCCTGCCCCAGGCCGACAGGCCCCCCTTCGGCCCACCAGAGGCCGACGGGGTGCTATTTTTGGTTTTTTTCAATTACGACAAACGCTTTTCGAATTTGTTCAAAAATAGGTAACACTTTTGAAAAAAAATCCTCCGCCTCCTTCCCCCCTCTCTGTTCCGCTGCCCTGACCTCCCCTCGCCATGCCCGAGCGCGCGCGGCGGCGCCATGGCCGCCGGCCTGCCCGAGCGTGGCGGCGCCATGGCCATCCCCTTGAGCGTGCCGAAGGCCACGATGTACTTGCCCAGTCCATGTCGACGGCGCTGAAGGCGACGGAGAAGGGCGTGACGGCGTGACGGCGAGCATGAGGCAGACTGGCAGAGCATGACGGCGAGCACGCAGAAGACGACGGTGGTGAGCGCCATGGCGCCGACGAGCCCCACGGGGGTGGTGGGGATGCCAATATCATTACTTTTTAGTGTGATACATTTTGAATTAGGATAGCAGTGTTCAGAGAAGAAATTAGTCAATGCCACCCACAAAAAAATAGGTCAACAAAAAATTAGTCAATACATTTTGAATTGTAATGTGTTTGCCCTCTTCTGCTATGACATGTATAATTTGTGACAAGAATGTGATTCTCACATTTTGAACTGAAAGCATACTTATATTTATAATTTGTTACAAGAATGTTATTCTCACATGCATTAGGATAGCGGCGTATTTGTTTATTTGAGAGAGGTCTCACATTTAGTAAAAGTAACATTTGTTTATTTATGTCTCTTTAAAGGTTGCTAGTCTTACCCCGGTGCCGCCGCCTCCATTGACCCCCTGCCTCCAGCTCTTCCCGTCCGGCCGGCCCGTTCGTCAAGGTGAGGCCCTTGATCCCCAAATCCATTCAGATGTTTATTATGTTTGATAGATGTTTAGATGTTTGATGTTTGATGTTCAGATAGATGTTTGATAGATGTTTAGATGTTTGATGTTTGATGTTCAGATAGATGTTTGATGTTTAGATAGATGTTTAGATGTTTGATGTTTAGATGTGTTTAGATGTTACTGAATTTGTTTATAAATATGAGTAGGATAATAAAATGATAATCATTGTTAGGAAAATCCCACATTTATAAGTTCTCGAGTCGACGATGCACATCCCGCATCCTCGTCGTCGACTCGGCGGCAACCACCTGCTTGAGAGGCGCCATGTCCGGGACTGGACTCCGCCGGGCTGGCACTGGGAGGTGCTGCCTTCCGGGGTGCGGAGCTTGGTGAGGAATGAGGGTCCCGTCGTCGACCCGGAGGTTATTTGGTGGCGGTCGCGTGGACCACAGTCGTTGCAGAGGGAGCCGGCCCCCGCGGAGGTGGTACGTCGTCGTGTCAGGGAGGAGGACGAGCACGTCCGACGCTACATGGCTGTGTTGGACGCCAGGTTCTCCAATACCTGGCAGGTTCTTCAGGGATCACACCCGAGCTATGATCCTGTCATAGTTCCTTATCTTTGGGTGTCCACCGCCTGCGCCGCGAGACGTCAACTATTCTGATGATGTATTAGTGATATTATATTCGATGATGTATTAGTGATACTATTCGATGATGTATTAGTGATATTATATGATCGTATTGTTGCATTGCCTTGTATTGATTTGCATATCTCCGGTTCTACTTATTGAATGCATTCTAATTGTTTTATATTTGTTCTGGATTAGTTAAGC
Source organism: Elymus sibiricus (assembly GCA_039707655.1). Taxonomy (NCBI): domain Eukaryota; kingdom Viridiplantae; phylum Streptophyta; class Magnoliopsida; order Poales; family Poaceae; genus Elymus; species Elymus sibiricus. The sequence goes on along the minus strand of CM077669.1, from coordinate 83,098,381 downwards.
TATGGACGGTAGAGACAGAGACCATGATCAAGAGAATGTCATGTACGACCTGATACGCTCCGGAAACGAAGAGAATGAAGTAGATGATGGCTCACAATACCTTAACCCATCCGGTGAGGGAATTGAGGAAGAACAACCAAGAGACGAAGGCGAACCAGCTGACAATGACGATGGTGAAGAAATTTTTGTCCATTTAACAGAGTCCGGCGAGGTATTAATTTGCCCTCTGGTGATCATCAGATGTATTGATTGATTTGTATATATTAACGAATCTTTCTTCCTTTTAGCCCTCCGAATCGAGCAAATCTTCTACAAGGGTTAAACGTGGCCTGACAAAAAAGTTGAAACAAGGTGTAAAGTTTAACATCGATCAAATCAGAGCAGATGGCGAACCGATTGCTCCTAAAGAGAATGCGGACAAATTTATACGTCAATGCGGAGTTATCGTTAGGGACCAAATCCCGATCACCGTTCAAGAATGGAATCAGCCTAAAGATACCCAAGTAGTTTCTTTTGTCAGCCAAAGAGCAAAAGATCTGCTTTGGGAGGAGCTCATGAAACATTTCACCCTACCAGAGGATCTCATGGATCTCCAACGGGAGAAAGTCAAGAAGTGTGCTCTTAAGAAGATGGCCACACAATTCCAGTCTTGGAAGAAAAGATTATGGAAAAGTTACGTGGAAAACAAAAAGAAGACTCCAGAATTCAAAGGAGAATATGTGAAGTTAGCAGATGACTGGGACGAATTTGTGAAGTTCAAGGAATCAGAAGAAGCTAAGAAACGGTTGAGAATAAACAAGATAAATGCCAACAAAAAAACATGGCACCATCGTCTGGGGCCAGGCGGCTACAAGTCTGGGTTGCATAAGTGGGATTAATCTGAGAGAAACATGAAGGCTGCAGGGGTTACTCCAGTAACAGAGACTTGGCCCGAGAGGTGCAGGACTTGGTTTTATGCACATGGCGGAAAGTTGGACCCAAAGACAGGGGAGGTTCTTGAACAGGAAAGTCTTAAAGAAGCCACGGACGAGTTACTTAAAGCAATAGCAGAAGCTCGAGCGGGTGTGTACGAGCCCGAGAGAGAGAAGGACGAGATTTCGCGCGCCCTCAAGAATCATGAACACCCGGGACGAACACGAGGCAAAGGCATGGTTCCGTGGCTTCTGGGGTTTGCGGATTGGAACGACAGCTATAGAAGTCGTGCCAGAAAGAAGAAGCATGAAGTAGATCGGATTCAGGACTTGGAACACAAATATAACATGCAGCAGGAGCAAATCAACAAACTTAGCCAGCAAGGCGCGTCTTAGCAGCAGCAGCAACCAAATCCAGCATTGGATGGTACCAATCCATCATCTATGCCGAAAAGCAGCGTGGGTTGCACGGGGGTCCCGGTCGATGATGCACTGCTGGCTCGCTACCCCGTGGATGATATCCTAGAGTCGACACCTTGTGAGCTACACGCGAAACTGAAGAACATATCCATGAAGGCGGCGGACGGCTTTGCTTTATGGAGTGGACCTGAAGCAACTTTCCACGGCAATCCGATTCCACCTGGCTATGCTCGTGTCGGGGTGGATCAAGTTGTGTCGGCATATGAATCACTAGATCTTGACTACCCTGGAGGTGAAGGGGAGCGGACACTGGGAGAAGCCAGGCGTTGTGTCATTTTATGGAAAAAGGAATGCATCATGTTTCCAAACTCGGTGCAGAGGCCACCGACTCCTCCTCCAAATCCGCCGCGTCAGCAGACTCCAACCCTCCCCGAGACGGAGCGCAGGGTGAGTCCGCCATATCCATCTCCACCGCGCCAGCCGAATCCATCCCACCCCGAGACGGAGCGCATGTCGAGTCCGCGATATCAAGCTCCGCCACGTCAGCAGAGTCCATCCCACCCCGAGACGGAGCCTAGCGCGAGACGTCCGCGATATCGAAAAACAGCGTCTCCAAAGCGGAAGAGAACAAAAAAGAAGAAACCGGCTGAGCCTCCTGCCAAAAAGAAGTTATCTTACGAGAAGACTGACGAGGAACTCGATGAATCAGTGAATCTCGCTTTGCGGGCCCATTTTGGACCGAAAGCGCCCCCGTCGCCAAAGGAGAAAATACCCGACGAGGTCGTACAACACTTTATTGATGCAGCTAAACTGGCGGAGAAAAGACAGGTATCAGACTATGAACGCTGTATTACCAAGTCCTATGAATCCCAGAAAAGACAGAAGTCGAGCGGTAGCAGTAAATGCGGGAAAACTATTCCCCTGCTCGGAGAACAGGCAGTCCAATCGATCAGCCCGCTCAAGGTGAGTGCCAATAACGTGGTAATAACCGACGCTGATAGAGAGAATGCTAGAATGCTCGGTATCACCGTTGAACAATTCCTAGAGATCGAGGAATTTCCACCGTTAGATCCGAAGGAAATAGAACGGCAATATGTCCCCGGGAAACCTCTGGTCAGTCCTGACGACGAGAAGCTTCTAACAACGCAGATGTACAAATTGCATGACTGGTACATGAGAGAAGTAAAGGACGGGCGAGAGAGCCTCATGGTGAAAATCGACAAAGAGCATTACATCCATGAAAAAGATTTGTGGATTGAAAATGAAGAATTTTTCAGTTATTCAATCAAAAAGCACTCGACAAATCTATCGTCAGTTGCTATTGTCTGTAAGTGATTTCTTTCTGTAATTTAAGTCTCTAGCTCAGCTCGTTCATTGCCTGTTATTGTTGGAAATATGCCCTAGAGGCAATAATAAAATGGTTATTATTATATTTCCTTGTTCATGATAATCGTTTATTATCCATGCTATAATTGTATTGATTGGAAACTCAAATACATGTGTGGGTACATAGACAACACTGTGTCCCTAGTATGCCTCTAATAGACTAGCTCGTTGATCAAAGATGGTCAAGGTTTCCTAGCCATAGACATGAGATGTCATTTGATAACGGGATCACATCATTAGGAGAATGATGTGATGGATAAGACCCAAACTATAAACATAGCATATGATCGTGTCAGTTTATTGCTATAGTTTTCTGCATGTCAAGTATCTGTTCCTATGACCATGAGATCATGCAACTCACTGACATCGGAGGAATACCTTGTGTGTATCAAACGTCACAACGTAACTGGGTGACTATAAAGATGCTCTACAGGTATCTCCGAGGGTGTCTGTTGAGTTGGCATGGATCAAGACTGGGATTTTTTACTCCGTGTGACGGAGAGGTATCTCAGGGCCCACTAGGTAAATACAACATCACAATAAGCCTTGCAAGCAATGTGACTAAGTGTTAGTCACGGGATCTGTATTACAAAACGAGTAAAGAGACTTGCCGGTAACAAGATTGAACTAGGTATAGAGATACCGACGATCGAATCTCGGGCAAGTAACATACCGAAGAACAAAGGGAACATCATACGGGATTAACTGAATCCTTGACATAGAGGTTCAACCGATAAAGATCTTCGTAGAATATGTGGGAACCAATATGGGCATCCTGGTCCCGCTATTGGTTATTGGCCGTAGAGGTGTCTCGGTCATGTCTACATAGTTCTCGAACCCGCAGGGTCTGCACACTTAAGGTTCGGTGACGTTTCGGTATAGTAGAGTTATGTATGGTGGTGACCGAAGGTTGTTCGGGGTCCCGGATGAGATCCTGGACGTCACGAGGAGCTCCGGAATGGTCCGGAGGTAAAGATTGATATATAGGAAGTCCTGTTTTGGTCATCGGAAAAGTTTCGGGTATTTCGGTAGTGTACCGGGAGTGTCGGGAGGGGTACCGGGGACCATCGGGAGGGGTGTCTCGACCCAAAGGACCTCGTGGGCTGTGGGAGGAGTCAAACCAGCCCCTAGTGGGCTGGCCTAACCCCCCCACTAAGGCCCATGTGGCTTTGGGAGGAAAAAATCCAAAGGAGGAAAGGTGGAAAGGGTTTCCAAGTGGAGAGGAGGAATCCTACTCCTAATAGGATTGAAGTAGGACTCCCCCACCTCCAATTTCGGCCAAACCTTGAGGGTTTGAGGCTGCCTCCTCCCCTCCCTCCCTCCTATATATACTAGAGGATTTAGAGGGAAGAGCTAACCCTAATTGCCACGTGCTCCCTCTACTTCATCTAGATCGGTTTCTCCTCTAGTCTAGTTTCAACGGTGCTTAGGCGAAGCCCTGCCGGAATTGTTCCACCACCATAGCCGTCGCGCCGTCGCGCCGCCGGAGAACTCTTCTACCTCTCCGCTCCCTCTTGCTGGATCAAGAAGGCGGAGATCGTCATCGAGCTGTACGTGTGCTGAACGCGGAGGTGCCGTCCGTTCGACGCTAGATCGGAACGGATCGTGATTGGATCGCGGGACGCTCGGCGATTTGGATCGCGAAGACATTCGACTACATCAACCGCGTTTATTAACGCTTCCCGCTTAGCGATCTACAAGGGTACGTAGATCCACTCTCCCTCGCGTAGATGCTCATCACCATGGATAGATCTTGCGTGTGCGTAGGAAATTTTTGACGTTCCCCAACAGTTATTATACTCACTATATTCTTTTGTGTGGTATTATGCAGAATGAAGATTTTTGAATTGAAAAGAGCTGGAGTCTATGGCATTGGGTTCATTGACCCAAATACCGTTAATGAAGACGTGTTGAGAAGGCACCCTAAAGACACGGAGAAATTGCTTCTAAGGTTTTTGAAGGCCCTAAAGTACAAACCAGAAATAATTTTACCTTGGAACTTCCAGTGAGTGTTACTGTCTTGTACTACAAATTCTATTTTTGCTTATATATATATATATATATACTCGATGTTAAGTGTAGTTGATGAGTTATGCATGCCCGCTTATACAAATCGTGTGCGCAGCTACCACTGGATCCTTCTAATCATTAGAGTTGACGATGCATGCCCGCTAAGTAAAGACCCTGAAGATTACATAAGCTTGCATTCGTTGCTCGGAAGGTAATTTCAATCATTGACGCACTATGTCGGCTTCTTTATTAGTTCATTTCCTGATATCAAGTAATTAATAACTCCTTTATTCATTTTGTTTGCCGGGCAGGGTTTGGAAACGTTTCATCAAAGAGGTCACCGGTGAATGGAAACCAGAGTTGAGATGGCGAAAGCCCAGGGTAATTAAGTAGTACTAGCTACGTCCGCGCATCTCTTTAATTCTAATTTCAATACCATTGTTATGCTTCATTATTATCTGATTGAATTCTATTCTCGTAAAGTGCATGAGACAGGCACAGGGGACTGAAATATGTGCATATTACGTTTGCGAGAACATTCGCTTTATGACCGAAAGCAGCAAGAGTGCAAGAGATCTTTGGGTACGTAAACATCATTCATATTTTTTTATCATGATCTAATACATATACAGACAACTAACATGTTCATATTGATCTTCTTCTTTAAAGATGCACGAGATGCGGGATAAGCTCCTACCAACGGACCGCATATGAGCAATTCAAGAGGAAATTGCGGGATTTTTGCTTCAGCAGGTCATATCTCCCGACGGAGAATACCATTACCCGATCCGCAAATGATCTGCAAATTGTACGATAAATTATATATACCAAATTGTATATATATATATATGTGTGTATGCATGTGGTCGTACGAAAATTCTATGATATATATATGATTGCTTGTACGAGAAATTTAATGATATATGATCGGTTCTACGAGAAATTCTATTATATATGCATAACATGTACAGTATGTAGTAGCGTAAAATATGTTTGAAATGAAAAAAAATTAAATGGAAAACACAAAATGAAAAGGAAAAATAAACAATAAACACTAAACCCCTAAACACCTAAACCCCTAAACCCCTAAACCCCTAAACCTTTAGTCCCGGTTGGTGTTACCAACCGGGACCAAAGGTCCCCATGCCCTGGCGCGCGCTGCCGATTACGTGGCCAGGGTTTAGTCCCGGTTCGTAGCCAACCGGGACTAAAGGCTTAGACCCTTTAGTCTCTATACTTTAGTCCCGATTGGGGAACCGGGACAAAAGACCCTTCCCAACCGGGACTAATGACCTGTTTTCTACTAGTGCTCCTCCGCTCCTTTTATGATACCCCATGGACGAGAGGCATTTTCACAATCACGAAGACCGGGGCTTGATCTCTAGATTAATAAATTATTTGTGTAGGCCTGCATTGTTGTCGTGGTGGTTGTTGTGTCTTGGGTTGGAGGACCGGGAGCAACTCCTCCATGTTCGAACGTTGGCATGCTCTCTAGCCCATGTATGCATCCATCTTTAGCAGGTCCTCATTTTCCTTCTCCATGTGCTCTTGAAGTCTGTCGGGTCCCAGATTATCAAGATGGGAATTGCTCGCAACCAAAGTTGGAATAGCCGAATTTTGATGACTAGGCATACGATGATCCACCGTGCGAAAGGAATCCTATGAAGGAGCGGCTCGTGATTCAGAGATCATAGTTGGAGACCTTGGGCGAGCTAGCCGACATGTCCTGCTCGATCTGCCTGGCGCGGCGGGATTGCCATGCGGCTGCAAGAGCGGCCACCTCATGCTTCATCTGACAAAAAACTACCTCACAGAGCGTTCCCGCTCGCGGTCATGGTGAATGTGGAGCAAAGGAGGAGAATGTGGAGAGAAAGTGTTGTGGTGTGGAGTTAGCCGAGTGTCCACCTTTAAATAGCGGTTCAGATGAGGCCAAGCATTCGGTGCGTCAATGCGCGGCGTCGGAGTTGGTTCCTTGGTCAGCGAGCCTGCTTAATGACGGCATACAGACGAACGGGGTATTGAACGAGGATGGTAGATATTCGTCCCGTCATGTACAACAAACGTCGCCGACATTGAACATGCTGGATACCGAGGACGCGGCGCAGATGACTGTCTCGGCAGGCGCGTCGCTTCGGTGTCGGCGCGAGTGAGAGGTCGCATCCGCTCAAGGCCGATGTCAATGCATAGAGACCGCTCTATAACGACATTAATGCGGGCAGCATGCCATGTGCGGAAACGCCCGTGGATACGGTGGAGGTTCTTAGAAAGTCAAGTATAGTCAAACATGTGCGTAGCAGCGATTCAGACCCTCTAAAAAGGGTGCGTCAGTCCACACGGTTCGAAGGGTTGTGAGCGATTTGAGGGTCGGGCGTTTACTTTGTTTCTGGATAGGATCCTCGGAGTCGGATCTAAGATTCCTCTCAAGTATTCTTCTATTTTCCACCGTGCGATGGGGATCCAACGGCTTTGGAAAAAGAACAGCTCCAAGATTCCCGTGCCGCAACTAACCCACACCGGCCAAGGCGCTCTACTGCGGCGGCGGCGTGCGTGCGCCGCCGCATTCCGCCCCAATCCGGCGAGGTCCGTTCGCCTGCTCCGGCCACCTCATCTTCAACCACCCGGACCTCCTCCCGCCGTCATCCCCCGTGGGAACGGCCCCCTCCTCCGCCTGCCTACAACGCCGATGCGTTTCTCCACGCGCGCGCAGATGGGTGGGCCGGAGTAGCCCCAGCCACGGCCGACGGTCTCGGCGGACTCCCTCCCCTCCCCTCCCTGCCCCGCGGCCAGGAACCCGCCGAGTTCGTCTTCGTCATTCCGTCTACTATTCCCCTTCTTCCAGTTCCGTCCAATTGGATCCCTGCGGTTATACTCAGGTTGCTGAACTTTACGTTGTTACCTACATCATTCTACTTCTAGATTGCGTTGAGTAAACCACTTAATGGTTCTTCAACCAGCAGCCTAACAATTTTCTTTTGTTGATCAGGACATCCATGCAGGGACTTGAACTCATGGACATGGCATCATCCTTATTACAAGAGATATCCCCGGCCGTCCGGCGGAAGTACGGTGACGCCAAGAACCCGGCCGCCGTCTGCTCCCTGCCTCGGCAAACAAGCGAGGGTCTGTGTGCGTATCAGACTTATGGAACGCCTGAAGTATGTCTCTGCATTTTGTTATTCCATCTCTTTCTTATCTTATTATGTGTTTAGAATCCAAATGTAGGTTAGGGACCTAGAACACATCATGCCCTGGAACATAACGGCGAAAATAAGAGAATCTAGCAAGTGATGTATGTATTCTCATGAAAAAAATGGAATATAACGGCAGCATGGCAAGTGCAGAGACCCCGACGGAGTCGAGATGACATTTCATTGTATTGGAGCATCCAACCAAGTGAGTGAGCCCAGCCCACACGGCCAAGTAAATCACTTAGCTTCCCTGAAAAACGAAAAGTAAACCACTTGACGTAATAGCAGAGTTTCAATACCAAACACGATCACATTTTCACGCCCAGTCGTCCACTGATATTCTTTGAGTGAGATTTTGGAAACTTCTAAGAAAGCTCGCACAAGTTCAAATGGCTAGCACTGAATGTGTCCCCATTTTGTACCATGATACATTTATTCTTGCTAAATTATGGTGTGCCTATGTAATACCCAAGAGTCCAAGAGAGTCTTACACTAAAATGCCACATGACTAAAGCAGGAGAAGGTTAAATGACCAATGAAAGTGCTAAAACATAAATTTCACACTGTTTTTGTTCACCTCGTAAAATAAAAACTGCTTGGATTTATGGGCATTCTTTCATCCTTCTCTGTGTACTCGGAGCTCTGTTCTCTTTCAATTACACCGAGAAAGCTATCTGTCTCAGTATCACGCTGTATCCAAGGATGTCCCAAAAGCTTCCTTAATCTGCTAAGCTCCTCAGATACCTCTTTCATCGAGGGCCTATTTTCACTGCACATTTCCAAGCATTGCCTAGCTAGATCTGCTACCTCTACAATCAACTCCATGTTCTCATGACCTTTTATTTGATTGTCGAGCATATTATCAAGATTGTTCCCCTTCATAGCCAGCAGGAAACTCGACGACAGGCTCCGGCATACCTCAGGACCTTCAAGTTTCAGTGGCTCCTCCCCAGTTAGGATCTCTAGAAGAACAACACCGAAGCTATAAACATCGCTTTTGTCTGTCAAGCAACATGTCTGCATATATTCGGGGTCCAGATAACCACATGTCCCTTGAACCATTGTGACGAACTGGGTTTTGTCAGTTGGTGCTATTATAGATGCCCCAAAATCTGACACCTTTGCCATGTAATTCTCATCAAGAAGGATGTTAGAGGTTTTCACATCACCATGTAGAATTGGTGGGTTGGCATAGGAATGTAAAAATGCAAGCCCCTCAGCTGCCTCATTGACGATCCTTAGAAGAGAACTGAAAGGGAATTGCTGTTTATGGTTCTTGCCATGAATAAGATCAAACAATGTTCCTTTTGGGATGAATTCATATACTAGCATGGGGACTTCCACCTCAAGGCAACACCCCAATAGCTTGACAATGTTCTTGTGATTGATCTGGGAAAGAATCAACATTTCTTTGCCAAATTCCTTCTTCTGCCTATCATCAACCAATGCACACCTTTTAATTGCCACTGGAGTGATATCCTTAATTATTCCCTTGTACACAGTGCCATTGCCTCCATGTCCAAGAATCAGGCTTTCGTCAAATTTATTTGTTGCTTGTCTCAGTTCTGCTTCAGTAAACACTGTAAATGAAAGTCCCTGATCTGATTTCATCTTCTCAAACAATAGCATCCCTCCGTGCTGCTGAAAATACTGTTTTTTGACATTCGCAAGCTTTCTTCTCTCAAATATTACACGTATGCAGAAGATGATAATCACCAGAACGACAACGCCGATGCTAATGCCTGTAGAAATCAACATGAAAGGTGTTTCTGTTAGTCAAATTGATCCCACAATGTATATACTAAAATCATGGTAAAAAAATTGCTGTGGTAAAGTGGACTAAACGGTTGTGATGCAATATAAATATATAATTATACCTTCTAAAAAAATTCACGGATGCTTGTTTCTGGACTTACTTTTTGATTTTTTTTGTCAATTTTCCTCATTTCATTATTTATTTTAAAGCTTCCTCAGATAGACTTGTTACATGCCCAATGCAAGGAGACGCACCACTATGTGCTTGCCTGGGCTGCGGTAGTTCTACTATTTGGGCCCTCTTTGCTAAATGTGATTAATATCTTTACGTACTGTTGGCCATTGTTTTCTACACAAGAAAGCAAATGCTAAAAACATCTAGTGGTTTACCTATGATTAGGGCGATGTCTGGGTTACAGGATTTTGTTTCCATTACAAACTTTCTGCCTGGAGAACATGAACAATAATACCCTCCTATAGTGTTGTGGCATGTTGCAGACTTCGGGCATATACTTGAATTCTTCTCACATTCATTGACATCTGCAACGAACCAAATTATTTGGGGTCAAGTGTTTGATTGAATAGTAATACATGAAAAAAATAGGCATATGTTTATTGACATATACAAATTTCAAATGGCATAATGAGCGTAATGTTTGCCATTCTTCCACCAAAGTAAAGATAAATTACATTGTAGAGAGAAAAAATGAGGTAAATGTCCTAACTAGATCTAAACTATAGATGAAAAAAAAAGCAAAACAGATTGTAAAACTCAAGTATTTCAAGGCATCAAAATCGGGACAGACAGAAAGTAATGATATTTCCCTTACAAACTATTACTCCTCATAAAACGATTGCATATGATCTAAAGATGCACAGGGATCAAGCAAAGAAATGAACTTGCCTTTGCATCCATCAAAGAGGTAAGGGTTCCCTTCATATCCGTCGGTGCAGTTGCATAGATACCCTTGGCCGTTGGTCGAGTTCACACACATGCTGTTCCTGCTATGGCACGCGTAAGAAGGCATGTCTTTGGCCACTTCACACGTTGCATTTCCGACCACCCAGTCCAGCACTAGTGGCTTCCGCCCATCATCGGTATCATTGAACCTTGTAGTGGTTATGAAGTCTGAGCTGAAACTAAATGTCTCTGTCTCCACCATGGCGGCATAACCACATGGGTTGAAAAGCGTACTATTGGAATTACGGTAAACGTCATAAAAAGTGAAGCTATAGCCCCTTAGACCCTTTGGTATATCGTTTTGGCAGCAGCCTGCGCCAACACAAGAACCATTTGTCAGTGCTGCCGGGCTCTCACATACCGCTGCGCATGCTGTCGTATACTTTGCAGTGCTTCCCAAGTTGTTGATGTATGCGAGCGTGTTGCAGCCAATAACTATGAGCTTGTTGTGTACATAGGAGAAGCGGAACGGGCTTCGCAAGAAGTCAAGGGACCAGGCATTCTGTACCATTGCTCTTGAACTTGTATTGTAGCAGTATGTTGATACGTCGGTGAAAACTCTGACTTGACCGAGGGGTGCTGAGATGCTTATAACCTCCACATTCCGAACGAACATGAACGGCTTGTAGATTCCATTAGCAGTCCTCCTGCAAATGATCTCAAAGCCTTTAATAGCACAGCCAGTACCAACACCAATACCAAACGGATAAGGGATGTCAACACCACCACATTGTGTTTTGCATCCGGGGCCAGGCTGCGCTGATGTAGAGGGTAGGTGCAACATGACTGCAACAGCTACCGGTAGCACGAACGCCATGCTACTTGTCTGAAACTGGAGTTGCCCAGAAGATTCTGCTGCACCGCACTACAGGAAAAGAAAAAAAAAAGAGTGAGCAAACTAATGGCCATTCAATTCAACTCTAAAAGTTGTAGAAAACATTACTGTGTACTTTTCATTTCTATGTTATGGAACTATGCCTGAAAATTTTAGCATGGCTGAACAATTTTAACAATGCTTTGTAAATGTCAAGCTACTATAATCTTGTAGATGAAATGCTGTGAAATATTCAGTTGAGCTTGCAATCTTAATATACAAATGACAGAAAATTATATTAATACTAGAAGGCCTTTTCATCCTTTGTTTAACTGTCTGCGTGCCAAGATTCGAATTATGCAACAAAATTTTTTCTTGCCTTTGAATTTCTGGCACTGAATTCACATGCATGACTGTACAAATATGAAGATCGTGTTTCAAATTTGTAAGGTTTTGGTTGTTCGCATGGTTAAACAGTCTAATTTTTTTACTTCTTAAATACAGATAATCCTTTGCAGGAAGATGTTGCTGCTTCACAGCCATCTTGAAGACGTTTGGTGATGCATCCAGGCTGAGAACTACCATTGCGATGAGTGTGGCTTATCCTATTTTCTGTGATGGTATCGATTTATCTCCTATGCTGAGTGATTTTGGTGGAGTGCAAGGTTATTTGCCTTGCCGGTATCTGGGTTTGCCTGCAGAGTTCAGAAAGCGAGGGGGGCGAGCTGCAGCCGGTGCTTGACAAGGCTGCCAGCAAGCTCTCGCCAGGGAAAGGACGCCTTCTCAGCAGGACTGGAAGACTGGTGCTTATTAACTCGGTGGTCACTGCAACTTCTACCTACTCCTGTTTGCTAACCGCTGTCCCGGCGGACAAATGGATGAACTAAAAGACGGACAAGCTCAGAAGGAATTTTCTCTGGGAAGCTGGGAGCTGATAACAGAACAATTTTGTGTGTGTGTGCGCACGCGTCAAAACAGTTTGGAGGCCTGTGTATAAAGGACATTCAGATGTTCAGTCGAGCCCTTGGGCTGCGGCGGGGGATGGTTCAGGTGGGATGATGTAAAGAGACCATGGCTCAGACTCAGTGAGATGAGGTTGATACGCAGCCTTTTCCTGCTGCACCTCCATCTCCCTTGGGGATGGCAGCTTGGTGAAATTCTGGAAGGACCGTTGGTTGGACAGGGACACGCCTTGCCTTTAGGTGCCGGAAATCTTGAGGCTGGCACGGTATAAAATGTTGTCGGTCAAGGATGCTCTGCTTAATGGGCGGTGGATGCGAGGGTTGCAGCGTATCAGTACTGAGGTGCAGGTGGACCAGTTCATGCTTCTTTGGGAGAAATTGCAGCCGATCAGGCCGAGTGGCTGGCCAACACCATGGACTCAGTCTCTTTGGTCCCTGACTGCTAGCGGAAGCTACTCTGCCTTTTCGGCCTCTGAGGTTCAGTTCTCCCCAAGACAAGGTGAGCGGCCCGATCTCGCGCGAAATTTGGCAGATTATAAGGCAAGGTGAGGTTTGTTTTCCTCTGGCTGCCGTTGCAAAATATGAACTGGGCGCGCAAGAGGCTTGCTGGGCGTTTGCCGCCTGTGTGATGAGGAGCAAGATAGCGCTGCCCATCTGACCCGGCGTTGCTGTTACGCGAAGGAGGCATGGCATTTGATTTCAGAATTCCAACGCTAGAGTATGCTCGATTGTTTCTCGGCATCGACAATCCGGGTACGGCGGTGGAGGATTCGTTCGGGCGGCGGCTCGCCGAGGCGAGAAGAAGAAAAATCTGTAATCAAATAATTTCGAACAAAAAGTACCTGTGTATGTCTGGGACAAGGAGGGAGACACGACGGTCCAGTTCGTGCCCAACTGAAGCGGAGCGCGGCGGTATGCAGCAAGTCTGCTCACGAACTCATCTTGAATCAATGGCCATGGTCTGCACCCGCCCGTAACTCTTTTTTCCCCTCCAATGAAGGAGGAACAGGGCCATTTTTCTGCTGGCCTTTTTGAGAAGGGAGACTTGGCCAAACTCCACCATTGGCTAGCTTGTTTTGTTCGCCGGACGGCCAGATGGCAAAAGCTCCCCTGAGTTATGTCCATGGAAGAGACGACGGACGCAGATAAACTAGCAGGGTCCAGCTTCCATTTGACCGAATCAACAAAATTAGTATATAGTCCCACTACTCTTCTTGCCGGCGAACTGGTGGTAGCATGCACTGCCCATAGAAATTATAGGACTTGTATAATGGCAGGGGTGTGGTGTGTGCTCATCTGCCGTCGACGACACTATCGACACTTGAATGTATGTAAACATGTCGAGGTAGCCACCACTCCAAACACATATACTACCTCCGTCCCAAAATTCTTGTCTAAAATTTGTCTAGAAAGGGATGTATCTAACAATAAAACATGACTAAATACATCCATATTTAGACAAATATAAGACAAGAATTTTGGGACGGAGGGAGTACTACTTACATCAAACATGTGTGGTGCTATATATGTACTCCTCCGTTCTTAAATATGAGTCTTTTCAGACATTTCAATATAAACTACATACGAAACAAAATGATTGAATCTACATTCTAAAATATGTCTATATACATGCGTATGTACTCCAGTTCATATTGAAATCCCTAATAAGGCTTAAGGAACGGAGCAAGTACTCCCTCCGTCCGGAAATACTTGTCCTAAAAATGAATAAAATGAATGTATTTATAACTAAAATAAGTCTAGATACATCCATTTGTAGGACAAGTATTTCCGGACGGAGGGAGTACAACCTAGTGTCTAGATACACTCATTTCAGGTACAGTTAATTCGGAACGAAGGGAGTACCACGTTCTATGCTGATACCCTACTAGCTTCGTCGTCCCATGCCTGATGTTTGATTTTATTTTTATTTATTTATTTGCGTTCTTTCCTCTGGAACGATCCAGGTATGAAGCACTTTCTATCTTAGGCAACTGATGGGTCAGCGCAGCTCGAACGCGGACTCTCGAACCGTCTGCATACGTCTGGACGTAGTTGACCGTAGTTTTTCATCCAACGCCGTACCTCGTCGGTCCGCGAACTGGTCCGAACGTCTATTTTCTCACAAACTGAAACCAAACAAAAGGTTTTATAGAAGTCCGGACATCCGGCTGTCCAATTAAAAGCCACCCCCTCTCCTCTCCGTCCGGACGGCGGAAGGCTGTCGCTACACCGTGATTTGGGTTTGGCGGATTGCTTGATCGAAGTTTGGCGGAAGCCACTAATGGTTTCACTATTTCTTTTTCTTTATTATTTTCTTGGCGAAAGCCACATAGCTTCATTTGTTCATATGGCGGAAAGCATTTGTGTGTTGGCGGGAAGCATTTGTGTGTGCATGGTTGGTACGTAGTCTCGTCCGTTCGTACCCCCTCCCACCCCCGATCGAAGGCCCCTCCACCCTCGATTTTTATCTACGAACCGGCCCACATCGTTCCTAATTTTTTTGTTCTTACCGGAAACAAATCGCTCCACCCAAGTCCTTGGTCCTCTCTCCTCTAGGGTTCCAACCCGGCCGCAGTGCGCCGCCCCTACACCATTGCTCCCGCCCCTAAGACTTTCTCCCACATAATCGTCATGTCCCCTGACGACCTTGCAGAGAGAAGCCGACCAAGGTGGCAGTGGTAGTAGCCGCAAGTAGCCTGGACGCTGGGAGTGGAGCTGCCTGCAATTGGTGACCTTCCCTAAGGGCATGCGGCAGCACGGCAAGCCAACTGTGTTGCGGGCGATGCTCCAGCCGTCCAACACTGTGGCGTGGCTGCAGGGGGGCGGCATCAGGTTGATCTGTTATGGATGTCGTTCCTCATCGCAGGGGCCGACTGCCTGATCTCGGCGGCCTCCTCCACGTCCAAATACCTGCAACGGGCTTAGTCGACCCTGATGACCCCGCCTCCGATCTTGCTCGCCCGGGTGTTCAGTTTTTGTGGTCGCCTCAGCCACGGTCGCTCCCAAGCCGAGAGTCCTGGCCTGGGCGGATCAATTTTTGTGAACACGTCAGAATCCTGAATCGGAGATGTTCAACACCCAAACCCCACGTAATTCCTCCTTCCATTGCTCTCGTTTGAATTTTGACGTGTTCACTCACTTTGACCATGACATGCAGGAGTCCGCTGCCTCGCCCACCTTGGCGAGCATGTACGCATGTACTGAAGCTATGGAGCAGCAATAAGACTGACGCACTGCATGCAGAAGAACAACGGCCACATGCCTCTGCTCCGTGACGACGCACACGTATCAGTGGAGTGCCTAGCTAGGCAGATATTTTGATTCTTCGGGTTCATGTTCATGATATGTTTATTTTTGGAATGCAAAATTTTGTGCGAGTGTCCATACGAATCATACAATGACTGTATAAGTTAATGCAAAATTAATAGGGAACATTGGTAATACAAATCCCCTCCACTACCTCTGTTCTTAGTCACTTTGGCCATGATATTTACGTGATGCAAAATGCAGTAGACCCACCATCTATCTGAATCCATTTATTTGTTGTTGTTCTTTTGGGATATCCACGATTCTGACTAAAAGGCACATAAATGAGTATTCTGATTCTGGTCTAAGAACATTGGTTCTTATATGTGTATCTCGGATGCGAAAGGGTATGTGAACTTTGATGAATACTTCTGCACATTCAAACCATCTTATTTGAGTTGGACTTTCAAACCATCTGGAAATGCCGACATAGATGAAAAATATTTAGGAGGCTGCTGACAGTATTGAGGGTGACTTGCTTTTGGTGCTACTAAGACAAGCTCTAGAAATTGGTATTATTTTTATAAGGTTATGTTTTTTTGGTCTACTTCATTTTATTCAAATGCAGGCTAATAAATATTAAATATTTATATTTCAATTGTGGGCATGTGCATGCATTTATATCCAGGTACCAGAATGTATCGAAAATCTTATACAAGAAGGAATTCAGATATGTGCGTTGATGGTGACAGTTCTGATGGACTGAGGTCTCCGATGCGGGCGACCAAGGGATTCAACGTTGTCGCGCGTATCTACTTCATCCTCGGCGTCGAGGGTATGGGCCAGACCTCCTAGCCTCGCAGCACCACCGCCGCTGGGCTTGTATCGTCAGGCAGACATGGCGCCGATCAGGCCGTCGGCCTCTCGCCGATCCTCCCCTCTCATTTCATGCTCCTCTACATCACATTAACCTATTTTTGTGATGTAGATCCTTGATGTCGGGTACGGGCGTGCGACGTCACCGGCGACGTCATCACCTGTAGTTGTTGCCGGTCCTTGAGGTCGACCTCTCGCTGGTCATCGTCCAAAACATGTGCGACCAACTGTACAACTTATTTTCTCCTAGGACCATGTGCTCCGGACGTCCGTTGAGTTTCTAAGCAAAGTCTCAGCCTCCAGGTTTGTCTACGCAGATCACTATCCACGTAACAAGTCAACTGTGTCTGTGTAAAAATTGCCAACCATGTTTAGAAGGGAATACGCAGGATCAACTTATTTGGGTATCAAGCCTGGTTGAGAAGAAGAGAATACACAGGATAAATTTATTTTTGTGGGTAAAGTAATAATCAATTCGTCACAAAAAATTGAAGTAATAATCAAGACTTCAGCCATCCTGGTTTGCTGGATGTTTTCAAAGTACATGTGAATCGGTATATTTTCCATTGATACACAAAAAAAATTGTTTTCTGTGTTGTTTTGCTTTAGTTTAGTAATTTTCACTCCCATGTACTTCTTTGAAATAAAGGAGTAAAGAAGAAATCTTACTATTAGTATATGATCAATAATTCATATGCTGGTTTGATTTTCCATGGTGAATCTGTTTGTACCTTCTTTAATGCCTAATTGATTTTGGTTCAGCCATCATCACAAGTATGCCCGCTACTAGACCTCGATGGCTCCGGCCGTATGGACCTGCATATATTTGATAATTTGCTCCACCAGTTTATGCCTTCAAGAATAGATGTGTAAGGCTAAGCACGAACCTTCCATCGGTTCTTAAATTTTTTCTGTATGTCGCAGGGTGAGCTTACCACTAGCATAACCATAATGGGAGCTTGCTTTTTGGTCGCATTCTCACTTCTAGGCATTTCATAGCCATATAATCAATCAGAATTATTATGCTAAATACTCCAAGTTGTGTTCCTTGGTAATATACTGCATTCTGTAGCTGTAAAAGGTCTTTAAACACCCGAGTGTAGTAGATTGGAGTGCTAGGGACGTTGTTTTTATATTTATGGTGTTCATAATAGACTTTCTTTATTTGCATTTGTATGCATCACATGTGGTAAAAAATTTACTCTGTAGGCATATGTGATACATTCGATTGTCAAATAAAAGAATATTTCAGGGACTTTTTTATCCTGTTTAGGGCATGAGTTTAAGTTCCGAACCCGGTCGCAGAATTTGAAGTACAATCTTGTCACTGTAGTCGGCACGTCCCGCCCACCGCATTCGCTGAAATTTTCGTGATGCAATTTTTCATCATGGTCCAATAAATATATGTGGAATTCATTTTTGTAGTTTAATGACCATGCAGGAGTGGTGCCCTCTATGTGTGTGTTCGGGGTTGGTCGGCGGGATTGTGAAGAGGATACGTCATTGACTATATATAATATATTAGATATGATTGATGTTGAACCATCAGAATATGTATGCCCCTATTGCAATGCCCTACCCAGTCTTGCAAGTGATCGCCGTCTACCAGGTCAAGGAATCTTCAGTTTGATGATGGCATGCGTTGTTGTTGCACTTTCGCAACCGTAGATCTACACACCAAATGTACGTGAACAATATTCATTGGCGTTCCTCTATTTTTTCCATATTTTTCTGTTTTTTTCATGCAAGACCAGTCTGTGATCCATCTCACTTGCATGCATGCAGCCTGGAGCATAGACCTTGGCTGTAGTATTATCCTTGTCTTACTTAAAATGATATATGTTTGCTATGTGTAGAATATGATTTATTTTCCTTAGAGAATCTACTAGCTGAAGTGGTCATTCTCGATATACTTGTGAAAGTTGGCATGATCTTAGCATGAACCAACTCACAATGCTATCTTGAGCAGTGCTTTATTCACTTAAGTATCTTTTCTCATGAAAACACCAGGTTAAAAGCCTACTGCAATAAAATTAGATGCAAAATTTACAAGGGTTACATGTATGTAGACCTGGGCATGGGCAGCCCGGCCCGACGACCCAGCCCGAACCCGGCCCGAAAAACCCGGGCCGGGCCGGGTCGGGCTTTGTCTTCGGGCCGGGCTCGGGCCTGTATTTGTGAGCCTGACAGTCGGGCCGGGCCGGGCTCGGGCCTACTAAATGCATGATTTAAGCCGTGGCCGGGCCAGGCCGTTCGGGCCGGGCCGGGCTTTTCCTGCTTCGGGCCGGGCTCGGGCCTAAATCTACGGCCCGACAGTCGGGCCGGGCCGGGCTCGGGCCTGGGTATTTAGCGTCAGGCTTTTTTCGGCCCGGCCTGAAGCCCAGCCTGGCCCGAGAAATGCCCAGGTATACATGTATGCAACTTAAATGGGCATATATAATGTTAGAGTTACACGCCTCTAATTATTTGTTCTAGCTCTATGGATACCAGGAGCATTAGTTATTTTGAAGTACTCCATTTATAAACTTTACTATTCAGATATTGTGTATGAAAATATGAAGTAATTATAAATGCTATTTATGATCATGAACAATCTTACCGGATGACTGTTTTCATGGCCTTCGAAGAAAGGATATCCTAAAAGTTGAGCGCAGATGGAGGGGATTCAGTACTTTTGAGCCAAGAAAAGTAGATGGGGCCTGTTCAAGCTATGAATAGTAGGTGGGAAAGTGTTGAAATATTTTGTGTTGCCATGGTTCCTAAATTCTAGGAGGTGTGTTTAGTAACATGTATGGTTTCAATTGCCTAATTTCATGTGTAATAGTTTGCCAGGGAATAGCAAAATGCAATCAAGTGTGTGGTTGTAGAATCTTGGAATATGGGAACAAAATCCTACATGTGTTTTCTTTAATTAACGGATAATAACAATAGACATGCTTTCATAAGATGATTGGTCTTAAGCATAAAAATGCATCCTTGTGCCACCTATCATTTGTAATGCACACCAAAGAGTTCTATGTTTTGTACCACTTTCTTTATTTTGTGCATTAGATCTTATAGTATATGTGATCGAATTATATTTTCTATTGAAATACATTGCAAGTGAAGTGGATTTCAATTATTTTTTGCATGTTACGGGCTACCTTTTCTATACATGTGAAATTTTATATGCAATCAGTAACAACCTACCTGCAAGGCATAATAATGCTATGAATAACCCAGTATCAACTACTGATAATACTATCAACAAAAGAACTGTCTCAATTTTTTTAAGGCCCGTGGCAACGCACGGGCACTCTACTAGTACTACGTGTGGATGGTCGTTGGTGGAAAGCACAAATGCTAGTAATTTGCTTTATTCGTAATTTGGTGCGGACATTTAAGATATAGAATTGGATGGTTCGGTTCCCGTATCTGGACTGGTCCTTACCGGTCCGCAGACGGATACAATGTTCGGTTTGGGGTCAACGTTGAGATGCCTTTACCAGGTCTACGACCTCACAACGCACTATTATTATAGACATTTTACGTATCTTTGGAAAGGTTCCCTCTTGCAGTCTTGCGGGTGAGCTTGTGGGCGCGAGAGATGAGATGGACCGTGGCTCCTGGCAGATGGGTGGGGAGGTAGGCTAGGAGCCTGTTCGGATCCACTCCACTCCATAATTTCGTAAACATATTTTTTAAATCATGATTTTTTTCTGAATCCATGAATTCTTTTCAGCTACATGAACATATTTCAGATCCACAAAAAAATTCCAAAATTTTGAACTTTATTTCAAATTTCCAAACTGATGAACTTTTTTACGAAAAACCGACAACGTTTTCAGAATTCATAAATAAACTCAAATCAACAAGGTATATTGCATAAACGTTTTTAAAATTCATAAATTTTTTAATATTCATTGAAAGGTATATTGCATAGCTGGCAACTCTCAAGGTGTCGACAAACCAAAGAGTAGCTGTTGTCGCTACTCACGGCTTAGGGCAGATACGAGCTTGGATTTCTCCCGGCCCAGGGGTAGCAAAGATTTGTGTCGATGGCGGTTTTTTTAGGAATGGGTTGATGGGAGCTGATTCAACGGTGTGTAGGGATCACCATGGGCATTATCTTGGCTCTTCTACAATGTATTTCCTCACATAACAAATCCAGGGACGTTGGAAGCGCTTACATGCCGCGAAGCTTTAGCACTCGCTCTAGATCTCTCGGTGGACAGAGTTATTATTTCATGTGACTACAAATCAGTAATCTCGAAGATCAAAAATGAAACTAGAGGCACTTATGGCACAATTATTAGAGAAATTGTTGCAAGGGCTCAAGATTTCACTAGTTGTAATTTTATTTTCGGAAGTAGAGATATGAATAAGGAGGCTCGCAATTTAGTTATGTTTTCTAGCTCTTTAGAGGCGGGTCGCCACTTGTGGCTGGGAATACCCCATGACCCAGTTGTCATCGTTGTAAACTTCGTACGCGATTAATAAAGAAGGTTTACCACTAAAAAAAGGTGTTTTCTATAAGATGTACATGTGGTAACAAGATGTACTCCCTCAGTAAAGAAATACTTCCTCCGTTCCTAAATATAAGTCTTTCTAGAGATTTCACTACGTACTAGATATGAAGCAAAATGAGTGAATCTACACTCATAAGTATGTCTATATACATCCGTATGTAGTATGTAGTGGAATCGTTAGAAAGACGTATATTTAGGAACTGAGGGAGTATATAATATCGTTTAGATCAATATTACGGAGGGAGTGCTTTCGAATTTCCCCCAAACAAATATACACGTGCCTTTACGGATCCTGGGCTTCATTGTCGAGCCTAGTTTTGGGCTCTCAGCATCACTTAACTAAGCCCAGTTTAGAGCCATCCTTCATCGCACCCTTCTAAAAAAAACAGCATCCCACGTCGCATCGCTGAGTAGGGCGACATGAGCGGATTCTCCGACATGAGCAGCCTCCGCCGCCGCCGCCCCTCGCCGGCGGCAGTGCCGCCGCTGGAGGACGACAATCTCCTCTTCGAGATCCTCCTCCGGCTCCCCCCACAGCCGTCCTCCCTCCCCCGCGCCTCCCTCGTCTGCAAGCGCTGGCGCTGCCTCGTCTCCGATCCAGGTTTCTGCCGCCGCTTCCGCCGCCACCACCGCCGCAACCCTCCCCTCCTCGGTTTCTTCCAAGTAGACAATGAGATCTCCTTCATACCCACCCTCAGCGCCCCGGATCGTGTCTCGCCCGAACGCTTCTCCCTGCAGCACGACGGCGGCCACGGCCGCTTCGTCTCCCTTGGATGCCACCATGGCCTCGCACTCTTCTTCCTCCAGAAGCCTCTCCAGCTCCTCGTGTGGGACCCCGTCACCGGCGACCAGCACCACATTGCCCTTCCCGCAGCGTTTGACACAACGAAAACCCGGATCGGTGCTCCCCCGGGGTTCGGCATGGATGAATCCCCAATCAGCGGGGCGGTGCTTCGCTCTGCCGGTGCCGGAGACGCCCACCACTTCCAGGTGGTCTTGATAGGCATCATGGAGACACAAATCATGCAAGCGGTGGCCTTCATTTACTCGTCGAAAACCGGTGTATGGGGCAATCTTATCACAACACCGCTTCAATGTGAGGATCCTGCCCATTATGGTATCGGGATTTCTACGGTCAAGCCTGCCGTGCTGATTGGGGGTTCTCTTTACTGGTTGCTCACCGGGATTTCGGAAGGGATCCTTGAACTTGATATGGATAGGCAAAAACTAGCTGGGATACCTATGCCGGTAAATGGCCTCAGCTGTTTCCACATGTCGATGGTACGGGCAGATGGCGGTGGACTTGGTGTCGTCATTTTGTCAGGCTGCAGTGCCCAATTTTGGAAGAGAACGACCAATTGTGATGGTGTTGCTTCATGGGTGTTGGGAAGAACTATTAATAAAATTGACAAACTACTTCACTTGAAAGCAGAGGATATGAGGAGCCAAATAATACTAGGGTGTGCCCAGGACAATGATGTGGTTCTTTTGTGGACAATTGACGGACCTGTCATGTTCCATCTTGAGTCACTACAGTTTGAGAAATTTTTGGGAACCAACATCTTGGCTCACTATCACTCATTCGAAAGCGTCTATACTACAGGCATGTAATGTCATGCTTTGCATCGTGGGTATATTAAAACCAAGTTAATTTTTTATAATTGATCGATAGAATACCGTGCACACCCTTTAAGCTATTTTAAGTATTGACATATCTGTATTGATATATTAAGCTATCAATTTTAAGTATTGACATATCTGTATTTATTTTCCAGTTTGATGAACTTTTCTACATACAGCGATGATGTTCTGTAGTGTTCTATTCTTACCCTTGTATGGTGCAGTCTTATTTAATGATTATGATCTAGAAAATATTTTTAGTGGTATGTGATTAACTTTACGTTCTGTAGCCAGGCACTGGCCATTGTCCCAATGATAACTTCATTCCGTAATGTTTGTTGTTCAAGTCAGAGCTAGCAAACTGTATTTATCACTTTATTATATGTACCCATACATGCAAAAAAAAATGAATACCAAGATTAGGAAATTATTTCTTCAATATTGAACAAAATTTGGCTGTTGCCTGTGTATTGAATCTTCAAGAATTGAATAATGGTGGTTTTAGTGCACAGCATTGTGAAGTTGTTCCTCAAAGAAAAATCTTCGTTCCTCGGAAATGAAGAGAACTACATGAACACTAGCTTTAGCCAACTGAAATGTCTAGGTAGCTCAATGGATACGGTGGAAGCTTAAACCTAGCTCTATTCCTTTCATTCAATATTGTTACCTCTGCTGATCACGCTACTAATCTTAAATTTATAATGGCGGATTTATTTGACATATACAAATAATATTTCATTTTATCACTTTTAGAGAGTCCCTGCTGCGAGTAGCAAGTCAATTTCTACCGGGTAAAACTAATAAATTATTTTCGTTTTTCAAGGCTAAATCTACCAAAGATTATATTTCTATATTTCCAATATGGTGTGGAATGAGCTTAATAATTCTGGATAACTTGTCTCTTCTGATAAGCTAATAGTCTGAGTATGCCTTCTTCAATTGTACGATAATCAATTTGTACTGTTTTTGGAATATTCATTGAATTTGGCAGCAGCTCTGGTCTTGTTAATCTTTCCCTGCTGTTTCCTCCAAATTGATTTTTTTTAAACTACAACTGTGAGTTTATCTAAATATCTTGATGTGTCCTCGTATCTATGTTGCTTTCTGTAGAAATGTTGTTGGTTGTTTGACTTTGTATTCTTGCAGAAACAGGCATTGGTGGTGGACATGATGGAGCTGATCTTTTGCACAACACATAAGATTTTTGTCCGGTTAGACATGCTATTGTGATGGGTTGAGCAGGTAAGTTATCTTCTGCAAGCAGGTTCAGGCACTTGAAGTCTTCTTAAACAAAATGCATTATTTTCCTTTTTACTGTCATTTCTCAAGTACAAGAGAGGGCCCAGATTTTTCTCTACGACACTTTTCTTAGCTCTTGCCCACCTGACAGGGCCCTCTCTTGTACTTGAGAAATGCCTCAATTTGAATTGCAAAAAGGTCTTATATTTTGGAACAGAGGTAGTATCTACTAATAAGAAAAGTGGGCCTTTTGTGCCCGACCCTCCCGCGTCGCCCCTGCGCGGCGACCGGGAGGCAACCCTCCTCCCGCCGCCACCGTCCCCCTCCCCTCCCTCAACCTCCCTCGCCGCCGCCAGGGGGCGCGCCCGGGCGAAGCCCGGTCTGCGGCGGCGGCGGGGGGCGGGGGGGGGGGGGGGCATCTAGCGGCTTCTTGCTCGACGGGGCGGGCGCGGGTCGTCCCCCCCGGGCCAGGGCGGGATGCGGGCGCCGGGCGGACAAGGCTGTGCGCCTCCGTGCCACCGGCGTGCCAGGCGGCATGGTGGATGGCTTCACCTTCGGCGGCGGCCGACTCTTCGGGTGGTGCACGCGGGCTGGCCCCGGTCAGATCCGGCCGGATCTGGCTCCGGTGCCTCTTCCGACGGCACGGGCTGGGTTCAGCAGGGCCACGGGCGGCTGGCGCTGCCGTGCAGGGGGTGGCGGCGTAGTGGTGGTGGCGGTGGTTCGTGCTGGTGGTGGCGCTGGTGACGGGGTGGGCTTCGATTCCTTGTTGACCTTTGATTCCTCTCCTCATCGTTCGGACGCTACCTTCATCAAAGGGTTGGCTCTCTCCCAGTCGTGGTCCATCGCTCGTCTCGCGCCCGGCGGCAGGATCGAGCTCGTCCTGCGCCCGGCGGCAGGACCAAGCTCGTCTCACGACCGGCAGCATGACCGAGGTCGTCTCGCGCCCGGCGGTAGGACCGGACTCGTCTCGCGCCCGGCTGCAAGACCGAGCTCGTCTCGTGCCCGGCGGCAGGACGGGCGAATGGAGGCCAGTTTTGGTCAGCCTATTGGGTTTCGGCGCCGGGGGCAGCTCAGGGGTGCTAAAGGCGGAGCCTTTCCACTCGTCTCTTTGGTTGGGGTAGCGGTGGGTGAGGTGGCGTCGAGGTCTTGGATGCCGGGGCGGCGGCCCTGGTGGTGGTATCACGGTGCTCTTGGGCAAAGCCCGTGGCTTGGTGCTGCCCGGTGACCATGGTCATGTGGGCGACATGGTCGCCGGGGTGTGGCGTTGGGTGGCGGTGAGTATTGGCCGGGGTGAAAACCTGCTCTATCTACGGACGGACCGGCGTCGACGAAGCTCGTTCCCTTCTTGAAGGCGTCGTCGCGGCCATCATTGCCCGTCGTGTTGCTCCAGGGGAAACTCTGACCCTCGGGTCGGGCGGTGGCGGTGCTCCTGTGTCGTATCCTTCCTGAAGGCGCCGCCTTGGAGCACACGGTTCGTCGTATGCGGCTTCATCTCTTCGCGGTGGCGTGTTCATGGCCGAGGACCCGACTGCTCTTGTAGTGCTTGGGGTGGTGTTGCTGCACTCAACGCCTTTGTATCCTGCCTTGGGTGTGTGCGTGTGTTGCGGTGGCGTGCGTTGTACTGGGTTGTTGTTGGTCGTTGCTTTATATATAAAGCGGGGCGAAAGCCTTTTTCGGTAATAAGAAAAGTACGACTACAAGCTGGAAACCAGACATTTCTCCTTTTCTACTCCATGAACCCCTCATATGCCTATCATAACAAAAAAAATGTTTTAAATGATTTGATAAACTAGGATCTTCAGAGTTGGCCTCTAACGGAGTTCTTAAAACCACTAATCTTTTAGCCTCTACCAAGATCAAATGTAGCCAAAAACTTGATGCTGACAATGGAATTTCTAGGTGTGCCACTATTCTACAAATCATCTATTGCTTCTCTACGTTCGTATTGCTGGCATTGTGTTAATGCTGAGAGGATCCAAATTTGGAGGTTTTGGTAGAAGTCCACATTACTAGTGAAGCCAACGTTTACTGTTTGAGTCATACAAAAACTGGGCGATATAACTTTAATAGCTTTCGCATGAATGACTTGTGCAAATTGGTTTGACTGACGAAATTAATTGCTCTACAGGTGTCTGGAATTACATTCTGGTGGCATATGCAGAAATCACTTTTTTGCTGTAGGTTCTTCCATTTTATATGCTGTACGTGCAGGTCTTCCTTAGACATTAGTCAACTGGCATGAAGACTCAGTGGCTTGTTTGGATGAATGATTGGTGTTGGCCTTGCCAGTTAATCTCGAGTTATTATATTTATGCTTGCAAGCGTTGACTGGCCGAGATTGCAACTTCTAATCTCTGCTTAAGCTTTCTCCATGATGTTCCTGTATGCCCCTGGTTCATACTATTAGATATAAATTTGCGTGTCGGAAATATAGCAATGCCGGGGCGATGCTATTACGAGTTGAATTTGTACCATGATCATTGATCAACACACACAGTTGTGGGAATCTCATTACTCTTGGAGAATACAAGCGGCATCCCTTGTGCTGTTACCAGAATGCCCAGGATGTGAATTGTGTTTGATTTGTTGTTTGTCGCTCAGGACGCGGAATGTTCGTGTTCTCTTTCAACATGAATTATTTCGCGGGATCTGCAGCTCTATAGCTCTCTTGACTGTGAAGATGCTGCATGTGTCCCTGCTGCTCCTCTTCCATTTTCATAGCCCTTAATTATGAAGCTGCCGCAAGTGATGGTTATTGCACGTTTAATCATCTCTGTTTTAATCTGCCCTTGTTAAAATCTGTTTCTGCTTTAGGTGAACCGAAAATAAGTAGTGCCTCGTCTTGCTAGTTAGTTTAGTTTGCATCTAGCAGTCAAATGCTTCTCAGGTTTTTTTTAGGGAAAAGGCGCCGACCCAGCCTGAGAAGAGCTCGAACCTAGCCCGACTTTGAATTAACAAAGCCATCAACCGGCCATGATTACAGGGGCACCACATTACAGAGAATAAAAGCAGAGCAAAGCTGAAAGAAAGATACATGGTACAAGGTAGAACAACACATCAGCAGCACCCTAGTGCCAAAACACTAAGCCACAATGCCGACGCATAGCAGGCCCCTTATAAGAGAGACAATGACCTCCATTTAGTAGCAAGGGACAATGATTTGACCAGCTGTCAAGATCAACGGCGGAAACACTGCAAAGTGCCAGGAGAAGCCAACTATGTACTGGAAAAGGCGTCTCTTGCACACACTTACATGTGTTTTTTTTAAAGGAAAATCATGTAAATCGAAAAATTTAACAATTTCATTATCCAAAAATAAATTGTAACTAATTAATCTAGCAAATAGCTCGTCATTTATTTTCACACGATGTTTCCATACAATGCAAATTTGCATCTAACATACTAGAATTTGCTTCCAACGAGATTGTTTTGACATATTATAATCATTTTTTTTGGGTTCCTTCGTCCCAGTTGTTTCCATCAACTTGAGAATTTCCTTCCATGATAATTGGAAATTCCTTTAATTGATCATATGCGAGAAATATTTCGGTTGCAACCAAATGAAATTGTCTCAATTATTGTGTTGAATGTTTCCTTGTTAGTTATAAACAAATCAGTGAGGCGATTACATTTATTTCGGACAAAAGGAAAATTTGTTAAAAAATTACATCCATCTACGATAAAATGTCTCTAGAGTTAGGATTGACAATGTAGAATTGCTTGCATCAATCAGTTTATCCTAAAGCTCAAACTTATGGAGAAAGGTGGACTTGAACACTCCCCTCACCTGTGGCTTTCTCATACCTAAATCAGAACGAAAGAGGATTACTCTGCTTTATTTTAAGTTCTGGCGATGGGTCTTGAACTCAAGAACTCGGGGCTCTTACATGTCATTTCTTTTTACTCAACCTCGTTATATTGGTCATTGTCTTCTCTTTGATTTCTTAACTTTTGTTTGTAATAAGATGATATAAGAGGACCGAACTACCACAAGTTGACATCATAAATGCACTCATGTTTGAAGTAGTTGTGTGTGTAAGTAGGATGACATTGATGGAAGATAAATGGTTCCAGCAACCACATCTCGCACAACTAACCATTCATATACCACCAGAGATCTAGTGCATCCACTACATGCACGACTAGTCATTTCAACGTCTTTTCTATTGCCCAATCATCAGTACAAAAAATGGAAGGAAAAACAATTTGTATACGACCACCGATCATGTGTGGCGTCTCCATTCTTTAGAGTCACTGAGCTTCAACACCTTGAACACCAATTATTAGAAAAAATAGAAAAAATTGGTCACGTTATAGCTAGCTTTGAGATTAGGAGGCGTCGGGAACGGAACACTCAATATGAAACCAAAAGCTGGCACTTCAAAGTGCAACGGCCTAAGAAGATAACACGCCGCATCTATCAATCCTTCCTATTGCCAACAATGGCTTCTTCTTCATGATCGACGAAGAAAAGCAATGTGTTGAGACTGTCTGTCAAAGTGTTCACGACAATGTGGGCTCTTAGGGCAACTCCAACGCGGTAGGCCCGAGACTGAGCACGTGAGTGCCATTGCACAGGGCCCCAACACAGATTTTCCTTTTTAGCAGCCCGTGTTGTACTGGGAAATCGTGACCATGAAGGCAAGGTAACACAGGCGCAAGCTCTGTGGTACGACACCGTGGGCGAGTGCAGGGATGGAAGCTATTGCGATGAGGGATGGCAATCTCTTAACCGTCTTTGCTTGTACATCCTGGCGAAACTTACAAACACTAGTACTCCCTCTGTCCGGAAATACTTGTCCTAGAAATGGATGTACTTGTCCTAGAAATGGATGTATTCCATTTCTAGGACAAGTATTTCCGGACGGAGGGAGTAGAAAACAGGCAATTAGTCCCGGTTGGGAAGGGCCTTTAGTCCCGGTTCCCCAACCGGGACTAAAGTATAGAGACTAAAGGGTCTAAGGCTTTAGTACCGGTTGGCTATGAACCGGGACTAAACCCTGGCCACGTGGGCGGTAGAGCGCGCCAGGGCATGGGGACCTTTGGTCCCGGTTGGTAGCACCAACCGGGACTAAAGGTTAATGCTTCATTGTTTATTTTATTTTTCATTTTGTGTTTTCCATTTAATTTTTTCCTCTAATTCAACATGATCACTTGTATCCATCCACTTTAATCAAATATATGTCATATAACTCATCATCATCTTACTCATCTAACAACTCATCATCATCATCTTAATCATACCAAGTTAAAATCTCATAAAAAAAAAGATAAAATGACATAGTCCTCCCTCATAGGACCTAGTCCTCCCTCCTAGGTAAAATGACATAAAATAGAATAACACCTATGTCTCCATGATGAAGCAAAGAGATCCAATGGTCTCCAACTTGTGGCTTGCGATCCTTCTTTATTTGTCCCCATGCTTCAATTTGGAGCCGTCTTGGTGGTTTGCGCTCAGTCGAGTATGCAAAAGAGAACTTAGGCTGGAAGGGGCTTTTAATTGTCATATTACCTTCGGGTTGCATCAACGGAGGCACAACTTCATTTGGCAGTTTCTGTTGAAGAACATAATAGTAGCCTAGTTGTGGCACCCCGATAGAGGGCCGACGCACGCCAGCCCCAGGATAAGACCTGGCGCACGCCAAAGACATGATACAGCAATTCCAGGCACAAAAATGGCTTTATTAATTATAATGGAGTATTACAATACTGTTGCTTACAACAATATTACATAGCTCCAAGGCTAATTAAATGGCGGCGGGGGTCTTGATTCAGCGGCAACTATGTCTCTGGCTGGGCTCCATAACGCACAGGACTGGCTTGGTCACGCTCTAGCACGACAGACCTTCTCCTGCAACTGGCCACGTGCAAGGCCAGGTGAGTACTTTGAATGTACTCGCAAGACAACCAAATACATAGCATCCAAACAAATAGATGACAAAGCAAGCCCTATACTATGCATGAATTAATCCTAAGCATGGCATGAATTCTAACAAGGAAAGCATGGATCAAGCATGGCATATCATGGATCAGACATATAATCTATGGCAAGATCATACCAAGTGCTTAGAATACTTATTGTACCGGATACCAACTTACTCTCTTCTGGGTTGTCACGCAACCCTCGACATACTCATGATCCAACCTGGACTGACTCAAATCCAATCCAAATCATGTGGTCATCCGACCACTCATCATATAGCCATCCCTTGACTAACATATCATAATCCTGACATCATCTGATGTCTACCCAAGACGAGTTCTCCCATCATTACTATCACTGCTATGGTTGACCATCTACTGAGGTCTGGACGGGCAGTCCATTACCGTGGACTCGGCTATTCGAATAGATTTTGACACTCTGCAGAGGTTGTACACTTTACCCACACCACGAAGCACCTGGCCTCGAGATCCCACTCAGGTGGACCAGCGTTGCTTCAACAAAACCTGCCTGACCCGTGACTCTTTCATCGTACCACCGGCACTCATCCTCCTCCGGAGGTCTGCCCTGGGTGGCCCTTGTGTCCTCATGACACATGTCTCCTCATGACACCTGCCACCGTCGTGGCCAAACTAACTGTCCCAAACGGGGATCAGTCTGTCCCAAATGGGGACCGCGCGCAAACAAACAAACAATTGGGCTCACAAGGTTATCGCCGCCTACCGGGCCAGGGCAGCGCGCGCGCATAACCTTCCCTCTTTGGTGGTATCGATAAAAGAACACGCGATCAGACCAAGTCAAGGCCGTCCCATACCGGCAAATGTGGCTGCACGGATAAGCCTGGACAGGTGACTCAAGATCAACCAACTAGGTTGCATTAATTTAACTCCTCATATCCACAAACTGCCGGATGAAACCCCAAAATAATCATAGACAGTAATCTCTTAATCCAACTCAACATATCCATCAACGTACCACTTCACCAATAATTATAAGGGCTAGCATAGCAAGATCATAGTACCGATAGTCATGGCATGAGATCAACCACAGTGCTAACATGAATATGTTATTGACAATATGAAAACAGTAATGCTGGTATCTAGTAACGATGTCATCACATGTATATGCAAATGCAGACTAACAGGTAACAGATAAACACACACAGGGTGCAAGCAAAGTCATCACGCAAGTCCGGAGCTCATGGTAAGAGGTTGACTTGCCTGAGGGTCGACGAATACGTCGGGAGGAAATGCGATCACCTCGCGGAAGAATTCGCCGGAAAGGGTTCTCTCTCGGAGGGCTCGATCGGAGGGCAAGGGCAAAATGGTTATTTTCACAATGTGAACACATTATCAAAATAATGCCATCGGAACGGGCTCAACGAGACGAAAGCGTGGGCGCTGGTTTTACCTCGATCGGAGCTACGAGCGCGAAGATATGAGCTTTTGAATACCAGGGACCAATCTGTAAAAAGATTTCTACAAACAGGCCCCTGGCTGCAAAAACAGAACGCGCATTCCAGGAACTACACTTTCGGAAAGTGAAGGCGTATTTCTGACCGAAGCCGCACCACTTTACGCTTTCACTGAAACGAAAGCGTAAAATGGGGAATACGCTTCCACTTAATCCTGACCGTGGACCCGGTTTGACTCTCTCTTTCTCGCACTGACGGCGGGGCCCGCCTTACCCTCTCTCTCTTCTCCCTCTGGTGGTCTTCCTCGTGCCCGACAGAGCAGGGGAGGCGCCGGCTGGCGTGGCCGCTGTTGCTCCGCCGTGAGGGAGGGCCGGCCGACGGGCGCAGGGGCTCCGCCGCTCCTCGCCGCGCCCGGGGAGTTAGCTGGAGGGGGCCAGGGAGGGCCGAGGCGACGGTTGCGCGTCCCACGGCGGACGACCGGCGCAGCCGCGGCTGAGGCGAGCCAGGCCAGCTTCTCCGGCCGAGTGGAGGACAGCGGCGACCTGCGGGGCTCCTGGGGATGCTCTCACCATGGGTAGAGGAGAGGGGGAGGGCTTTGGAGCTGACATTGCCATGGGGGTCCGGCGGCGGCGCTCCAGCCATAGGGAGAGAAGGGAGCTCTGGGGCTCGATTGGAGGAGGGGGCTGGGGATGCTGGCTAGATGGGGAGCTCGGGGCACGCTGAAATAGCCGTGGGGGAAGGCTCGGGAAGGAGCGGGACGGCAGCCAGAGCTTCGGGACGGTGACCGGAGCTTCGGGACGGCGACAATGGCTTCCACGGCTAGAGGACAAGGGGGGACAGCTCCAGAGGGTTCACGCGCGCGATGGGGAGCTCCTAGACGCTCATGGACAGGCTGGAGCTCGTTGGAGAGGCGCTCCCGATGACTCTGGCGCACAGGGCGCGTTTTTGGCGTGCTCTGCACGTGGTCACCGCGTGGCCACGGCGATGCCACGCTGCGCTCGATGCCAAAAGGTGTCTGGGGGCTTCTTCGAGCTATCCTGAGTTGACCTATGCAGCTGAATGACTCAAGAGAGGCCTAAGGTGACTGGACCAAGGTCAAATAGTTGCCAACAGCAACCTGTTTGTGCTGTGGTGTGGCCACCACAGTGCACCTCTTGGCTTGATATCAGGCATGGGTCAATCATGTACTAAGGTCATCATCTTGGCAAAGTTTCAGCTCCCCTGGACCAATCTAGATACTACCTCCTTTGCAAAGTGCCAGACTGGACAGAAATGAAGATGAGGATGCTGGGCAAAAATGGCTACATGGAACTGGCCCAAATTTGGAGGAGGCTAATGATTTAGGCATATGGAGTCACTGTAAAAGTTTCATACCATTTGCATAAGTAGAAATGGTACTTCCTTCACAGTGCTTCAAGCTGGACAAAAACTTGGAGAATTTGCTGAGGGAGATTGGCTAAGTGGACTGGGCTAATTTTTGGAGGACAAGGGTAATTTATCACAATGCATCACCCTGCAAAATTTTAGCCCAAGGAGATCAAGGAATCATGCACCTCCTTTGCAAATGGGAAATCTGGACATAATTTGCAAATGGAAGTGGTGCTCAAATTTGAACTGGGGAACTTGATATTTTGATGGAAATGGAGAATATATGGATATGAAAAGGTCCACAAATTATTTGGAATTTTTCCTAGCTACCAAAATGGCAGTTCCTTTGGAAAGGCCCCAAATTGAGATATTGGCTTTAAATAGGAAAATGCAATTTCCCCTATTTAATTATGGCCAATATTTTTATGAGAGCTCAATATGATCACAAAGAATATCTCCACAAGTTTTCATAAGCTTTGGAGATGGATAGATTTTTTCCTGGATTTAATTCCTCAGAAAGGCAGAAAAAGGAATTAATTCTAGATGAGAAATATTGCATATGACTTAGCAATATTTTTGCACATCTAGGGTTTATGAGGGAAAAAGGGTCTCTGGAAATTTTGGGAGGATCAACAGAGCAAGGAAAATGGTAGCTCCTTTGTAAACACAAAGGCAGGATTTCCAGTTCCAATATTTCGGAACTAGGGTTTGAATGAGATTCGGGGTTTACTGATGGAGGGTTGACTGGCACAAGAGCATGAGAAAGGCACTGAGAGGTTGGGGAATGACTGGATTCACCTGGTTACTTGCCAAGTTCCAGAGGAAAAATTCGGGAGAGAAAAGCTAGGAAGGAATAACAGCACAAAAATCGATAACCCGAATTTTGGGGTGTTACAAACCTCCCCCCTTAAAAGAATCTCGTCCTCGAGATTCCTAGGGTTAACCTAGAACAAAATACTACATCTCCTAGAAAAACCTCTGGGCTGGGTCTTAACCCTGCGGTTGAAAACAACCGGGTTAAGAGTACCGAAAACTGGTACACCCAGATCGAGATACGGATATCGCGGGATCTACTTCACAGGTAGGGGCCGCTGGGTAGTCCTGGCATTTTTAGAAAAAAAAGAATTTCCTTTTTCCAAAAATGCTCGGGGTACCACAATGAACAGTGGCCTCTCTTGCTGACAGGTGGGCCTAGGGCCCACTGGCAGCTTCTACTTCTTCTATCTTCGGCCAACGGCTCTCTCTCTCGCTCTCTCACTGCCCCAAGTGCGGCTAGGCACTGCGCACGCCCAGCTCCTAGGGCACGGAGTACCCTACGACGATAGTGCGCGGCGTGCACGGGATCGATGCAGAGAGCACTCCCATCGCAGGCCAGCGCCGGTCGGCACTGCTCGCGGATTCGCCTCCTGGACGCCGGTGATCGAGCGGTGTGCGGTCTCCTGGACCTTGCTCACCGTACACCGGGTTGGGGCTATAAAAACGACCGCAGTTTCTCTACTCTCTTCCTACCACCTCGCCTCTTTCCTCCTTTCTTCTTCCTCTTCTCTTCCTTCTGGTTGCAGGAGCGCGAGGCAAGGCGTTAATGGCGGGCGTGGGCTCGGAGCTGATCACGATCCTCCTGGCTGGCATGCTGGCGGCATTGGTTGGCGGCTCGCTGCTGCTGTGCACGATGATCCTCGATGATCGTCGCGATGCCGTTGCTAGAGGGGTGGCTGGGGGTCAACTACGCCGTCTCAGGCCGGCGGAATAAGCGCGGCTGCGGCGGCGAGGGGCGGCCTGTCAACATCACACAAGACGGTGACAGAGGCGCTGCTGGGTCTAGGGTTAGTGTGGTGCGGCCAGCGGAGCTCCACCAGTGTGAAGGCCACGTTGCTAGTTGCTCCTTGCTGAACGACATCCACAATGGGGGCGTTGGGGTAGAATCCGGGTTTAGGTCTTGGACTAGAAGGGTTGTACTGGTCTATGCTGCAATAAAATCTCCTAGAATTGCTCCGAGATTGCAACCGGCGTGCAGACATTGCTCACACGATACACACGCAATCTATGCAGACTAATATGCAGGCAAATGCAAAACGCACATAGGAGTAGAATGCAGGCAGAAGAAAGAAGCATATCGAACATATTATACTAAGGTGATTTAATGCTAGTGGGTGTATGTACTCCTGGTATACATGCACCTACACCTGCTCGCATTTTAATTAGGGACTCCGGACGAGTCCGATGTTGTTATTAGGTGTAAGTGCTCTACTGACTAA
The DNA here is from genome assembly GCA_039707655.1 of Elymus sibiricus. Lineage (NCBI taxonomy): Eukaryota > Viridiplantae > Streptophyta > Magnoliopsida > Poales > Poaceae > Elymus > Elymus sibiricus. The sequence goes on along the minus strand of CM077669.1, from coordinate 83,063,507 downwards.
AATCTTGTTAAGAGTCCACTGCCAGCTCTGTTAAATATTTCTGCTTAATAGGGTGACAGATGAACCAAGCACACAGAGCAAACATGCATACATAATATTACAACAGCACACAAACACAAGCAGCACAAGCAGTACAATCATACAACAACACGCAGCCTTACTAGGCAGCTAACAACAACACTCACTCTGAAGTACAGAGTCCTAATCCTAGACGCAGGCAAAGAAACAGTCTTCGCAACCCACAAACTCGTGGCATCTCCTGGCTTCGATCACTGCCGGAGCCACAAATGGGCCTACTCTTGCTGGGGCTCTCCTGGGGGACAAAGACTGAGCCAACTTCTGTCTTCATCATCGGACACCTCTATGGGTTGGGGCTCAACTGCTGGAGCTGCAGTGGGAACATGACGAAACACATCCCGACGACGGAGTCGCCGGATAGCTCCCTGAATGGAATTTGAGTGGAGGTTGACTGGGCGAAACAGGTTTACAGGCTGCGAGGGTGGTACTAGCTGCGAAGGGGGCACTGGGTTTGGCAACAGGGAGCGGGTGGTCTGGGATGCAATTTCACGGGCCGCACGGTAAGCTTCCGTAACAACCCGGGTGGTATCCTGGTCAATGGCTTGGAACTCTGTAATAATGCCGGAGAGCATAAGTCCCTGGGCATCAATATACTGGACTAGACAGGCTATTGCTGGGTCAGCATCTCCAACAATGCTGGAGAACTTGCCAGCTATGTCGGACGGAGAGGGAAAATAGCGGAACTCTTGCATCTCCGTTACTTGCGGAAACTGGTTACGGAGACGGGTGATGGCTCCTACGGCAGCCATCTGAACAGCCAACGCGGGGGTGGGCATGGGTTTGCCCTGAAAACTCATAGGCTTCCCATCCGCTATTGGACCTGGGCTGATATACACCTTTGCATAAAATAGGCAAAGGTGGGGGACGGGGTCTAATTGAAACACCAGATACACTGGAGGAGTACTACAACCAAGGGCTCGAGTGAGCATACTCGAAAGAATGGATGAAAAGCCGGGATGACCATCAGCCAGGGTCCGGCTATGGAAAGTGGGGGTTTTGGGCGCTTTGGAAGAACTGGCCATGGCTGCTGGGTTTGAGGATATAGCCTGGGTTCTCTTGCAGGGTTCTGGCTTACTGAATGGAGAGAGCTGCGACTCGCAGGTGGAAGGGGGCTTAAATAGGCAGTCGGCTAGAACACACTAGCATGGCGTGGATCCTTCTCGTGCCGGGTAGAAGATACACCGGTACGGCCGACAACCAAGTGCGGTCTCGGTCTAATCCAGGGTGGCTGGGTGGGCAGACAGCTGGGTAGGGTCACGTCCATTCCGACTGCGCCGCCTGTTGATCCACAGTGGCCATGTCGGATGCCAGAGACGGGTCAAATCTATTGGGCTCACTACCGGTTAGGGATAGGGGTTGGTTTGGGGCTAGGGTAACCTATAGCCAACCTGGCTCTGATACCAAGTCTTGTGGCACCCCGATAGAGGGCCGACGCACGCCAGCCCCAGGATAAGACCTGGCGCACGCCAAAGACATGATACAGCAATTCCAGGCAGAAAAATGGCTTTATTAATTATAATGGAGTATTACAATACTATTGCTTACAACAATATTACATAGCTCCAAGGCTAACTAAATGGCGGCGGGGGTCTTGGTTCAGCGGCAACTACGTCTCTGGCTGGGCTCCATAACGCACAGGACTGGCTTGGTTACGCTCTAGCACGACAGACCTTCTCCTGCAACTGGCCACGTGCAAGGCCAGGTGAGTACTTTGAATGTACTCGCAAGACAACCAAATACATAGCATCCAAACAAACATATGACAAAGCAAGCCCTATACTATGCATGAATTAATCCTAAGCATGGCATGAATTCTAACAAGGAAAGCATGGATCAAGCATGGCATATCATGGATCAGACATATAATCTATGGCAAGATGATACTAAGTGCTTAGAATACTTATTGTATCGGATACCAACTTACTCTCTTCTGGGTTGTCACGCAACCCTCGACATACTCATGATCCAACCTCGACTGACTCAAATCCAATCCAAATCATGTGGTCATCCGACCACTCATCATATAGCCATCCCTTGACTAACATATCATAATCCTAACATCATCTGATGTCTACCCAAGACGAGTTCTCCCATCATTACTATCACTGCTATGGTTGACCATCTACTGAGGTCTGGACGGGCTGTGCATTACCGTGGACTCGGCTATTCGAATAGATTTTGACACTCTGCAGAGGTTGTACACTTTACCCACATCACGAAGCACCTGGCCTCGAGATCCCACTCGGGTGGACCAGCGTTGCTTCAACAAAACCTGCCTGACCTGTGACTCTTTCATCGTACCACCGGCACTCATCCTCCTCCGGAGGTCTGCCCTGGGTGGCCCCTGTGTCCTCATGACACCTGCCACCGTCGTGGCCAAACTAACTGTCCCAAACGGGGATCAGTCTGTCCCAAACGGGGACCGCGCGCAAACAAACAAACAACTGGGCTCACAAGGTTATCGCCGCCTACCGGGCCAGGGCAGCGCGCGCGCATAACCTTCCCTCTTTGGTGGTACCGATAAAAGAACACGCGATCAGACCAAGTCAAGGCCATCCCATACCGGCAAATGTGGTTGCACGGATAAGCCCGGACAGGTGACTCAAGATCAACCAACTAGGTTGCATTAATTTTACTCCTCATATCCACAAACTGCCGGATGAAACCCCAAAATTATCATAGACAGTAATCTCTTAATCCAACTCAACATATCCATCAACGTACCACTTCACCAACAATTATAAGTGCTATCATAGCAAGATCATAGTACCGATAGTCATGGGATGAGATCAACCATAGTGCTAACATGAATATGTTATTGACAATATGAAAACAGTAATGCTGGTATCTAGTAACGATGTCATCACATGTATATGCAAATGCAGACTAACAGGTCACAGATAAACACACACAGGGTGCAAGCAAAGTCATCACGCAAGTCCGGAGCTCATGGTAAGAGGTTGGCTTGCCTGAGGGTCGACGAATACGTCGGGAGGAAATGCGATCACCTCGCTGAAGAATTCGTCGGAAAGGGTTCTCTCTCTGAGGGCTCGATCAGAGGGTAAGGGCAAAATGGTTATTTTCACAATGTGAACACATTATGAAAATAATTCCATCGGAACGGGCTCGACGAGATGAAAGCGTGGGCGCTGGTTTTACCTCGATCGGAGCTACGAGCGCGAAGATATGAGGTTTTGAATACCAGGGACCAATCTGTAAAAAGATTTCTACAAACAGGCCCCTGGCTGCAAAAACAGAACGCGCATTCCAGGAACTACGCTTTCGGAAAGTGAAGGCGTATTTCTGACTGAAGCCGCACCACTTTACGCTTTCACTGAAACGAAAGCGTAAAATGGGGAATACGCTTCCACTTAATCCTGACCGTGGACCCGGTTTGACTCTCTCTTTCTCTCACTGACGGCGGGGCCCGCCTTACCCTCTCTCTCTCCTCCCTCTGGTGGTCTTCCTCGTGCCCGACAGAGCAGGGGAGGCGCCGGCCGGCGTGGCCGCCGTTGCTCCACCGCGAGGGAGGGCCGGCCAACGGGCGCAGGGGCTCCGCCGCTCCTCGCCGCGCCCGGGGAGTTAGCTGGAGGGGGCCAGGGAGGGCCGAGGCGACGACTGCGCGTCCCACGACGGACGACCGGTGCAGCCGCGGCTGAGGCGAGCCAGGCCAGCCTCTCCGGCCGAGTGGAGGACAGCGGCGACCTGCGGGGCTCCTGGGGATGCTCTCAACATGGGTAGAGGAGAGGAGGAGGGCTCTAGAGCTGACATTGCCATGGGGGTCCGGCGGCGGCGCTCCGGCCATAGGGAGAGAAGGGAGCTCCGGGGCTCGATTGGAGGAGGGGGCTGGGGATGCTGGCTAGAGGGGGAGCTCAGGGCACGCTTAAATAGCTGCGGGGGAAGGCTCGGGAAGGAGCGGGACGGCAGCCAGAGCTTCGGGACGGCGACCGGTGCTTCGGGACGGCGAGAGAGGCTTCCACTGCTAGAGGACAAGGGGGAGACAGCTCCAGAGGGTTCACGCACGCGATGGGGAGCTCCTAGACGCTCTTGGACAGGCTGGAGCTCGCTGGAGAGGCGCTCTCGACAACTCTGGCGCACAGGGCGCGTTTTTGGCGTGCTCTGCACGTGGTCACCGCGTGGCTACGGCGATGCCACGCTGCGCTCGATGCCAAAAGGTGTCTGGGGGCTTCTTCGAGCTATCCTGAGTTGACCTATGCAGCTGAATGACTCAAGAGAGGCCTGAGGTGACTGGACCAACGTCAAATAGTTGCCAACAGCAACCTGTTTGTGCTGTGGTGTGGCCAGCACAGTGCACCTCTTGGCTTGATGTCAGGCATGGGTCAATCATCTACTAAGGTCATCATCCTGGCAAAGTTTCAGCTCCCCTGGACCACTCTAGATAGTACCTCCTTTGCAAAGTGCCAGACTGGACAGAAATGAAGATGAGGATGCTGGGCAAAAATGGCTACATGGAACTAGCCCAAATTTGGAGGAGGCTAATGATTTAGGCATATGGAGTCACTGTAAAAGTTTCATACCATTTTCATAAGTAGAAATGGTACTTCCTTCACAGTGCTCCAAGCTGGACAAAAACTTGGATAATTTGCTGAGGGAGATTGGATAAATGGAATGGGCTAATTTTTGGAGGACAAGGGTAATTTATCACAATGCATCACCCTGCAAAATTTTAGCCCAAGGAGATCAAGGAATCATGCACTTCCTTTGCAAATGGGAAATCTGGACAGAATTTGCAAATGGAAGTGGTGCTCAAATTTGAATTGGGGAACTTGATATTTTGATGGAAATGGAGAATATATGGATATGAAAAGCTCCACAAATTATTTGGGATTTTTCGTAGCTACCAAAATGGCAGTTCCTTTGGAAAGGCCCCAAATTGAGATATTAGCTTTAAATAGGAAAATGCAATTTCCCCTATTTAATTATGGCCAATATTTTTATGAGGGCTCAATATGATCACAAAGAATATCTCCACAAGTTTTCATAAGCTTTGGAGATGGATAGATATTTTCCTGGATTTAATTCCTCAGAAAGGCAGAAAAAGGAATTAATTCTAGATGAGAAATATTGCATATGACTTAGCAATATTTTTGCACATCTAGGGTTTATGAGGGAAAAAGGGTCTCTGGAAATTTTGGGAGGATCAACAGAGCAAGGAAAATGATAGCTCCTTTGTAAACACAAAGGCAGGATTTCCAGTTCCAATATTTCGGAACTAGGGTTTGAATGAGATTCGGGGTTTACTGATGGAGGGTTGACTGGCACAAGAACATGAGAAATGCACTGAGAGGTTGGGGAATGACTGGATTCACCTGGTTACTTGCCAAGTTCTAGAGGAAAAATTCGGGATAGAAAAGCTAGGAAGGAATAACAACACAAAAATCGATAACCCGATTTTTGGGGTGTTACACTAGTTAGCAATGTAATCAATACCATTTACGCAACAGTACTAGTGTACTTAATTAGCAACTCTTACCAAGATATTTCGGCGAATGTCATCCGCCCTCAACCTATGCACTAGTGTCCTGTACAATGTATAATTTGGGCCAGTTCCCAAATTATACGGGAAGATCTCCCTACCAACTAGGACACCAATAACAAAGTTGATAAGATCATCCTTCTCCTCCCAAGTTAGATGTGATCCATAAGTGTAGTGTGTCGTGTCGATTATGTTCTGTGTTTCACTCGAAGAAACGAAATAAGCTGTAAATTATAAATTAACAAATTTAGTATGGATGAACACCAAATATTTTTAAATATAGAATGCAAATTACTTGACAAATATGCATGGTTGACAAACTCCCATGGAGGTAAAACAGGAAGCATATCGATATCCACCCAAATGTTGATGTTTCCTTCAATATGATCTTCAGGACGAAGATCGAATGTTATTTCCATATCCTCCTGAAATCCATATGCCTTGCAAAGAGCTTCCCAATTTGAGCACCCTAATTCTGTGTTATTAGGTGCATTCATTACTTTCACCAGAAATGTGTGACCTTGTTTAGTCCTCAGGTTGGTTGTCCTCGTCTCGAAACTCTCGTGCTCTTCGAAACCGAGCCTCTCCAAGAAATACCGTCTTGCATGACAGGGGATGAACTAGTCGAATTGTATAAAACAGAAATTACGCGTTGAAGGAAAGAAACAGAAGTCATGCTTAATTACGAAAAAACAGTTGTCATCGTTGCGTACCGTAGAAATATCAAAGTCCTCGTAAAGCTTCATGGTGAAGAACCTGCTGTCTCGCAGCCCAGGCTAGTCGCAAAGACCCTTATCTTCACCGCAAAGTTCACACGCTTGGATCCTATCGTCGTCTGATGACGACGACCTTTCCTGTGTTCATGATTCAAGAATTACGGCATGCTTGGATCCTAATGCGTGTGTGACTTTTGGTCCATCGAGGCTTTCCTTAAATAACTCTCATATCTCATGGTGTGTTGGTGCGCACTCTCTCACACTGATATGGTGGTGTATATATGTTGGTGGACACTCTCTCACATTAATAGTTCGACCGTCGGTGATGGACGCCCCCCTCTTCTCTTCTTGCGCATTATACCGATGAATATATCGCAAAGAAGAGAAGAAGAGGAGGCGCCCCCCACGACAACAGTCGGGATTCCTCCATCAAGAACACACATGAAAGTCACACAAGGAGCAACGACAGACCGAAAGTCACACACGCATTATACCGATAAAATATCACTAATACATTTATAATGAACTCGAATATAATATCACTAATACATCATCTCGAATAATCCAGTTAATGCATCATCAAATATTAACTAATATATCTCGAATATTATCATATAATATCACTAATACAGATCGAATACTATCGAATAATCTAAGTCACTAGCGGTTCCTGAGTCGCAGGTGGTGGACACCCAAAGATAAGGAACCATCACGGGTGAGATCCCTGAAGAATCTGCCAGGTATTGTTGAACCTGGCGTCAAACGCCGCCATGTAGCGACGGACGTGCTCGTCCTCCTCCCAGACACGGCGACGTACCACCTCCGCGGGGGCCTGCTCCCTCTGCACCAAAAGTGGCCCACGTGACCGCCACCAAAGAAGCTCCGGGTCGACGACGAGACCAGGATTCCTCACCAAGCTCCGAGCCCGGGAAGGTAGCACCTCCCAGTGCCAGCCCGGCGGATCCTAGTCCCGGACATTGCGCCTCTCAAGGATGTCGACGCCGACTCGACGCCGACGAGGATGCGGGCCAGGCATCGTCGACGTCGAGACAAATTCCTACGAGAACATTTTCTTATCGTTTAATCACTAATTTTTTCAAAACCCAAGAATTTTTAAAACCCAAGAATTTTTCTCTAATCTAACATACACATACTAATTTTTCCTAGGACTCCTAATTAACTAAAACATAAAACAACTAAAACATAAAAAGCATCATAAACAAAATCATCTAACAATATCAATCTACTTATCCATCTATACTACAATTTTCTTAACACATTGTTTAATGAAAAAATGTTGCATACCAACCACAAAAAATTTCATAACACTAAAAAGATGTTCTAACAATTAGAAAATATTTGCACGTTTGTAAACAATATGTGTCTGTGTGTGTGTGTGTTTGCGGCACCGGTGGGGCTCCTACATCGGAGATGGACGGGGCGGCGGGGCTCCTACGCCGGAGATGGATGGGGCGGCGGCTCTCGGGCATCTCCGGTGGTGGCTCTAGGTGGGGGATGGGCTCGGAGAGGGGCGGCCATGCATGACGGCAATGGCGGACAGGGAGGGGCGGCCATGCATGGCGGCAATGGCCGACGGGGAGGGGGGCTTCAGGAGGAGAGGGGGGAGAGGGAGGAGAGTAGCTCACAACGGTCTCGGCGGCGAGGTCGAGGCGACAGCGGGCTCGACGGCGAGGTGCAGAGGGAGCGGGCCTGGCGGCGTCGGGGCAGGGGCGGCGTCGGGGGGCAGAATGGGAGAGGTTGGGGAAGAAACGGCAAAGTCCTGCATATATAGAGGGACTCTTTAGTCCCGGGTCGAGGCTCCAACAGGGACTACAGACCTTTAGTCCCGGTTGGTATCACCAACCGAGACTAAAGGTCCTTCCGGGATTCCGCGTGGGAAGGTCTTTTTGGCGGCCCAAATTACGCGCGGGAAGGGACCTTTAGTCCCGGTTGGTAGCACCAACCGGGACTACAGCTGTATTTTCTCTTTTTTGTTTTGTTTTGTTTTTCTAATTTCTGTTTTTGTATTTGGAATAACTGTTAGAATATTTATAGTTTTTTAATGAATCTTTTTTGCTTTAGGTCAAAACAATTACAAACTTTCTGTTTGTGCCAGTAGTTTTCAAATTGAAATAATTTAAATTTGAATTCATTTGAAATTTGTGTGAAACAGTAATTTGTGAATAACTTTAGTTTAAAAATAGATTTTTGAGTGATTGTTTTTCCTGTTGTTTAATATTAGTATGTTTTATCATTATGTTAAAGTTGGGAATTTTTAGGATAATTTAAATAGGTGTTTGAATCAAAATCAGATTCTGTTTAACTCTTTTAGTTTTATACCTTCATTTGTAATCAAAATCACCCAACTGAACTCTGAAAAGGTTGAAACTTGGCATGGTATCATCATTTCACCCACATAGCATGTGCTAAAAAGTTGAGAGCGTTATGGCCAAAACTGGATGCACTTCGTGTACAAAATGGACAATCTCCTTCGAAGTATCGAGGTTTCGGACGAAAACTCGTCTGTTACAAAAGGATTTCAATTTTTTAAAACTTATTTCAACTCCAGACTTTTTGTGCATTCAATATGAACCATTAGAAGCCACATACTAAAATTTCAACCCTATCTAACTTCATTTGCTATTTTTCATGCATTTAATGATTTGTTTTGAGCTAAATGACCCTGAAATTAAAAAGCACCACAACTGAACTCTGAAAAGGTTGAAACTTGGCATGGTATCATCATTTCACCCATATAGCATGTGCTAAAAAGTTGAGAGCATTATGACAAAAACTGGATGCACTTCGTGTACAAAATGGACAATCTCCTTCGAAGTATCGGGGTTTCGGACGAAAACTCGCCTGTTACAAAAGGATTTCAATATTTTTAACTTATTTCAACTCCAGACTTTTTGTGCATTCAATATGAACCATTAGAAGCCACATACTAAAATTTCAACCCTATCTAACTTCATTTGCTATTTTTCATGCATTTAATGATTTGTTTTGAGCTAAATGACCCTGAAATTAAAAAGCACTACAAATGAACTCTGAAAAGGTTGAAACTTGGCATGGTACCATCATTTCACCCACATAGCAAGTGGTAAAAAGTTGAGAGGGTTACAACAAAAACTGGATGCACTTCGTGTACAAACTGAACCATCCCGGCTACTCACTAGAGAAGAAAAGTGATGACGGTGCAGCCAGTCACATCCCAGAGTGGGATCTTGGGGTATAAAACTTTTTCTTCACGTGTGTCCCTTGATTATTGCGCCATAACCAAGGACAATCTTCATCATTTAACATGATGCTTGGGTCAGTCTTCACTGCGAAGGGAGGAATTTCATCAAACTTTTCGTAATCTCTTGACATGTCTATCTTGTCCTCCACTCCCACGATGTTTCTTTTCCCAGAAAGAACTATGTGGCGCTTTGGCTCATCGTATGATGTATCCGCTTTCTTATCTTTCCTTTTTTCGGTTTGGTAGACATGTCCTTCACATAGAAAACTTGCGCCACATCATTGGCTAGAACGAATAGTTCGTCTGTGTGCCCAAGATTGTTGAGATCCACTGTTGTCATTCCGTACTGCGGGTCTACCATTACCCCTCCTCCAGTCAGATTGGCCCATTTGCGCCGGAACAAAGGGACCTTCAAATCACCTCCATAGTCAAGTTCCCATATCTCCTCTATGTAACCATAATATGTGTCCTTTTCCTTGGTGTTTGCCGCATCGTCAAAGCGAACATCACTTTTTTGGTTGGTGCTCTTTTTATCTTGGGCGATCGTGTAAAATGTATTCCCATTTATCTCGTACCCTTGGAAAGTCAATATAGTCGAAGATGGTCTCTTGGCCAACAAGTACAAGTCATCTTCAACATTGTCGTCATTCATGAGATGTGTTCGCAACCAACCGCCGAAAGCCTCATTATGTACGTTGAATCCAGGGGTCAGACTTCTCCGGGTTCTTCGAGCGTATAATATCCATGTGTTCCTCGATATATGGGCTGACCAAGGTAGAATTCTGTAGAACTGTGTAGTGTGCTTGCGCCCAAGAATGCCCGTCCCTACATATTATTGATTTTGGTCCAAGCGTGCCTTTTCCACGCAGTCTCCCCTCATGCCGCGATTGAGGAACACCAATCGGCTTAATGTCAGGAATAAAGTCAACACAAAACTCAATAACCTCCTCTGTTTCATGGCCCTTGGAAATGCTTCCTTCTGGCCTAGCACGGTTACGAACATATTTCTTTTAGACTCCCATGAACCTCTCAAAGGGGAACATATTGTGTAGAAATACAGGACCCAGAATGGCAATCTCTTCGACTAGGTGAACAAGGACGTGCGTCATAATATTAAAGAAGGATGGTGGGAACACCAACTCGAAACTGACAAGACATTGGACCAAATCATTCTGTAAGCTTGGTAGGATTTCCGGATCGATTACCTTCTGAGAAATTGCATTCAGGAATGAACATAGCTTCACAATGGCTAATCGAACATTTTCTGGTAGAAGCCCCCTCAACGCAACCGGAAGCAATTGCGTCATGATCACATGGCAGTCATGAGACTTTAGGTTCTGAAATTTTTTCTCCGCCATATTTTTTATTCCCTTTATATTCGACGAGAAGCCAGATGGGACCTTCATACTGAGCAGGCATTCAAAGAAGATTTCCTTCTCTGCTTTGGTAAGAGCGTAGCTGGCAGGACCTTCATACTGCTCATGCATGCCGTCGTTTTCATGCACACGTTGCTGGTCCTCCCGTGCTTCCGTTGTATCTTTTGTCTTCCCATACACGCCCAGGAATCCTAGCAGGTTCACGCAAAGATTCTTCGTCACGTGCATCACGTCGATTGGAGAGCGGACCTCTAGGACTTTCCAATATTCTAGCTCCCAAAATATAGATTTCTTCTTCCACATGTGATACAAACCGGGACTATATGTCCCAAATGAACCGGGACTAATGGGGCCCGTATCCGCTGACAACTCCTAGCCGTTGGAACCGGGACTAATGGACACATTAGTCCCGGTCGAAAGCAAAACCGGGACTAAAGGTTGAAACGGAAGGCCTGTTTTCTACTAGTGAAAAGGGAAAAACAAATATACAATTACATATCTGAAACTCACTTTTTTGTTTGGACAGACAATTGTTTCACTGTACTGTACTCCTTCACAGGTAGCACTCATTAATTTATTTGGTCTAATCAGGTGTTTGTTTATTCTACAGTCTACACTCAAAATGGTTTCTGCTTCTCACAAATGAGTAGACGAATATGTTGCAAAACACAGAGAATCAGTAATGGATGGAGATTGTGTTGGCTGATTGAAATAAAAATGGAGGGAAAAAGCTCACTCATAGTACAAGAAAAGAAAATGGCAAGGCAAAATCTATTATTTTTAGCGGACGGCATTTCAGAGCCATGTCAAAATCCTTTTTTTTATCATATGATTTGTATGGGAACCGATGTTTCGCTATCTGTCCGGCTGATTTGACCTGCTGCTGCAGTGCTGCTCCGTCGACCCTCCGAATGGTTGTGTTATTGTCCCATCAGGTTAAGTTAGTGGAAGGCGATGAATATGAATGCAATGGAATTGCTTGTTCTTGTGGTATGTCTTGGCTGCATCTCTCCACATGTTTGTACCTCCTGGCCGGCACCAACTTGTTGCATACTAATTTTCGCAGCAAGAAAGTTGATGACGACTTTTCACTATTTTTCATTTAGTTTTTTTGCTGAATGGGTGCCAAAATTCCCGAAAAGTCCATGGTACCACGCAGCGTGCGGAGGTCGACACTTGTCGGGGATTCAAGCTCACCTTCATTTCTTTTCTTGTAGTCTGCCCACCTTGATCAACTCTCCTTTGGAGGGTTGTGGCGGATTGTGATCGTTTGAACATACTACTATCTGATACGAAGATTGCTGTTATCCAGCTCCTCTTCAGCCCAATGTCAACCTTGGATAGCTGGTATACCATCAAGGCGGTGAGCAGAAAACTCAAGCACTTGCTCAAGAAAGAGCTATGCCATCAAGTCGGTGGGCGGTCAAACTGTCGCTGTTGAAGAGACGCTGCAGTCTCCGGCCATTTACCCAGATGTTATCTCTGATCGATACCTTACCGTATCATGATATGGGCTGCAGTCTCCTGACATTTAACCCAGATGACTCGTAATGTCGCCGATGAAGCATAGCGTTTCACTCGAACATTTTCCAGCAAACCAAATTCCAAGATGAGTGTCCTTCTGAATACAATTTCTGCCATGGTATTCAGTTTTCTGGAACAAAACAACACTTTGTGTCTTACTGTTACTAGCTGCAAAAAACACCTTGGATCTTAAACCGAGGAGACAAGCACATACTGCTTCTGTTTCTTTTTTATAAACAAACCCTTATGAGCTACTTGTGTTGATTTAGAAAGAAAACTGAATGCAGTTGCATAATATGGGATGCATATAAGTGAATGTTTTTTTCATGTTCAAGAGACATAAGCACGACCGTTTGGTTGCAGGGTCAACTACTTGACCAGCTGACAAGCTCAACGGCAGATTTGCCAAATGCCGGGGGAAGTCAAGTATATGCTGGAAAAGACGTCTCTTGCACAAAAAAAAGGTACATACTAGGGAAACATACCAAATAATTCCATTTTTATTGCTTGATGCTTAATGCACGGGATCGGGATGAGTTATAGCACCGGATCACTTGTCTCCCAATCTCTCTTTATATACAGGTCGTGCATGCACTAGTACATAACAGGGCATTGGTCCAGGCCGGGCCAGCCCATTAGTCCTGGTTCAGTCACGAACCGGGACCAATGGGGGCAACGGTCTCGGTTCGTGAGGCCAGGGGGCCGGCCGTGCCTCGTGGGGCATTGGTCCCGGTTCGTCTGGACCCTTTGGTCCCGGTTCCAGACACGAACCGGGACCAGTGTGCCTCACTCCTGGCCCACAACCATTGGTCCCGGTTCGTGGTTGGAACCGGGACCAAAGGGGGTCCTTTAGTCCCAGTTCCAGCCACGAACCGGGACCAATGAGATGCCTATATATACCCCCCGCCAGCGAGCAGAGCACTCCACATTGCTCTGTTTTTATGGCCGGCGAGGGGAGAGCTTTGTGGTGCTCTAGCTCACATCCTATGCACATGAGGTGTTCGATGAAATGCCTGAGCCACACTTAAGGTTTCTCCTCTCGAAGCTCCTTGTCCAAGCTCCATTTTTCTCAAGATTTGTTTAGGTTTGGCGGTCCGTCCTGTCCCATCCCCGTCCTCACCGCCGTCGATCGCCCGCGTCCATCTCCTCGCCGGCACCACCGTGGTTAGCCTCTTCTTCTTATCTTCTTTCTAAAAGAAAAAAGTTCTTACTTGTATCATTTAGATAGATACTTGTGTAATTTTCTTACTTTTATTATTGTTTGTTATTATATAGTGCCATGGTCATGGTATCCGCCCACGTCGGCCCTCGTTCGGTCTATGATTCGGATGTGGTATATATTATCTTTTATAACTATTTGTTTTATTTAGTGTTTATGACAATTATGCCAACCAACGTGACATAGATTTTTTAATCTAGGAGGTATGTGAACTGGAAATTCCAACCGACATAGAAATTCTTGTCGAGAAGTTAAATTTGGTTGAAAAAGAAAACAATTACTTGAAAGAGGAGAAGATGAAGTTGGAGTTGCATGTTGCCAATGTCGTCGACGATCACAAGATCAAGATGGATGCAATGCGCTTGAAGAAATAGAAAGATTAGAAAATATGCCATTCATACTGAGGCTTGGTATCATTATGCCATTGGATCAATTGGTACCTTAGTTGCGGTTATGATCGCATTTGTTGTTGCATTTAAATTTTATAGTTTCAATGTATGTTTTAATTAGATGCTCTAGAGAGCTATATGTTGTTCAATAATGAGAACTATGTATGAACGTTATGACGCAACTGCTTCCGGTTGCATTGAGGGGGCTTCTACCGAAACACGTTCGAGCCATTGTGAAGCTATGTGCATTCCTCAATGCAATCTCTCAGAAGGTGATCGATCCAGAAATCCTGCTAAGGTTAAGGAGTGATTTGGTGCAATGTCTTGTTACTTTCGAGCTGGTGTTCCCACCGTCCTTCTTCAATATCATGACGCACGTCCTAGTTCATCTAGTCGACGAGATTGTAGTTTTGGGCCCTGTATTTCTACACAATATGTTCCCCTTTGAGAGGTTCATGGGAGTCTTAAAGAAATATGTTCGTAACCGCGCTAGGCCAAAAGCAAGCATCTCCATGGGCCATCAAACAGAGGATGTCATTGGGTTTTGTGTTGACTTCATTCCTGACCTTAAGAAGATTGGTCTCCCTCAATGGCGGTATGAGGGGAGACTGACTGGAAAAGGCACGCTAGGAGCGGACTCAATAATATGTAGGGACGGCCATTCTTGGTCTCAAGTACACTACACAGTTTTATAGAATTCTACCTTGGTGACCCCGTATGTCGATGAACACAAGAATATTCTGCGCTCCAAACACCCGGAGCAGTGTGACGACTGGATTACATGTGAACACATCAGGACTTTCGGCAGTTGGTTGCAAACACGTCTCATGCGTGACAACACTGTTTCTGATGAGCTGTACTCGTTGGCCAGGGGACCATGTTCGACTGTAATGACTTACAAAGGGTACGAGTTCATTTGAAGTGCTTTTCAATTTCAGGGTTATTTAGCTCAAAAAAATCAGTAAGTGCATGAAAAATACCAAATGAAGTCAGAAAGGGTTGAAAATTGATGATGTGGCTTTGAATGGTGCATTTTGAACACACAAAAAGTGTGGAGTTCAAATAAGTTCAAAAAAATGAAATCCCTTTGTAACAGATGAGTTTTCGTCCGAAAGCCTGATACTTCAAAAGAGATTGTCCATTTTGTACACGAAGTGCATCCAGTTTTTGCCGTAACCCACTCAAGTTTTTAGCACATGCTATGTGGGTGAAATGATGATACCATGCCAACTTTCAACCTTTTCAGAGTTCATTGGAAGTGCTTTTCAATTTCAGGGTTATTTAGCTCAAAAAAATCAGTAAGTGCATGAAAAATACCAAATAAAGTCAGAAAGGGTTGAAAATTGATGATGTGGCTTTGAATGGTGCATTTTGAACACACAAAAAGTATGGAGTTCAAATAAGTTCAAAAAAATGAAATCCCTTTGTAACAGATGAGTTTTCGTCCGAAAGCCTGATACTTCGAAAGAGATTGTCCATTTTGTACACGAAGTGCATCCAGTTTTTGCCGTAACCCACTCAACTTTTTAGCACATGCTATGTGGGTGATGATACCATGCCAACTTTCAACCTTTTCAGAGTTCATTTGAAGTGCTTTTCAATTTCAGGGTTATTTAGCTCAAAAAAATCAGTAAGTGCATGAAAAATACCAAATGAAGTCAGAAAGGGTTGAAAATTGATGTTGTGGCTTTGAATGGTGCATTTTGAACACACAAAAAGTATGGAGTTCAAATAAGTTCAAAAAAAATGAAATCCCTTTGTAACAGATGAGTTTTCGTCCGAAAGCCTGATACTTCGAAAGAGATTGTCCATTTTGTACACGAAGTGCATCCAGTTTTTGCCGTAACCCACTCAACTTTTTAGCACATGCTATGTGGGTGAAATGATGATACCATGCCAACTTTCAACCTTTTCAGAGTTCATTTGAAGTGCTTTTCAATTTTAGTGTTATTTAGCTCAAAAAAATCAGTAAGTGCATGAAAAATACCAAATGAAGTCAGAAAGGGTTGAAAATTGATGATGTGGCTTTGAATGGTGCATTTTGAACACACAAAAAGTATGGAGTTCAAATAAGTTCAAAAAAATGAAATCCCTTTGTAACAGATGAGTTTTCGTCCGAAACCCTGATACTTCGAAAGAGATTGTCCGTTTTGTACACGAAGTGCATCCAGTTTTTGCCGTAACCCACTCAACTTTTTAGCACATGCTATGTGGGTGAAATGATGATAACATGCCAACTTTCAACCTTTTCAGAGTTCATTTGAAGTGCTTTTCAATTTCAGGGTCATTTAGCTTAAAAAAATCAGTAAATGAATGAAAAATACCAAATGAAGTCAGAAAGGGTTGAAAATTGATGATGTGGCTTCGAATGGTGCATTTTGAACACACAAAAAGTATGGAGTTCAAATAAGTTCAAAAAAATGAAATCCCTTTGTAACAGATGAGTTTTCGTCCGAAACCGTGATACTTCGAAAGAGATTGTCCGTTTTGTACACGAAGTGCCCAGTTTTTGCCGTAACCCTCTCAACTTTTTAGCACATGCTATGTGGGTGAAATGATGATACCATGCCAACTTTCAACTTTTTCAGAGTTCATTTGAAGTGCTTTTCAATTTCAGGGTCATTTAGCTCAAAAAAATCAGTAAATGCATGAAAAATAACAAATGAAGTCAGAAAGGGTTAAAATTTGATGATGTGGCTTCGAATGGTGCATTTTGAACACACAAAAAGTCTGGAGTTCAAATAAGTTCAAAAAAATGAAATCCCTTTTGTAATAGATGAGTTTTCGTTCGAAACCCTAATACTTCGAAAGAGATTGCCCGTTTTGTACACGAAGTGCATCCAGTTTTTGTCGCAACCCTCTCAACGTTTTAGCACATGCTATGTGGGTGAAATGATGATACCATGCCAACTTTCAAGCTTTTCAGAGTTCATTTGTAGTGCTTTTCAATTTCAGGGTCATTTAGCTCAAAAAAATCAGTAAATGCATGAAAAATAACAGATGAAGTCAGAAAGGGTTAAAATTTGATGATGTGGCTTCGAATGGTGCATTTTGAACACACAAAAAGTCTGGAGTTCAAATAAGTTCAAAATAATGAAATCCCTTTGTAATAGATGAGTTTTCGTTTGAAACCGTGATACTTCAAAAGAGATTGCCCGTTTTGTACACGAAGTGCATCCAGTTTTTGCCGTAACCCTCTCAACTTTTTAGCACATGCTATGTGGGTGAAATGATGATACCATGCCAACTTTCAAGCTTTTCAGAGTTCATTTGTAGTGCTTTTATAAAACTCTAATAGCAAAAGGAATCAACTAAAAAGCTTTTATAAACCTCTAGTATTTTTAAAACTAAAATTATATAAAATTTATGCAACTAAAATTATCAAAGTAATTTCTGTTCAAAACATTAACGGCAAAAAGAATTTTCATAAAGAAATTTTTAGTTACAAACTTTAATAGCAAACTAAAATAACAAAATCTGTTCTTGATTAAAACAGACATTGAAAATAACCTAAAAATTACCAAATTTAATATAATGATAAAACACAATAATATTAAATAGCAGGAAAAAGAATCACTCCAAAATCTATTTTTATAGTAAAGTTATTCACACAAATTTAAAAGAATTCAAATTTAAACTATTCAAATATGAAAATTAATGGCACTAACAGAAAGTCTATAATTTTGTGACCTAGCAGCAAAAAGAATCACTGAAAACTGAAAAAAAGCAAAAAAGAAAACAAATAAACAGAAAAAAATGCCACCTACTGGGCCACCACAGCCTGAATACGACTAGAAACTAAGATAGTTGGGCCATGATTCAGGCCCGCACAAGGCCCAGCAGGCCCATAGGCATAGCAGTGTCAGATTAGGCCCATAGGCCTGCAGTTCAGAGTAGTTCGAGAGGGAAGAGGCAGCGGGGCTTATAAACAGGTGCTCGGCGCTCTCAACTAGCGAGGTGGGACTAAACTCCCACCACTACGCCGCTGTGCAAGGCCATTGGTCCCGGTTGGTGGCACCAACCGGGACCAATGCGCACCTTTGGTCCCGGTTTGTGCCACCAACCGGGACCAATGCCTACCTTTGGTCCCGGTTGGTGGAACCAACCGGGACCAAAGGTCTCTGCTTCCCGCCCTTTGGGCTGCTGAAAAGAGACCTTTGGTCCTGGTTGGTGCCACCAACCGGGACCAATGCTTCTTGTATATAAGAAAACCCTTGGAAAATTTCAGGTTTTCATCTACCAGTTGCCCCGAGCCCGCCTCCCCGATTCCGCCGTCCCCGTCGTCGCCGCCGCCCCCCCCCCCCCCCGTCGCCGCGTCGTCGCCTCCCCGAGCCTGCCGTCCTCGTCGTCGCTGTCGCCTCCCCGTCGCCGCGTCGTCGCCGTCGCCGAGCCCGCCGTCCTCATCGTCGTCGCCTCCCCGAGCCCGCCGTCCCCGTCGTCGCCGTCGCCTCCCCGACGTCGCCGCGTCGTCGCCGTCGCCGAGCCCGCAGTCCTCGTCGTCATCGCCTCCCCGAGCCCGCCGTCCCAGTCGTCGCCGTTGCCTCCCCGTCGCCGCGTCGTCGCCTCCCCGAGCCCGCCGCCCTCGTCGTCGTCGCCTCCCCGAGCGCCCGCCGTCCTCGTCCCCGTCACCGCGTGCCGCCCCGAGCCCGCCGTCCTCGTCGCCGGCCTCCAGCCATCGCCGCCCACCCCATTGAGCCCCCCCCTTTCCGGCCATGTATATGTTTTTTTCATGTATATGTGTATGTTCATGTATATGTGTGTATATGTTCATGTAAAAAGTCATGTATATGTTTTTTTCATGTATATGTATATATGTTCATGTATATGTGTGTATATGTTCATGTAAAAAGTCATGTATATGTTTTTTTCATGTATATGTATATATGTTCATGTATATGTGTGTATATGTGTGTATATGTTATCCGGAATGTATGTCGTTGTCGATATACCCCCTCCCCGATAACTTCGATATGAGGGGGGAGGGGGGGGTCGATATACCCCCTCCCAGATAACATTTTTTTTCTAAGTTACTAAGGTAAAATGTTCACCCCCCTCTCGATATACCGGGCGACCAACTCTCGAGGCCACCCAAACCCTAGAAAAAAAAATTCATACAGAAAACTCCGGTAATATAGATTTAGCAAGAATGCCCCCATTATGGATGTGCAAAAGAAGAAAGAGCGTTGTCGATCTCCTACCCCCTCCCGTCCCTACCCGACAAACTCTCGAGGCCACCCAAACCCTAGAAGAAAGAGCGTTGTCGATCTCCTACCCCCTCCCGTCCCTACCCGATAAACTCTCGAGGCCACCCAAACCCTAGAAGAAAGAGCGTTGTCGATCTCCTACCCCCTCCCGTCCCTACCCGATAAACTCTCGAGGCCACCCAAACCCTAGAAGAAAGAGCGTTGTCGATCTCCTACCCCCTCCCGTCCCTACCCGATAAACTCTCGAGGCCACCCAAACCCTAGAAGAAAGAGCGTTGTCGATCTCCTACCCCCTCCCGTCCCTACCCTAGAAGTGTTGTCGAGGCCACCCCAAACCGGACATCGGGCATTCATGAGAGAGGCGGTCCGGACGTCGGACATTCATGTTTGTATATTAATTGCCATGTTGTAATATTTGCCGAAACTATGGATCCAAGAGACTTGGAACAAGAACAGTTGTTGTGGGACATAATCCACGGCGGCGGACGTGATATCTTGTCGTTTCTCAACGACACCGATGGTCTGGAAGGAGAGGATGACGGCTCCAGTGATCGAACAATGGAGGAGGAAGGACATGATCATGATGGCTCCGGTGACCGAATGCCGGAGGAAGAAGGAGACCATGATGACGGCTCCGGTGACCGAACGGAGGAGGGAGCTGTTGCAAAGTCCGGCGAGGTATATATATTAATTAAGCCTGTGCTGACTAGCTAATTGATGCATTAATTATTTTGGTATGTACATATATTAATTAACTCTTCTTTCTTCTTTTATAGCCCTCCGGATCGAGCCAAACTTCGGTAACGAGACGAGGCCCGAAGAAGAGGTTGCGCAAGGATGAAAGGTTCACGATCACAGCAGTCGCGCACGATGGCCATCCGATTGAACCCAAGCGGACCAAGGACGCATTTTCTACTCAGTGCGGAGCTATTGTTAGGGACGACCTCCCGATTAGCATCAAGCAATGGAATAAGCCCAAGGACGGCGCCCCTGAAGCTGATTATGTCACCGATAGACAGAAAGATGATCTTTGGACCGCGCTGAAGGCAAATTTCATCCTACCGCCAGAGGAGGATCCGAATAAGCCAGTTATAGAGCCACTGGTCAAGGCGTGTGCTCTTAAGAAGATGGCAGATCTATTCAGGAGGTGGAAGAATGAGTTGAAATCAAAGTTTGTCGACAAAGGGAAGACTCCAGTATTCACCGGCCGATTTGAGAAGATAATAGATCACTGGCCCGCATTTGTGGCCTACAAGACATCGGACAAGAGTATTAAAATGTCAGAGACAAACAAGACCAATGCTGCAAAGAAGCAGTATCACCATCACACGGGGTCAGGTGGCTACCTCAAAGCCCGGCCGTTGTGGGACAAAGCTGAGAATGACCTGATTGCTAAAAACGTCGTACCACAGACATTGAACTGGCCAGACCGTTCAAGGACTTGGTTCTTCGGGGTTGGGGGAACTTTGGACCCTGAAACAGGGAAGTGCCGTTGGACGAACGAGCAACTTGCAATACCCATGAACAAGCTTCAGGAGTATATCACCGCAGCGCAGGAAAGGACGTTCATTCCCGACAGAGAGAAGGACGAGCTGACTGAGGCCCTAGGGAATGCTGAGCACCCTGGACGAACACGAGGCACACCAGGCTCCGTTCCGTGGAAGGTTGGGTTTCCCGACGCAGGCGGTTACAGAAGCCGGGAGAGAAAGAGGAAAGCGGAGCTGAGCGAAATTCAGAAGCTCAATGCAAGACTACAAAAGCTAGAGGAAGCTGAGAGCCAGCGAGCTGCCGGCCAACCATCTCAGCGGCACAAAGCTACCCCAGAAGCTACCCCGCCATCTCAGCGGAGAAGCAACGTCGCTTCCACGGAGCCCCTTCAGCCTGACTTCACGTCTCCTAGCTACCCCGTGGATACTATCACGGAGGCTCAACATTGCAATCTTATGACGAAATGCCAGAACCTCACTTTATTGGCGGCTGTCGGCTCTGTTGCACCTCCTCAACCCAACGAAACTTTTCAGTGCCGTACGATTCCACATGGCTATGCTGTTGTGATGGTCGATGAAGTAATGAAGGAATTTGAGGAGCTCGAGCTTCACCACTCTACAGGTGAAGGGGAGAATCGGCTGGGTCGTGCCCTGAAGAGTACATGTCTATGGCAGAAGGAGTACATCAAGCTTCCAAACTGGACACCTCCGCCTCCTCCTCCTCCTCCGGCGAGTCAGGGCACTCCGCCTCCTCCTCCTCCTCCTCCGGCGAGTGATCAGGGCACCCCGCCTCCTTCTCCGGCTCCTCCGACGCGTGAGGGCACTCCGCCTCCTCCTTCGCCTACTCCGGCACGTCGGAGCAGTACGCCTCCTCCTCAGCCTCGTCGGCAACGACGGAAGACAACCGCCGCCGCTCCGGCTCCTCCGGCGCGTCGGAGCACTCCGCCTCCTTCTCCGCCTCATAAGCAACGACAGAAGAGAGACGCCGCCGCTCCGGCGGCTAGCAGTACAAGAAGAGGCGGGAGGGATTACAGATACGGTCCATCTCTCAAGCCTCTGGAAAAGTTACCATATGAGAGGACCGAGTCTGAAAACGAGGAGATATGTCAGGCCGAATTGACGGCCCATTTTGCAAAGAAAAGTCCACCTCCGAAGGAGAAGCTAGATCTGGTGAAAGTGATGCGCACTATCAATGCCCTGAAGCGACCACCACCGCCTCCGCCGGATTCCAACTTTGACCGCTGTGTTAAAAAGACATATCAAGACGCGCGGCGGTCGGGAAGTACTTCCAGTGATGCAAGGTTAGCAAAACGAAGAAGTGGGAAAAAAATTCCCCAGCTCAACGAACAGGCGAACCAATCGTGCCCCCCGCTCAAGGTGTCTAGCGATATCGTCGCTAATCATCCGGGGATGGTGCCCGGTACCAATCCTGGTGATTACCTGAGCGATGATGTACAGTTTCAGCTGTTGGAGGTGGACGAATTCAGTTACCGGTACGGGCGGCCTCTCGTCAAACCTGATCATCCTCCTCTAACAACGATGATGCGAACATTGCATGAATGGTACATGAAAACCTGCCGGGAGTCTGGGAGGGATACTTTGACGCTGAGAATTAAAGAGGAGCACGACCTCGTTGGAATGGATCTGTTGAATGTTGAATTTGAGGAGATATTCTAGTTATACAATCAAAAGGCCATCGACAAAACAATCGTGACTTGCTACTGTCTGTAAGTACTACTTCTGTAATTAAGTCTCTCTATATATATAGCTCAGCTCTTTCATTGCATGTATATATAATTATCCTCACTATATTATGCAGATTGAAGATCGTCGAATGCAGAAAAGCACAAATGTATGACATTGGGTTCATTAACCCAAATATCATACATGAGTTTATGGTTAAAAACAATGTCACACAAACCGAGGACAACTTGCTACAATCGTTGCTTAAAAATCAAAACAAAGGGACAATACTCTTTCCTTACAACTTCAAGTGAGTGTTACTGTCTTGTGCATATTCAGTTTCCCTTATTACTCGAGGTTATAGTAATGTAATTGATGAGTTATGCATGCGTGCGCAGGTTCCACTATATTCTGCTAGAGATTAAGCTTGAGCGGGGAGTAGTAATCGTCTTAGACTCGAAACGAAAAGATCCCCAGGAATATGCGGACATGACTGAAATGCTCCAGAAGTAAGTTCAATCGATCATTATCGCATCATATCGGCAACTTTGTTCATTTCCTGATATCAAGTAATTATTTTCTTTGTCTGGCAGGGTTTGGAAAGAGTTCACCGCAATTGTTCCGGCACTGCCGAGGGAGCTGCGATTTACACACCCGAAAGTAAGTACTACTAGCTAGTTCCGCGCATCTCCCATTGATTCTAGTTCCATCAATACCATTTATCATGCTTGATTATCAGTTTGATTGAACTCTATTTCTCGTAAAGTGCTTGTGGCAGGAAAAAGGGAATAATTTTTGTGGATACTACGTTTGCGAGTTCATCTACAACGCGACGACCCCTAAGCGGGGCTACTCTGAAAAACAATTTCAAGTGCGTAAGCAATAATATTCACAATTTTATTTTATTACCATGATTTGTGTTGAATTTCATTCATATATATGTATTGACCCCCTTCTTCAAATTAGACGTGGCAGATGTGGGATGAACTCCTACCACATGATCGCATACGAGCAATTCAAGAGGAATTGGCGGGATTCTTTCTTGACCACGTCATAAATAAAGCCGGAGAATACCATCTGGAATTTGAAATTAAATGTTAGGGATTGTAAGAGATCTTATATTGTATATATGTAGCTAGTAGCGTCGGATAGATATACGAAAACTTGTTGTTCGACCAATCTCTCGGAGAAAGAGAGGTCGATCACTTCTCTGTGTATATGTTCATGATCGATGATCTTGTGTACTTAATGGTTCCTTCATTTGCTTACTAGCTAGCGTGTCGAGTTCTCTCTATAGTAGCTAGCGTCGACCAAGCACGGAGAAAGAGAGGACACTTCTCTCTATTAGCTAGCTAACACAATATGAAACACCTCAATTAACCCTACAAACCCCCCTAAACCCCCCCCCCCTTTCAAAAAAAGAAACAAAAACCCCAGTGCCTTTTGGTCCCGGTTGGTGTTACCAACCGGGACTAAAGGTCCTCCTGCCTGGGCTCCCAGCCCCGGCCACGTGGAGGGCCTTTAGTCCCGGTTCGTAAGCCAACCGGGACTAAAGGTTTTGGGCTTCAGTCCCGACCCTTTAGTCCCGGTTCCAGAACCGGGACAAAAGGCCCTTACGAACCGGGACAAATGGGGGTTTTCCTACTAGTGAATCCTCGAGTTGACACTGGTGTTCGCATTTTTATGGATATATTCTAGGCCTTCTGGCGTTGTGCGTTCAGTGAAATGAGACGTTCCCGTCGACTACGAATGCGTTTGTGACGACTTTGTCAATCTCAAGATTATGTGCCGGCTTAGTCTCTCGGAGGTACTCATACGAGTAGAATGTGTGTGCGTGAGCGTTCATAGGGGTAAGTGTATGTGTGAATGTATGAGCGTCTGCGCGCGTACTGTGTTAAGAAAAACTCGTGAATTTCCTTCTATGATAACTGGAAATTCCTTTAATTAATTATGTGTGTGAAATATTTCGGTTGCAACTGACTGAAATTGTTTCAATCATTGTTTCCAATGTTCCTTGTCAGTTATAAACAAATTAATGAGGTGATTACGAAAGGAAAACTTGTTTTAAAAAATTGCATCCACCTATGTTAAAATGTCTCTCGAGCTAGGATTGATGATGTCGAATTGCATGCGCCAATCAATTTACCCTAAAGCTCAAACTTATGAAGAAAGGTCTACTTGAATACTACCTTCACGTGTGGCTTTATCATACCTAAACCAAGACCGAAACAGGATTACATTATTTTATTTTAAATTGCGGCAATGGTTTTGAACTCAAGAACTTTTGGCTCTTTTACACATATGGCTTTTATTTTGGAACTCAACCTCCTATTGGTTATTGCCTTCCCTTTTATTTCTGAACTTGTGTTTGTAAGAAGGTGACATCTTTGGACGGAACTACCACAGGTTGCTAGCATAAATGCACTCATGTTTGAAGTAGTTGGCTGTGACAGTGAGCGTGACATTAATGGAAGATAAATGCGTATATCAACCACATCTCGTACAACTAACCATTTATATACCCCTAGAGACCTAGTGCATCACATTACATGCATCACTTGTCATTTCAGCATATTTTCCTATTGTCCAACCATCCGTAGAAAAAATGCAAGGAAAATTCAATTTGTATATGACCACAGATCAAGTGTGTTGTCTCTATTTTTACAGTTATTGGGGATCAACACCTTCACCTCCAATTATTAAAAAAACAACAAGAAAATTTGGTTTTATAGTTGAGATTAGGAGACATCAGGAACGGCCCAAAACCTGGCACTTCATAGTGCGAAGGCCTGAGAAGATACCACGCCGCCTCTATCGATCTCATTCCCATTGCCAGTGATAGCTTCTTCATCTGGACAAATTAAGAAAAGAACTGCACTGCAACTCTCTGAGGCTCTACCGATGTCCCTCGACAGTGTGACAGTGTGGGCTCTTATATGTCATTTGAGCACCGCGCACCAGCGGCGTAGCTAGGCCCCGGGCAATAGGGCTACTTGTTTGATCTGTTGTCCATATCAACGGCGTTAGCATGGGCAAGTGCCATGAGAAGTCAAGTACATGACAGAAAAGCATATTTTGCGTAAACTTGTATGAAGTATCTTTAGGGGAAAACAATGTAAATCATAAATTTTAACTATTTCGTTATGTTTTTGTTTCGTAAAAAATATTTTTAACTAAATAATCTAGCAAATGACTCGTCTTTTTTTTTTTCACGCAATGCTTTCATACAATGATATTTTGCTTCTAACGACACTAGGATTTGCTTCCAGTAGGTTGGTTTTGAACTAATATATTTCATGACCAAATGACTCTTTTAGAAAAGGAAAATAATTTGGTTCCAGTTATCTATGAAAAAATGGCTCTCGGGTTAGGATTGAGAATGTAGAATTGTATGCGCCAGCCGGTTTACTCATAATCTCAAACTCACGGCAAAAGGTGGCCAACAATCACACCATGAAGCAAATTAGAGCACCTACAGCTGGACCTAGCTCACAAGGCCGTTTATACATCTGCGGACGC
This sequence comes from Elymus sibiricus, assembly GCA_039707655.1. NCBI lineage: Eukaryota > Viridiplantae > Streptophyta > Magnoliopsida > Poales > Poaceae > Elymus > Elymus sibiricus. The sequence goes on along the minus strand of CM077669.1, from coordinate 83,037,574 downwards.
GCTCGAACAGTAACCAGTCACCTTTGAAACTAGATGATACCCCGCACGTTGTTGCGGGAATTGTAGCAAGAAAAAGGGGTATATTAGGCAAATGAAATATAAATTATTTGGATATTCTTGTTAACCATGTGGTCTCTCAACTAAAATAAAACTATTTCATAAGATTGAACAATGCACAATTGGCTTGAAAAATACGTAACATTTCCTTTCAAAAATATATGAACATTAGTGTTTCAGTTCCCAACGAGAAAATATAGTGACCCCACCAAGCATTTATGCATCGGAAACATCTCGCCCACAAAGAACAAATAAATAGACCAAAAATAGGCATTAAAGATTTTTTTTGGGTTGGTAATGATTCTTAGTTCCTCGCATCATAGCTCACTGATCATCTTCATCTGGCAAAGACAACAAACAACCTCCTCCACTAAGAGTAATTGAACGGTGACACCTGAAAAGTGGAAAAGTAATAGTGTGTAAGAAGAGTTGATGATGGTGAGAGCAGAAATTGCCAATTCAATTCGTACCATATATTCTGGACACACAAAATCAACCTTTACTACATTTAGTTAAGGTAATATTATAAAACAATTAGTGTGAAAAATAAGTCTGATAATGAAATAAAATGGTGATACAATTTTGACTTAATAATGCAAGACCGGTCAAGGGAGAAAGCTTTTAAATTTAGCAAGGCGATGAATTTGAATAAATAAATAAACATGACAATCCATCAGCATATTATGCATTTTATATGTTTTGTTCCGATTAAAATTGTAAGTCTGTAATAGTCCTGGTTTGGGAAGTCAGGATAACATGTTCCAAAACAACGACATGTATGTAAACCTAACAGCGATGACAATGAAGAGCGAACAGTGAAGTAAATCTTACCGGTTTAGCAAAGCCGAATATAATTAGACTAAAGGTGTAGAACTGAAATAATTCTATAGGAATCAAAGAATAACAGTCTGTAAGGACAACTAAAGGAGGGTATATTCTTACTACTATAGATAGGGAAATTAGCAATTGACAACACAACCACCAAAGTTTCATTGTAGATAACAAATAAAAACTCACAAGGAAAAATAATGAAGAGAAAGGTTAGCAAACATAAGGAGTGATGAGTCCAGATGCTTATCCACTGGAATTTTGGCAACTCTTTTCAAACAATATATGCATCCCGTTTCATAGTACTATTTTTTGGTCGATGCAAGACTAATGGGAATGGATGGAAAATTGGGTTGACCTTCCTTCAACTTTTTTGTATCATCATACTTCAAGTGTTCAGGCCTATACTTGTCAACAATCTTGGGTGCGCACATATGCTGAAGTGACTTACAATGTAAAAACATGAGAATGATTGGAATAGAACTAATGCAGACAAAAGCTTTTTTTCCTGTAATCCAGACAAAAGTAACCTACAAACATCTAGATATTTTGATTATTTAGGAATATGTTCAGAACGCGTCAATAATTAGAAATAGAAGATGTGTTGAACAACAAAGGAGATTATGGACTTCATATGATCAAAAGAGATCTGCGCATTTTTTTGTAAGGTAATTTCTTCAGAGGTCCTATTTAGCGACGGGCAATACAGTCTGCAAATTAATGCAATCATACCAACAAACTGGTGCGTCAAGAGTTACCTCTAGCCAATAGTAGCATCATATATCACAAAGAAATTCAGTAACATGAGTGATGCATCCTTAGAGCAACTATCAGGTCAATAACAAATCTGAAACTTGAAAGTATTATCTGGTATCTCGGGTGTACATGTGCTCTTGAGTCTTGACTGCTTGTGTCTCTTCTCATCGCAACGGATCATGATGTTGTTGTCCCCCCAAAAAAATCTGAGGTTGCAGCTCTCCTTCTTTTGATCAAGCCAACAATTCCATCGGCTGATGCTAATGCTTGTTGCAGTGCACTCTAGTCGATTAGGAGTGGATGGTGATGATAGTGCGTGGGACAGAGCGCCGCGGAGCCCTGCATCGAAGGAGAATAAGAGGACATATGCATGTGTGAGTTAAGAGGTGAATGTGCAGGAAATGGTAAGCACACAATCAGAAGTAGACAATGGCAGAGTGTGAACTGACGCCATTGACTGGTCGGTGGGATTAGGAGGCCACGGCTGCGGGAAGCAACGCCAACGGCTGGAGCATGATCACCAAGGAGACCGCCGCGTGGGTGAGCCGTCGCTCCGTCTCTTCCGCCGTCTGAACCTTTACCTGAACCACGATCATCGAGGAGGCCACCGCGCCGGCGAGCCGTCACTCCGTCTCTTCCGCCGTCCGAACCTTTAATTACTTGAACCACGACCATCGAGGAGGCCACCGCACCGGCGAGCCATCACTCCGTCTCTTCCGCCGATCTGAACCTTCACTTGAACCACGGCCGCGGAGGAGGCCGCCGTGCCCGGTGAGCCGTCGCTCCGCCTCCGCCGCCGGTCTGAACCTTGAGTTGAATCTGGACCTCGACGTCTCATCTTATTGGCTCTGATGCGATCGATCGATGCCTCCCGTGTAAACCTAGAGCTGCATCCTTTCCACTTCCATGATTTAATGGACTTCGGAGAAGATGAAGTGGGGGAAGTTGATGTGGAGAAAGTCGAGGGTTGCGATTGGAAGCAGAGGCGGCGCTACAATGAAAAAAAGAGAGCGATGGAAAACTATGCGGGTGAAGGATTAGTGCTGACGTGGCCGCGGGGGAATGGATGCTGACATGGACATATTGCATGTCAAGAGAAATAGCTTAGTGGGGATGAACTATTTAGGTATTATAGATGTCCGCTATCACAGTCGGGTACCTCATTAGAAAATCCTTAAATCCATACAATCACATGCACCGTGAACTAAACTCATATAAAATACATCTCGACCGCACACATAAATTTGACTACTTCATCATGTATGCCATTAAACTACTAAAAATTGACATGCTCTACTTCATTACATACATGCCATCAGATTATCAAAATTCGGCATGTTCAACATACTAAAGCTATGAAGAAAGTTCATCCACAGTTGCTCTAGCCCTTTCCCTTGTCGTTGTCGTCTTTGTCGCAGAAGTAGCGGTCGAAGATGTAACCTGGATCGAGTGGGATCTGCTCACTGTCAGAGTTGTCCGACCCATCACTAGCTTCCTCCTTCTACACTTTGGGGGGCAATCCGGCCATGCACGAACCTCATGACTTTGCTCCCTTGCACGCCGTCCTCCTTTACCGCTTCTCGGTGATGGAGGCACGAAGGGCTTCCTAGTTCATGCCAGTGTGTGACTCCGCCTCCCTGGCATCATCCTGGAGGGCTGTCGCGGCATCCCGCACCCTCTGCCTCACACAGCGGGCACACCATGCTTCTGTAGGGGACGGTCCATACCACATGTTGAGGTTGAAGGAGGCACCAACACAGGGGTTGCGTTGCCATTTTGGGGTTGTCCCGCAAGTCGGTGGTTGCCTCCTTCGGCGAGGCCGCAGTCATGCACCTCGAGCCACCAGCCTAGACATATGCAAGCGCCATTTGTGCGGACGCAATGGATTCTCGTCGGATCGACTCAGAGTGCAGTTGGGCACTGTCCTTCGGGAGCCCTAGAGAGCCATACGGACGCCCATCTCCTCCTCGACCCCTGATACTTGTGATCTGCGTTGGGTTTTCCGTGAAGAGGAACAGGTAATTGCAGCACAATACGGGTAAGTATTTCCCTCAGTTACGAAACCAAGGTTTATCGAACCAATAGGAATATCAATCCACAACCGTCTTCAGCGGCTGCACACAAAAGAGCAAACAACTTGCACCCAACGCGGGCAACAGGGTTGTCAATCCCCTTGATCTCGTTATTTGCAAGCAAGTGAAGTGCGTAGATAATAGTAGATAATTGTAAATTGCAAAATAAAATAAAAGGTAAATAATAACAGAAAGGTATTGTAGCGTTTATAAATATATAAGTGAATAGACCCGGGAGCCATAGTTTTCCCTAGCGGTATCTCTCATGAAAGTAAGCATATGGTGGGTAAACACATTACTGTTGGGCAGTTGATAGAAAAGCGCTTAGTTATGTGATATTCACGGCAATGATCATGTGTATATAGGCATCACGTCCAAAACAAATAGGCCGACTCCTGCCTGCACTTATTACTATTACTCCACTTCAAGAGCGCTTCTATGCTTGCCTCTCTACGTATTAAGTTCATGAGAAACAGAGTAATACATGGAAAACGATGACATTATGTAGACAAAGTAAACTCAATTAATATGAATGAACCCCATCGTTTTATCCTTAGTGGCAACAACACAAAGACGTATCTTGTCCCCTTCTATCACTGGGATATAGAAACCCGTTAGGTTGAACCCACTACAACGCACCCCTCTCACTGAAGAAAGATCAATCTACTTGGCCAAAGCAAATCCATAGATCAGAGAGAATTACGAAGCTATAATGATCATGCAAATAAGAATCATAATAATTTCAGAGAAGACTCAAATACTTTTCATGAATAATCTGAACATAAACTCACAATTCATTGGATCCCAACAAACGCACCGCACAAAAGAGTTACATCGGATGGATCAAAGCGAAGATGCGATGATCATTGTATTGAAAATCAAAAGAGAGAGAGATAGCCATCTAGGTACTAACTACGGACCCGTAGGTCTATGGCAAAGTACTCACACATCATCATGGGGACAGCAAGGTTGATGAAGAGGCCCTCCATGATCGATCCCCCCTCCGACAGGGTGCCCGAACGGAGCTCCAGATGAGATCGCGGCGGAACAGAGAATTGCGACGGCGGAAAAAGTGTTTTGGGATGCCCACTCGGGTTTTTGGAATATATATGAATTTATAGGCAAGAGAACGGGGTGAGGAGACCTGCCAGGGAGGGACTAGCCATTAGGGCGTGGCCACCCCCCCGGGCGTGTCCTGTTGGCTTGTGCCTCCCTAGTGCGACCTCCGGTCTTCTGCCGAAGCTTCCGGGTCTTCTTTTGGTCCAGTAAAAATCATAAAAAAGTTTCGGGGCAATTGGACTTCGTTTGGTACTATAAATCTGAAAAGTAAAAAACACGCAGAAAACATGAACTAGCACTGGGCACTGGGTCAATAGTTTAGTGCTCAAAAATAATATAAATTGGTAAATTATTACTCAAAAAGTATCCTAGAATGATAATATAATAGCATGGAACAATCAAAATCTATAAATACGTTGGAGACATATCATCCCCGCATGGGATGAGGTCCCAGTCAATGGATCTGGAGATCTTGGAGTTCGATCCGCTGTCCGCCATGCTCGAGCATGCTGTAGATCACCAAACAAGAGCTTGGGGCGGAGTGGAGTGGCTAGGGTTTTGTCTGGGATGCGGATAGGGACGAATATATGTGGGGATGGGGTGGGCCAGCGTGTGCCGACTCTGAAGTCGCGGATGCGCCCAGGCGCGTCCGGGCCTCCCCATATCCACCATAGATGTGGGTTAGATATGAAGGGTGTCGGTTAGCCCCGACGTGTAGGGCCGGTATGAGGGGTGCGACTCAGTCACAGTTTTGTGACCGGTCATTAACCAAGCCGTCCGCCCAAACGTATAGGGTGCATTTGAGGAGTCCGGTTGTAGATGCTCTTATAAAATATTAAAATGCATCCCACTTTTGGTTTTTGATTTACTTAGGCTGCTATTTTTTTTATTTCAAGTTGCTTCAAACAGATTTCGATTTCTTCTTTGCTCTCCATGCATGTGCAAGCTTTTACATAGAATGATTTTCCTTATTTGTGTTGGCTTCCATATATTGCAAGTTATCTTCTCCCTTATTTCAACAGCTTGTGTTTGTAAGAGGATGACATGTGAGAACGAATTGTCATAGGTTCACAGGGTAAAGGCACCTATATTTTTTAGGAATAAAGGAACCCATGTTTGGAGTGATTGTGTGTGCGAATGAGTGTGACATTGCTAGAAGATAAAAGGTTTCAGCAACTGCACCTTTCACACATAATCATTCATATACCACTAGCGCTCTAGTGCATCCACTACATAACCGAAAAGATTCATATGAAAACGGGCCCGTACCCCCTCCTCCACGCAAACTAGATGCCGATGCCTGCAGAGAAACCAACATCACCCCAACTTAGGGTCACCCCTTGATCAGCTCGGGTAAGATCGGTGTTGGGAATAGGTCTCAACACCATCACAGGCGGTGAGAGGAGCAAACTCTAGCGAGATGGGGTATGACGAGACTGAGTTTGTTGGGAAAATGTTAGTTAAATTGCACTCGGTATGTCGCATCCAATTTCTTTTCTATGCTTTAACATTAACAGTTGGTGAATAAATGGACAATTTTTTTGCAAGAAACAGAGGCTCAATGATGTCACACTTTACAAATTGAAATTTTATGAGTTGCCGTAGGCCATACCGGAGATCAAATTAGGGCCACGTCACCCGTTTGCGCCCTCAGACTCCCGGATCGACATCCTGACCGTTTATACATCTCCAACGTATCGATAATTTATGAAGTATTCATGCCATATTCACCTATGTTTACAATACTTTTATATGGTTTTAATGCACTTTATATGATTTACTTAGAACTAACCTGGACTGACGCTGTTTTCAGCAGAATTACCATGGTGTTGTTTTTGTGCAGAAAATGAAATTTCTCGGAATCGCCCGAAACTTTTTGGTGATTTTTTCTGGACCAAATAAGAAATATTGGAGCGAAGAACCACCAAAGGGGGTGGACCAGAAGGCCACCATGCAACCGTCCGTGCCCCCCCCTTAGGGGCACGGCCAGATGGCTTGTGGGGCTCACGTGGCTCCTTTTGGCGTGATTCCAACACTGAAAAATCCCATAAATACCAGAAACCCCAGAAATAAAGAGAGACTCCTCGTTCCGCCACCGCAACTCTCTGTATCGACGAAAAACCAATCTGGAGGCATTCCAGTACCATGCTGGAGAGGGTAGATCATCTCCGGTGGCCATCTTCATCATCCCGGTGGAGGCCATGACGAGGAGGGTGTAGTCCACCCTCGGGGCTGAGGGTATGTACGAGTAGCTATGTGCTCAATCTCTCTCTCTCTCTCTCTCTCTCTCTCGTGTTCTTGAGATGGCACGATCTTGATGTATCACGGGATTTGTTAATATAGTCGGATCATATGATGTTATTCCCTTGCTACCTTGTTGTGATGAATTGAATCATTACCTTTGAGATCTCGTTATGTTGGATTGAATATTATGGTTTGAGAACACTTGATGTACGTCTTGCGTGGGATACCCGTAGTGACATTGGGGTATTCTATTGATTCACTTGATATATGTTGAGGCATCAACTTGCGGATTCCGGTGACCTAGGGGATCTATGCATAGGGGTGGATTGCATGTTTTCATACCACGTTCTCCGATAGAAATCTTGGGGTGCTCCTTGAAGTTCTTTGTGTTGGATTGAATATGATAGATCTAAAATTGTTTGATGCATGTCGCATAATTTACCCACGTATACTTGAGGTTACATTGGAGTATCTAGGTGACATTAGGGTTGATTGATATGTATCATTGGTGTTATTCTAGTAGGAACTCTAGGGCTGTTTGTGACACTTATAGGAATAGCCCAATAGATTGATCGGAAAGAATAACTTTGAGGTGGTTCTACTACCTACACCAATTTCATCTTATTGTTCTCCGCTAGATAGGAACTTTGGAGTGATTCTTTGTTGCACGTTGAGGGATGGTCATATGATTCAACTATGTTAGCATTGTTGGGAGATTGCACTAGCGAAAGTATGAACCCTAGGCCTTATTTCCAAGCATTTATACACCGTTTTGCTCGCTGTTTTACACTTGCTACCTTGCTGTTTTTATATTTTCAGATTACAAAAACCTATATCTATCATCCATATTGCACTTGTATCACCATCTCTTCGCCGCACTTGTGCACCTATATAATTTGCCATTGTATTGGGTGTGTTGGGGACACAAGAGATTTCTTGTATTTGATTGCAGGGTTGTTTGAGAGAGACCATCTTCGTCCTACACCTCCCACGGACTGATAAACCTTAGTGATACGTCTCCGTCGTATCTACTTTTCCTCACACTTTTTCCCTTGTTTTGGACTCGAATTTGTATGATTTGAATGAAACTAACTCGGACTGACGCTGTTTTTAGCAGAACTACCATGGTGTTGTTTTTGTGCAGAAATAGCAGTTCTCAGAACTGGACGAAACTTTTTGGAGATTTATTTTACAATAAATAAAAAATACTGGAGCCAAGAACCACTGGAGGGGGGCCCCTGGCTGGGCACAAGACACCAGGGCGCGCCAGCCCCCCCGGCGCGCCCTGGTGGGTTGTGCCCACCTCGTGGCCCCACTGACCCTAATTCCGACGCTATAAAATCCTATTTTTGGTGAAAAAAATTCAAGGAGAAAGTTTCATCGCGTTTTATGATATGGAGCCGCCGTCACCTCCTATTCTTCACCGGGAGGCCAGATTTGGAGCTCGTTTGGGGCTCCGGAGAGGGGAATCTTCGGTCTTCGCCATCATCAACCCTTCTCCATCGCCAATTCCATGATGCTCCCCACAGGGAATGAGTAATTCCTTCGTAGGCTTGCTGGTCGGTGAGGAGTTGGATGAGATTCATCATTTAATCGAGTTAGTTTTGTTAGGGCTTGATCCCTAGTATCCACTATGTTCTGAGATTGATGTTGCTATGAATTTTCCATGCTTAATGCTTGTCACTAGGGCCCGAGTGCCATGATTTCAGATCTGAACCGTTTATGTTATCACCATTATATCTATGTTCTTGATCCGATCTTGCTAGTCATACGCACCTATTACGTGTTCTGATCCGCAAACCCCAGAGTGACAATAGTCGGGATACTTTCCGATGATGACCGTAGTTTGAGGAGTTCATGTATTCACCATGTGTTAATGCTTTGTTCCGGTTCTCTATTAAAAGGAGGCCTTAATATCCCTTAGTTTCCCTATGGACCCCGCTGCCACGGGAGGGTAGGACAAAAGATGTCATGCAAGTTCTTTTCCATAAGCACGTATAACTATTTACGGAATACATGCCTACATTACATTTATGAACTGGAGCTAGTTCTGTGTCGCCCTAGGTTATGACTGTTATATGATGAATATCATCCAACGATTTCACCGATCCAGTGCCTACGAGTTTTCCACATATTGTTCTTGCTAAGTTACTATTGCTATCACTGCTACCGTTACTGTTGCTGTTACTACTGCTATCAAACTATCACTCTACTGTGCTACTGATCACTCTGCTGCAGGTATTTAATCTCCAGGTGTGGTTGAATTGACAACTCAGCTACTAATACTCGCAAATATTCTTTTGGCTCCCCTTGTGTCGAATCTATAAATTTGGGTTGAATATTCTACCCTCGAAAACTATTGCGATCCCCTATACTTGTGGGTTATCAAGACCTTTTTCTGGCACCGTTGCCGGGGAGCATAGCTATATTTGTTGAGTCACTTGGGATTTATATCAATTGATCACTATGAAGAATCTGAAGGATACAAAAACCAAGATTTTTCCCTCTAAGATGAGGGGAGGTAAAGAACTGCCATCTAGCTCTGCACTTGATTCACCTTCTGTTATGAGTAAGTTTGCAACACCACCACATGTTAGTGATCCTGATATGTCGCAAGTTATTGATGATGCTACTTATCCTAGGAATGATGCTTATGATGATGCTAGTACCATGCTTGATGATAATGTGCCACTAGGAGAATTTCTTGATGAACAAATTGCTAGAGCTAAAGAGAATGAAATTACTGAAACCGATGAGATTGTTGAAACTAATGAAGCCTTTGAAACTGATGACTATGAAACACCTATTAGACCTAGTTCTCCTAAATTTGAAATGCCTAAGATACCTGAAGGTTATGTTATGGATGAGGAGGTCTTGATAACCCACAAGTATAGGGGATCGCAATAGTTTTCGAGGGTAGAGTATTCAACCCGAATTTATAGATTCGACACAAGGGGAGCCAAAGAATACTTGAGAGTATTAGTAGTTGAGTTGTCAATTCAATGACACCTGGAGATTAAATATCTACAGCAAAGTGATCAATAGCACAGTAATATGATAGTTTGATAGCAGTAGTGACGGTAACAGTAGCTGTAACAGTAGTAGCAATAGTTTTGTAGCAGTTGGAACAGCAGCAACAAAAATAGTAACTTAGCAAGAACAATAAGTGGAAAGCTTGTAGGCACTGGATCGGTAACTCGTTGGATGATATTCGTCATGTAACAGTCATAACCTAGGGCAATATAGAACTAGCTCCAGTTCATCAATGTAATTTAGGCATGTATTCCGTAAATAGTCATACGTGCTTATGGAAAAGAACTTGCATGACATCTTTTGTCCTACCCTCCCGTGGAAGTGGGGTCCATAAGGAAACTAAGGGATATTAAGGCCTCCTATTAATAGAGAACCAGAACAAAGCATTAACACATGGTGAATATATGAACTCCTCAAACTACGGTCATCACCGCGAAGTATCCCAAATATTGTCACTATGGGGTTGACGGATCATAACACGTAATAGGTGCATATGACTAGGCAAGATCAGATCAAGAACATAGATATAGAGATGATAACATAAACGGTTCAGATCTGAAATCATGGCACTCGGGCCCTAGTGACAAGCATTAGGCATAGCAAAGTCATAGCAACATCAATCTCAGAACATAATGGACACTAGGGATCAAGCCCTAACAAAACTAACTCGATTACATGATGAATCTCATCCAACTCCTCACCGACCAGCAAGCCTATGAAGGAATTACTCACTCCCGGTGGGGAGCATCATGGAATTGGCGATGGAGAAGGGTTGGTGATGACGAAGACCGAAGATTCCCCTCTCCGGAGCCCCAAACGGGCTCCAGATCTGGCCTCCCGATGAAGAACAGGAGGTGGCGGCGGCCCCGTATCGTAAAACGCGATGAAACTTTCTCTCTGATTTTTTTCTCCGAAAATAGGAATTTACAGTGGCGGAATTAGGGTCAGTGGGGCCACGAGCTGGGCACAACCCACCAGGGCGCGCCTAGGGGGCCTGGCGCGCCCTGGTGGATGGTGGCCACCCTGGCCCCCCTCTTCGGTGGATTTTGGCTCCAATAATTCACATATTTTCTGAAATGATTCTCCAAAAAGTTTCGTTCCATTCCTAGAACTTTTATTTCTGCACAAAAACAACACCATGGTAGTTCTGCTGAAAACAGCGTCAGTCCGGGTTAGTTCCATTCAAATCATGCAAATTAGAGTCCAAAACAAGGGCAAAAGGGTGAGGAAAAGTAGATACGTTGGAGACGTATCAACTCCCCCAAGCTTAAACCTTTGCTTGTCCTCAAGCAATTCAGTTGACAAACTGAAAGTGATAAAGAAAAACTTTTATGAACTCTTTTTTTCTTGTTTACATATATATGCTTAAGAAGCACCCAGGTTTTAAGCAAAGATTATGACTAACCATGTCAGCAATAACTCTTAGAAATTATATTAACTCGTAACAATAACATAAGCAACTAGCGAGCAATAATGAGATATCTCAAGCGCCAACATTTTGTCAAAACAATCATGATACAATATGACAATAGTGGTATCTCGCTAGCCCTTTCTGAGACCGCAAAACATAAATGCAGAGCACCTCCAAAGTTCAAGCAGCGACTAAACATTGTAATTCATGGTAGAAAAGATCCAGTCATGCTGCACCCAACATCAACTATACACAATGCATGAGGATGACAATAGTGCTCTTAGGTCTGGCGCTTATTTGAGAAGGTGATGACTCAACATAAAAGTAAATAGATAGTCCCTTCGCAGAGGGAAGCATGGATTTGCAGCGGTGCCAAAGCTCGAAGTTTAAAACAGAGATGGATATAATTTTGGGAGGTACACCCTTCCTGTCAACGTCACGACCAAGAGTTATCGATATCTTCCATGCTAAACAAATTAGCGGCGGTTCCCAAGCGGTAAAAGTAAAGGTTTACTCCCCCTCCACCAACAATCACACTGCACGGCGAGCCGCATCCACGGGTACCGTCCAAACCAACAACATTCCTGGTGAAGTTTTGTTTAATTATTTTGATTTTTGATTTCGGGACTGGGAATCCCTATTGCCGCCCCTCTCGTGTAAGGACAAGTGAATAAACACTCATCATGAGAATAACTCGCTTAGCATGGATGATACTGACCGCCCCCTGTCGCCCCATGAGTGGTCCAGGCACACAAATCAGATGTTCATTTGAATTTTTAGAGGTGGCACATGCAAATTTACTTTGGAACGGCAGGGTAATACCGCATATAGGTAGATATGGTGGACTCATCTGGCATAACTTGGTTTAAGGGTTTTGATGCACACGCAGTATTCCCTCTTAGTACAGGCGAAGGCTAGCAATTAGATTGAGAAGCGGCCAGCTAGAGAGCGAAAACGGTCATGAACATGCATTACATATAATCAACATTGAATACTAGCATGAGTAGGATATGGACACCATGAACATAAATATCATAAAGGCTATGTTGGTTTTGATTCAACTACATGCGTGAACATGTGCCAAGTCAAGCCACTTGAAGCATTCAGAGGAGGATACCATATCATCATACCGCATCACAACCATTTTAATGCATGTTGACACCCAAGATAAATCATTATCCACTCCTAGCTACTTAAGCATGGCATGAACAACTATAATCTCTAATGATCATTGCAAACATGTTTGATCATAATGAGTTGAATCAAGGGATACTAGGTTAAACATATTTACAAAAACAAAAACAAGTTGAGTTCATACCCGCCTTTCTCTGCCATAGTCAATTCATCAAATGTCGTCATTATTGCCTTTCACTTGCACGACCGAATGATAAGAAGATAATAATAGTGCAAGAGTGTCGTGGACTAAGCTAGAATCTGCAAACATTTTATTCAAGAGGATAAGACAAAGTAATATGGGCTCTTTGTTAGATAAACAATAATGCAGATGAGAGCCACTCAACAATTTCATTGTGGTCTTCTTCTAGGTACGACTCAAGTAAAAAGAAAAGAATTTCAGAGAAACACACTGAAATATTTTTGGAGTTTTTGGTTTTTCCTGAAGAAAGCAAATTAAAGGGGAAAAACGAGAAAAACTATTTGCACGGGAAAGCTCCCAACAAGTAAAAGAAGAAGCAAGAATTCTTCTTGGGTTTTCTTTTGATGCTACACTTAAACTAAGCTAGAAAGAAAAACTAAAAAGAAGTAGTAGGAAATATTTTTGGATTTTCTCAAAGTTTTTCAAACACACAAGAAGAAAGCGAGAAAACTAATCTAGCATGGATATTACAATGAAAAAGTGTGAACACCGACAACTGGAATGAAGTGTGTGAACATGAATGTAATGTCAGTGGAAATACGTACTCCCCCAAGCTTAGGCTTTTGGCCTAGCTTGGTAATCACCATCTGTAGTAATAATAGTGTGGGTGATGGCTCACAGAGGCCCTCGGAGCAGACTCTGCGGCCCTCCTGGCAGCTTCAACCTCCGCGTTGTACGCATGGGCTTCGCTCTGAAGAACATAATATCTTCCCCTAGTGTGAAAATCAAAGAGAGCAGGAGCAGGCAAAGCAACCCGCACAATGTTTTTTTATTAAATCTCAAGTTATAGGTGTATTTGGTGGCCGTACCCGTAAGGAGGTTATGACGCTTCATGGCATCAAAGTCTAAATACTGAGTGGGTAGGATGGGGTCATTAGGCCATGGTGAAACATTTAATCTCTCAGCTACACGGCAGGCATAGATTCCTCCATAAAAATTACCACTAGCAGCATTAAGCTGCAACCTCCATGCAACAATTGCACCAAGATTATAATCCTTATTCCAGGTTATGGCAGTGTGTAAGAGACTCAAATCATGAGCACACAGTGTGCTACAATCTTGTTTGCCTACAATACATTTACCATTAAAGAGAGAGAATTATTGTAGTGATGGAAAATGGATGCTGTTAATTCTCCCTTGTGTAACCCCCTATCTTCGCCAAAGAAAAGATTAACTAAAAATGATTCGTACTCAGCTTTTGTTGGTTCATCGAGGGAACCACCATATGGAAGTTTGCATGCTTCGCTAAACATTTCTAACGGCATGGTAAAGGAATGATCATACAGGTTGAACGAAACTCTAGACTCACGAGGAAAATATTTAAATTTCTTTGTGAAGGTTTTCGTGAGTTCGAGGTGTTGGGGGCACTTATCTGCGATGAAGGGAGCAAGCTCTGTATTGTGAATAAATTGATCAAATTCCTCCTTAATACCTGCACCTTCCATAAACGCGTCGCAAGGCCACAAACATGATTTGGTGGCGGCATCTCGCATCGAGCTTTCGCTTGGTTCAACATAAGACTTCGAACTGAGCTTCCACTTGATGAGGCTCCCGAGGATCTCCTCCTCGAAGAACTCCTAAAGAAATCCATCTTATTCCTATAATAAAAATTCTAAAAATTTTAGTCCGCAAAATTTTGTCAACAAAACTTCGTAAGATTGATAGCAACTACTCCTAAGGATGCATAGAGGCCATATTCAGCATTCAAACTACTTAGAACTCTAAGAATTCAACATGCAAGCTCATCTACAGCAGCACCAAGAGTAGCTAATTACTCTAAAAATAACCCACTAAAACAAAAACTAATTGCAGCAATGGAGGAGTCACATACCAAGTAGCAATCCCTCCAAACAGTTTCGGAAACGGAGCTTCGAGCAAAGAGATCGAAATCCGCGGGTTTGACATTCGTTACAACTTAGTATTCAGCGTCGAAACCCGTGATGTTATTCCATTGCCTGCACCTGCTTTGTTTGATTCTATTGCCATGAACGGATACAGGATCATGCCAGATGAGATTACAGCCTACCGGAACAACCTAGCAGCTGCTGAGATGGAGCCCGAGGGGTGGGACGCTCAGGTGCCGCCTCCACCTCACTTTAACTTAGGACCGGATGGTTCCTACGGATGGTGATTACCAAGCTAGGCCAAAAGCCTAAGCTTGGGGGAGTACGTATTTCCACCGACATTACATTCATGTTCACACATTTCATTCCAGTTGTCGGTGTTCATACTTTTTCATTGTAATATCCATCCTAGATTTGTTTTCTCGCTTTCATCTTGTGTGCTTGAGAAACTTTGAGAAAATCCAAAAATATTTCCTACTTCTTATCGGTTTTTCTTTCTAGCTTAGTTTAATTGTAGTATCAAAAGAAAACCCAAAAAGATTTCTCGTTTCTTCTTTTACTTGTTGGGAGCTTTCCCGTGTAAATAGTTTTTCTTGTTTTTGCTTTTCCTTTTTAATTTGCCTTCTTCAAGAAAAACCAAAAACTCCAAAAATATTTTAGTGTGTTTCTTTGAAATTCTTTTCTTTTTATTTGAGTCGTACCAAGGAGAAGACCACGATGAAAATGTTGAGTGGCTCTCATATGCACTATTGTTAATCTAACAAAGAGCCCATGTTACCTTGTCTTCTCCTCTTGAATAAAATGTTGCAGATTCCAGCTTAGTCCACGGCACTCTTGCACTATTATTATTCTCTTATCATTCGGTTGTACATGTGAAAGGCAATAATGACGATATTTGATGAAGTGACGGGGGCAGAGAAAAGCGGGTATGAACTCAACTAGTTTTTGTTTTTGTAAATATGTTTAGCCTAGTATCCTTGATTTAGCATATTATGATCAAACATGTTTGCAATGACAATTAGAGATTATAGTTTCCCAAGCCATGCTTAAGTAGCTAGGAGTGGATAATGATTTATCTTGGATGTCAACATGCATTAAAATGGTTGTGATGTGGTATGATGATATGGTATCCTCCTCTGAATGTTTCAAGTGGCTTGACTTGGCACATGTTCACGCATGTAGTTGAATCAAAACAAACATATCCTTCATGATATTTATGTTCATGGTGTCCATATCCTAATCATGCTAGTAGTCAATGTTTATTATATGTAATGCATGTTCATTACCGTTTTTGCTCTCTAGCTGGCCACTTCTCAACCTACATGCTAGCCTTCGCCTGTACTAAGCGGGAATACTGCTTGTGCATCAAAATCCTTAAACCAAAGTTATTCCAGATGAGTCCACTATATCTACCTATATGCGGTATTACCCTGCCGTTCCAAGTAAATTTGCATGTGCCACATCTAAAAATTCAAATGAACATCTGTTTTGTGTGCCTGGACCGCTCATGGAGCGACATGGGGCGGTCAGTATCTTCCATTTTAAGCGGGTTATTCTCATGATGAGTGTTTATTCCCTCGTCCTTACACGAGAGCGGCGATAATAGGGATTCCCAGTCCCGAAATCAAAAATTACAAATAATTAAACAAAACTCCCCCAGGAATGTTGTTGGTACGGACGGTACCCGTAGATACGGCTAGCCGTGGAGTGTGATTGTTGGTGGAGGGGGAGTAAACCTTTACTTTTACCGCTTGGGAACCGCCGCTAATGTGTTTAGCATGGAAGATATTGATAACTCTTGGTCGTAACGTTGAGAGGAAGGGTGTACCTCCCAAAATTATATCTATCTCTGTTTTAAGCTTAGAGCTCTGGCACCTCTACAAATCTATGCTTCCCTCTGCGAAGGGACTATCTATTTACTTTTATGTTGAGTCATCACCTTCTCAAATAAGCGCCTGACCTGAGAGCACTATTGTCATCCTCATGCATTGTGTATAGTTGATGTTGGGTGCAGCATGACTCGATCTTCTCTACCATGAATTACAATGTTTAGTCGCTGCTTGAACTTTGGAGGTGCTCTGCATTTATGTTTTGCGGTCTCAGAAAGGGCTAGCGAGATACAACTATTGTCATATTATATCACGATTGTTTTGACAAAGTGTTGGCGCTTGCTATATTTTATTATTGCTCGCTAGTTGCTTATGTCATTGATATGAGTTAATATAATCTCTAAGAGTTATTGCTGGCATGATTAGTCATAATCTTTGCTGAAAACCTGGGAGCTACTTAAGCTTATATATTTAAACAAGAACAAAAGAGTTCGTAAAAGTTTTTCTTTATCACTTTCAGTTTGTCAACCGAATTGCTTGAGGTCAAGCAACGGGTTAAGCTTGGGGGAGTTGATACGTCTCCGTCGTATCTACTTTTCCTCACACTTTTGCCCTTGTTTTGGACTCTAATTTGCATGATTTGAATGAAACTAACCCGGACTGACGATGTTTTCAGCAGAACTACCATGGTGTTGTTTTTGTGCAGAAATAAAAGTTCTCGAAACTATACGAAACTTTTTGGAGATTTATTTTACAATAAATAAAAAATACTGGAGCCAAGAACCACCGGCGGGGCGCCCCTGGCTGGGCACAAGACACCAGGGTGCGCCAGCCCCCCCCGCCCCCCCACGCCCCCCCGCCCCCCCCCCCCCCCCCCGCCCCCCCCGGCACGCCCTGGTGGGTTGTGCCCACCTCGTGGCCCCACTGACCCTAATTCTGACGCTATAAATCCTATTTTTGGAGAAAAATATCAAGGAGAAATTTACATCACGTTTTACGATACGGAGCTGCCGCCACCTCCTGTTCTTCATCGGGAGGCCAGATCTGGAGCCCGTTGGGGCTCCGGAGAGGGGAATCTTCGGTCTTCGTCATCATCAACCCTTCTCCATCGCCAATTCCATGATGCTCCCCACCGGGAGTGAGTAATTCCTTCGTAGGCTTGCTGGTCGGTGAGGAGTTGGATGAGATTCATCATGTAATCGAGTTAATTAGTTTTGTTAGGGCTTGATCCATAGTATCCACTATGTTCTGAGATTGATGTTGCTATGACTTTGCCATGCTTAATGCTTGTCACTAGGGCCCGAGTGCCATGATTTCAGATCTGAACCGTTTGTGTTATCACCATTATATCTATGTTCTTGACCCGATCTTGCTAGTCATATGCACCTATTACGTGTTCTGATCGGCAAACCCCGGAGTGACAATAGTCGGGATACTTTCCGGTGATGACCGTAGTTTGAGGAGTTCATGTATTCACCGTGTGTTAATGCTTTGTTCCGGTTCTCTTTTAAAAGGAGGCCTTAATATCCCTTAGTTTCCGTACAGACCCCGCTGCCACGGGAGGGTAGGACAAAAGATGTCATGCAAGTTCTTTTCCATAAGCACGTATGACTATTTACGGAATACATGCCTACATTACGTTTATGAACTGGAGCTAGTTCTGTGTCGCCCTAGGTTATGACTGTTATATGATGAATATCATCCAACGAGTTCACCGATCCAGTGCCTACGAGTTTTCCACATATTGTTCTTGCAAAGTTACTATTGCTATCAGTGCTACCGTTACTGTTACTGTTACTACTGCTATCAAACTATCATACTACTGTGCTACTGATCACTCTGCTGCAGATATTTAATCTCCATGTGTGATTGAATTGACAACTCAGCTGCTAATAGTCGCAAATATTCTTTGGCTCCCCTTGTGTCGAATCTATAAATTTGGGTTGAATACTCTACCCTCGAAAACTGTTGCGATCCCCTATACTTGTGGGTTATCACTTAGGTCATCCACTTGATGGAAAATTGCTACTGTCCTACAAAACTCTGCGCTTGGAGGCCCAACACGAGTCTACAAGAATAAAGTTGCATAGTAGACATCAATCTCTTTTCTGGCGCCGTTGCCGGGGAGGTGAGTGCTTGAAGGTATATCTTTAGATCTTGCAATTAAATATTCTAGTTTCTTGTTTTTCACTAGTTTGGTTTTATAAAAGAAAACTACAAAATAAAGATGAATGGATCCTCATCCACTTGCTAATCTTTTCAAAAGACCCGATTATGTTGGAACAATTACTAGTGAGAGTTCACTAGATTATCTTTATAAGGTCTTGCTTGAAAATCATGAATCTAAAAATTGTGAAATTTATACAGTGATTCATGATAGTTCCTTTAATGAAAAGCATGATTTCCATGTTGTTAGTATGAATTCTATGAGTATCCATGATGCTAATGATATGCAAAGCCACAAGCTTGGGGATGCTATCTTTAATGAAGATGATATTGTTTGTCCTCCAAGTTTTGATGAGCAAATTTATTATGATGATGGCGTGCCTCCTATCTATGATGATTATTGTGATGACATGTATGCTATAAATAGTAATGATAACCATGAAACTTGTCATCATGATTTTAATATTCAATTTGGTCATGTCAATCAAGTATCTCATGATAGTTATTTTGTTGAGTTTTCTCCCACTATTATCAATGAGAAGAAATATGCTTATGTGGAGAGTAATAAATTTTCTATGCTTGTAGATCATGAAAATAATGCTTTATGTGATATTTATATTGTGAAATTCATTCATGATGCTACTGAAAATTATTATGAGGGAGGAACATATGCTTGTATGAATTGCAATAATATCAAGTTTCCTCTCTATGTGTTCAAAGTTTTGAAGTTATGATTGTTTTGCCTTCCTACGCTAGTTGATTCTTGCTCCCATAAATTGTTTGCTCACAAATTTACTATGCATAGGAAGTGGGTTAGACTTAAATGTGCTTTCCATATGATCCATGATACTCTTTTGCATGTTTCAAATACTATTCCTACGTGAGAATAATTGAAATCATGATGCCTAGCTAAAAGGCATTAAAGAAAAATGCTTCTTGGGAGACAACCCAACACTTTTATCTTCTGTTTTTGTGTGTTCACATGATTAAGATACTGTAGTAATCATGTTTTGTGTCATTTATTTCAATAAAGTGGCAAGTAAATCCTTTGGGATGACTCACAAGATGAGTAGAATTGATGCCGAACCAAAACAGAAACTTTTGACTCCATTACAGGAATTTTAATTTTTTACTGGCGCATGATATTGATCTAAAACTTTTACATAGTATTTATATGCAAATTCTATAAGCTTCCCTAATTTTTCAGAATTTTTAGAGACAGGTAAATATGGTTATACTATAGATCTTCACACACTATTCTGTTTTTGACAGATTCTGTTTTGCATGCATAGTTTGCTTGTTTTAGTGTTCCCATAGCTTATATTCAGTGATATAAATTATGTGAATGGTAGAATATAGTAGGTATTATTTGATAAAAATTATGAATCTTGTCTTGGCAGTACCTAAGTGAATGATCTTTATTTATTATACTAACCCATCTCACGAAGTTCCGTTAAGTTTTGTGTGATTGAAGTTTTCAAGTTTTGGGTGAGACACCGATATGAGAAGAATAAGGAGTGACAAGAACTTAAGCTTGGGCATTCCCAAGGAACCCCCAAGGTAATAGCCAAGGAAGACTCAAGCGTCTAAGCTTGGGGATGCCCCGGAAGGCATCCCCTCTTTCGTCTTTAACACTATCGGTATATCTTACTTGGAGCTATATTTTTATTCATCACATAATATGAGTTTTGCTTGGAGTGTCATTTTATTTTGTTGTTCTCTGTTAGATGTTATTTATAATCTTGTTGTTCAATAAAAAGTTCCAACAGTTGCCTTTAGGATGCTCGAATTGCATGTTTGATGTGTGCTGTGTAAAAACATAAACTTTTGCTGTAGTGTTTGAATTTTGATATTTTACTGGAACATGGAAAGTTTCTGGAATTTTTACATAGTGTTTTCATATAAATTCTTTATCACGTCCTAAAGTTGCATAATTTGTAGATATACATAAGTGCACTTTCTAAATTAATTGCTACAGACTGTCCGGTTTAGACAGATTGCTGTCATAGTTTTGTTATGTACTTCTCCGATGGTTTTCAAGACTTATATTGGTAGATATAAATTGTGGAAACGATATTAAACAGTAGATGATGTTTGAAAATTATTGTGCAACTTGTCCTGGCAGTAAATGAAGTGTTGATTTGTTTTTATGTGTACTAATCTATCTCACGAGTTATTTTCAAGTTTTTGTGAATGTAGCTTTTGAGAATAGGTGAAACCGTGATATGCGGGGATTGAACGAGATACAAAAGCTCAAGCTTGGGGATGCCCAAGGCACCCCAAGTAAATATTTCAAGAAGTCTCAAGCATCTAAGCTTGGGGATGCTACGCATCCCACCTCTCTTCATCAAGAATTATTGGTTAGCCTATGTTGAGCCTAAATTTTTATTTTTCCACATGATATGTGCTCTTCTTGGAGTGCTATTTTTCTTTTGCTTTCTGTTTAAATAAAATACTCAGATCTGAAAATATTTATTGAGAGAGAGAGCCCTCACATAGCTACTTGATTGTTTACCTATTCATTGATCTTCACTTATATCTTTTGAGAGTAGTTTGAGGTTTACTCATGTGCTTCACTTATATCCGGAGAGTAATTGTGAATGAATTGAATATCATAAATATGAAATTATCAATGTTCTTTTTGCTTAGTAGTAGCTTCACATCTAGTTTATAAAGTAAAATCTATTGAAGTTTGATAATCATCAAATTGGTGATACAAGCAATTCATGAATGATTAGTATAAGAAAGAGAACTTACACATACAAATATATTATCTTGGACATCTTTCATGATTGTGAATACCCATCAATTATTTCCAACCTTGATCAAATAGTTGAAGTTGGACAAGGAAGACAACGTAATGGTTATGTTTGGGTATATTTGCATAGAAGTTATATTGTTTTGGATCCTCCAACATGTGGTGCTTGTTTAGAACCTTTTGCTAGCCAACACTTCGTACTAAGTAGTGATACTACTTGTGCATCCAAATCCTTGAGCCAAGTTTCTTCCATGAGAGTCCACCATACCTACCTATATATGGTATTTCACTGCCATTCCAAGTAAATTTGCATGTGCCACCTCTAAACATTCAAATAAACATCCGTTTGTGTCCTCGTACCGCTCAAGGAGCGACGGGGCGGTCATTATCTTCCATGCTAAGCGAGTTATTCTCAAGATGAATGTTTATTAACTTTTCATTGCACGAGAGAGGCTGGTAAAAAGGATTCCCAGTCCTGCATAATATAAAAATAAATAAACAAAACTCCTCCTAGAATGTTGATTGTTTGGAGGGCAACCGTGGATTCGGCCAACCATGGAATGTGTTTGAATGGTGGAGGGGGAGTAAAATTTCAATTCTATTTGGGAACCGCCAATAATGTGATTAGCATGGAAGATATTGAATACTCTGTTGTGATGTTGACAGGAAAGGCACACCACTCAAAATTACACAGTCGTCTCTTTTTTAAACAATGAGCTCTGGCACATATGCAAATCCCTGCTTCCCTCTGCGAAGGGACAATCTATTTACTTTCATTTTACTTACTTTCATGTTGAGTCAACTTCTTATTCCAACATCAATCTATTTGTTGCAAGCACCATGTGGTGGGGAAAGACCCAAACATATATATCCACTCAAATATATTTGATCATGATTCATTATTGTTAACAATTATCTTTATGGTAAGTGTGTTGGGAGGCGAAACATCAAGCCCCTATCTTTCTCTGTGTTCGATGGATGTTGTTTGTTCTAAAAATATGCCTTGAGTATTAGCAATCATAAAAGACTATATGATAATTGAGTATGCGAAGCTCTTACTTAGACTTGATGATGTATTGAAATTGTTTGGTGACCAAGAACATAGATTGTTAAGTTTCAATAGAATGCATTGTTTGAACCATGACATGTGAACTGATTGCTACTCTATCATGATGATTTTTTATGAGAAAAAGTTGCTGGTTATGATGCTAGAAAAGTGACTAAAATTATCAATGATCAAAACTATTCACTAAGCTAGCATTCACACTTCATTTATTATTTCTTTTATCATTTACCTACTCGAGGACGAGCAGGAATTAAGCTTGGGGATGCTAATACATCTCCAACGTATCGATAATTTATGAAGTATTCATGCCATATTCACCTATGTTTACAATACTTTTATATGGTTTTGCTACACTTTATATGATTTATTTAGAACTAACCCAGACTGACGCTGTCTTCAGCAGAATTACCGTGGTGTTGTTTTTGTGCAGAAAATAAAAATTCTCGGAATCGCCCGAAACTTTTTGGTGATTTTTTCTGGACCAAATAATCAATATTGGAGCGATGAACCACCGAAGGGAGTGGACCAGAAGGCCACCACGCAACCGGCCGCGCCCCCTAGGGGCACGGCCAGATGGCTTGTGGGGCCCTCATGGCTCCGTTTGGCGTGATTCCAATGCTAAAAATCCCATAAATACCAGAAACCCCAGAAATAAAGAGAGACTCCTCGTTCCGCCGCCGCAACTCTCTGTATTGACGAAAAACCAATCTGGAGGCGTTCCAGTACCTTGTCGGAGAGGGTAGATCATCTCCGATGGCCATCTTCGTCATCCCGGCGGAGGCCATGACGAGGAGAGAGTAGTCCACCCTCGGGGCTGAGGGTATGTACCAGTAGCTATGTGTTCAATCTCTCTCTCTGTCTCTCTCTCTCTCGTGTTCTTGAGATGGCACGGTCTTGATGTATCACGGGCTTTGTTAATATAGTCGAATCATATGATGTTATTCCCTTGCTACCTGATACGTCTCCATCGTATCTACTTTTCAAAACTCTTTTGCCCTTGTTTTGGACTCTAATTTGCATGATTTGAATGGAACTAACCCGGACTGACGCTGTTTTCAGCAGAATTGCCTTGGTGTTATTTTTGTGCAGAAATAAAAGTTCTCGGATTGACCTGAAAATTTACGGAGAATATTTTTGGAATTAATAAAAAATATTGGCGAAAGAATCAAGCCAGGGGGGGGTCCACCTGTTGGCCACAAGCTAGGAGGGCGCCCCCCCCCTAGGGCGCGCCCTGATGGCTTGTGGCCCCCCCGTGGCTCCTTCGACCCTAATTCCAGCTCTATATATTCATATTCGGAGAGAAAAAAAATAAAGGAGAAGAGTTCATCGCGTTTCACGATACGGAGCCGCCGCCACCTCCTGTTCTTCCTCGGGAGGGCAGATCTGGAGTCCGTTTTGGGCTCCGGAGAGGGGAAATCGACGCCGTCGTCATCACCAACCATCCTTCATCACCAATTCCATGATGCTCTCCGCCGTTCGTGAGTAATCCCATCTTAGGCTTGCTGGACGGTGATGGGTTGGATAAGATTTACCATGTAATCGAGTTAGTTTTGTTAGGGTTTGATCCCTAGTATCCACTATGTTCTGAGATTGATGTTGCTATGACTTTGCTATGCTTAATGCTTGTCACTAGGGCCCGAGTGCCATGATTTCAGATCTGAACCTATTATGTTTTCATGAATATATATGTGTTCTTGATCCTATCTTGCAAGTTGTATACACCTATTACGAGTTATGATCCGCATCCCCCAGGGTGACAATAACTGGGATTCTTTCCGGTGATTACCGTAGTTTGAGGAGTTCATGTATTCACTAAGTGCTAATGCTTTGGTCCGGTTCTCTATTAAAAGGAGGCCTTAATATCCCTTAGTTTCCATTAGGACCCCGCTGCCACGGGAGGGTAGGACAAAAGATGTCATGCAAGTTCTTTTCCATAAGCACGTATGACTATATATGGAATACATGCCTACATTACATTGATGAATTGGAGCTAGTTCTGTCTCACCCTATGTTATAACCAGTGCATGATGAATGCCATCCGACATAATTATCCATCACTGATCCATTGCCTACGAGCTTTTCACATATTGATCTTTCCTAAGTTACTTTTCCGTTGCTTCTGTTACAATCACTACAAAACTGCTACTGTCACGTTTGCCATCGTTACTGTTACTTCCATACTACATTGCTACTAAATACTTTGCTGCAGATATTAAGTCTTTCAGGTGTGGTTGAATTGACAACTTAGCTGCTAATACTCGAGAATATTCTTTGGATCCCCTTGTGTCAAATCAAGAAATTTGGGTTGAATACTCTACCCTCGAAAACTATTGCGATCCCCTATACTTGTGGGTTATCAAGACCTTTTTCTGGCGCCGTTGCCGTGGAGCATAGCTCTATTCTCTGAGTCACTTGGGATTTAAAGCTGTTGATCACAATGAAGAATTTGAAAGATGCTAAAACCAAGATCTACCCCTCTACTACGAGGACAGGTAAGGAACTGCCATCTAGCTCTGCACTTGATTCACCTTCAGTTATGAGTAAATTTGCGACACCACCACCTGCTAGTAATTCTGATATGTCGCAAGTAATTAATGATGTCACTTCTGCTATGCATCACTACTGGAATCAGGGTCTTTGCCATCTGCCAGGTCTTTGCCGTCTGCTGGCAGATGGCAAACAGGTTGTTTGCCGTCCGCTTTGGGAAAGCAGACGGCAAAGAGCTGGCTGATGGCAAATACACTGTTTTCCATCAGCCAGCTCTTTGCCGTCTGCCAGCGGACGGCAAAGTTTCTTTGCCGTCCGCTGGCAGACGGCAAAGAGGTGGGGTGAGGCCCACGGGGCACGGCACTGGCTAGGTCAAGCCCTTTGCCATCTGTCACTTCTTTGCCGTCTGCTGGCAGACGGCAAAGAGTTCGTTGCCGTCTGCCAGCAGACGGCAAAGAGGTGGGTGTGGGGCCCACAATGTAACGGCGGGGGCGGCCTAACTGTCACCCTCTTTGCCGTCTGCTGGCAGACGGCAAAGACCAGCAGACGGCAAAGAAAGGAACTTAATTTTCGATCCCGCGCCCCGCGCCTCTCTCTCTTTCTCACACACCCACACACAGCCCGCCGCGCCCCTCTCTCTCTAACCGCCGCCGCCCCGCCCTCCCGCCGCCGCCCCCTCCCCGCGGCCCTCCTCCACCACCGCCCCCTCCCCGCGGCCCTCCTCCACCACCGCCGGAGCCAGGCCGCGGCGCCGCCCGCCCCCCTCCCCGCGGCCCTCCTCCACCACCGCGGCCCCGTCGCCCCCGCCGCCCCCTGCCCCGCCGCTCCACCGCGTCGGGTCGCCGGCGAGCAGGCACCCCCGACGACCCAGCTCCACACCTCCGTCGCCGCCTGCCCCGTCGGCGTGCCGCCCCCTTCGGTGAGCCCCCGCCGCCCAGACTATTTTTTTGTTTTTTTTTCTGTTTTTTTCATTGCTTGCTAGTAGGCAGTAGCTACATTGCTATTTAATTTTTTTAGTTAAAGCAATTGTTGCTATTTAAAGAAAACAGAATTGATTTAACACTAGTTAGTATGAATAGCTAGGTTTCAAATTAGGTAGTATGAACCCTAGGTTAATTAGTATGAACCCTAGATTAATTAGTATGAACCCTAGGTTAATTTAGCAAGGTATCAAATTAGGACAGAAATTTTATTTGTATTAGATTTAGTTTTAGATTTGTTCTTTGTTTGTATTATTTAGGTAATAGGAGTAAGATTTAGGAGAAGAAAAAGGAAAGAAGAAGAGAAGAAGAAAAAGGAAAGAAGAAGAAGTAGAAGAAAGATAGGAAATAAAAGAAAAGGACACCCCGACACCCCGACCCCGACACGGCACCCCGACCCCGACACCCCGACACCCCTGACACCCCGACACCCAGACCCGACACCCCGACCCCGACACGACACCCCGACACCCCGACCCCGACACGACACCCCGACACCACGACACCCCGACACCCTGACACGACACCCCCGACCCCGACACACCGACACCCCTGACACCCCGACACCACGACACCCAGACATGACACCCCCGACACCCCGACACCCCGACCCCGACACGACACCCCGACACCCCGACCCCGACACCACGACACCCCGACACCACGACACCCCGACCCGACACCCCGACCCAGACCCGACACCCCGACCCCGACACGGCACCCCGACCCCGACACCTCGACACCCCGACACCGACACGGCACCCCGACCCTGACACCCCGACACCCCTGACACCCCGACACCACGACACCCAGACACGACACCCCCGACACCCCGACACCCCGACCCCAACACGACACCCCGACACCCCGACCCCGACACGACACCACGACACCCCGACACCACGACACCCCGACCCGACACCCCGACCCCGACCCGACACCCCGACCCCGACACGGCACCCCGACCCCGACACCCCGACACCCTGACCCCGACACGGCACCCCGACCCCGACACCCCTGACACCCCGACACCACGACACCCAGACACGACACCCCCGACACCCCGACACCCCGACCCCGACACGACACCCCGACACCCCGACCCCAACACGACACCCCGACACCACGACACCCCGACACCCTGACACGACACCCCCGACCCCCGACACCTCTTCGGCCTCCTGTTGACCGAAAGGGTGCTCTTCAGCCTTCCAGAGGCCGACGGGGTCATATATGTGTGAATTATGAGTTAGGTAATATAATTTCCGATTTTGTTATGAAAAACATCATATATATTTGTGTTGATCGGGTGGATTTAAATGTGCAGTTGTTTCGTCGCTGTGAGGGTTTGGTGTTCGACGACCTCCCCGTGCGTTCGACGAGCTCCGCCCCTGCGTTCGTGGGTGAGCACAAATGACATCTCCTCCTCCCCCTTCATTTGCTCTGTTCCGGTCTTCGTGCCGATGAAACTTGCTAGCTGTAGGTAGATTGAATAATCAGTATGCGTGACCACTATGCGTCTCCCGTTCGAAAGGGTTACATCTATAAATATGCATGCATTTGCATATTTATAACCGTGATTCTTTCGAATTGTCCAACGTTATCCATGGACAGCCCGAGTATGTGTAGATTGGGTTCGTTTTCCCATATGCTCTGCTCCGGATCCGATGCAGAATTTCGTCAGTGCCTCCCTGTTGTTCTCTGGGTACACATCCTCTCTGCTTATTGCCGAGACGTGTATCAGGAGAACAGCGGGGAGGTGCTGCCGAAATTTTGCATCGGATCCGGAGCAGAGCATGGGAAAATGAACCCAATCTACACACACTCGGGTGGGATTAGGACCTATCTTTACCTACTAGCGTCTAGGTTGCATGGACGTAATAAAACTGACAAACTCTATTAATTGATGAATATGGTTTGCTGAATTATGTATATATTTCTTGTGTGTCCAGTAGCTAGGCAAGATGAGTGATCGTGCGTGGATGTACACCGGTCACACTAGTCAGAAAGACATGACCCATGAATGGATAACAAAAACCAAGGGGTTTCTGAGAGCCGCAAAGGCCATGCCTCATATTTTTCATGAATTTTAGCATGACTTGTGCTACAATGTAGGACATATCGAGTGCTTGTGATTTGCTAGAACGGGAATTCATTGATATTCCGGTAAAACATAGGGCATTTTTTCTATGTCATTGCTCGATATATGGAACGGGTTGACTTTAGGTCTGTTTCGGCTCCTTGTGTGTCTTTCAGTGAGGGAGAGTGTCCACCATATATATATATGAGAGAGGAAGAATCCCGACTGTTGTCGTGGGGGTCGCTTCTCCTTCTTTTCCTTGTGCTAGATATTTGTAATGCACTAGGGAAAGGAGGAGTGGCGACCATCACCGACGGTCGAAATATGAGAGAGGAAGAATCCCGACTGTTGTCGTGGGGGTCGCTTCTCCTTCGTTCCCGTGTGCTAGACATTTTGGTGTAATGCACTCGGGGACGAATGGAGGAGCCACCATCACCGACGGTCGCAATATTAGAGGGGTGCCCACCATATACATGAGATGAGAGTTTAGGAAGGAAAGACTCGATAGACCTAAAGTCAACCCGTTGCATATTGAGTAATAGTGATCTGTGTGTTTATCAGTTTCCTGGTAGTTGCCTTCGATCGATTTTAAATGTTTCAACTATGAACATAGGAAATGTCTGACGACGAAAGGAAATTCGTTATGTGCGAATTATGCGAAGACGAGCGCGGCCTGTGCGACAAGCCTCAACTAGTTGATGGTAGGCGCTTCAGCATCGTGCTGGATGAGACCTTCGAAGTGGATACAGTAAGTCACAACGACAAGTCTTTTTTCGTAATTAAGCATGACTTCTGCTTCTTTTGCTTCAACTTATAATTTTAATTTTTTACTATTCTACTAGCGTATCCCCTGCCATGCAAGAAATTATGTCTTGGATAAGATTGGTTTCAATACTAACAAAAGTATGGAGGTAAAGATAGTTCATTGAGGACCGAGCATGGTTATACTTTTGCCGTAAAATTGTACAATGCAGACACCTACTCCTATTTTGAATGCAAAAGTTGGCAAGCACTATGCAAGGCTTATGCATTTGAGCCTAATATGCTTATCACCTTTGATATTCGTCCGGAAGATGAAATTGAAGGTAATATCGACATCTGGGTTGATGTGCAGACGCCTCCAGTTCTACCATTATGTGAGTTTCTCAACCATATTTATTATGATTCCCATTCTGCCTCCGTGTGAGTTTGTTAAACATATTTATTATGTAATTTATATTGTTTATTTCAAAATAGTTGACAGCTTATTTCCATTGACAGCTTATTTTCATTCTTCAAAAAATGTACGGAAGATGGTACACAGAACCTACTACACCGATGGCGCAGAATTAACTTGTCAGGAGAAAAATCATCTTATCTCATTTATTAATGATCTTCAGAATTACAATACCTATTATCAAACTCCTGCACATTATGGTCAATACGTGACACTAGTGCTCGTGTTGAACTACGGTAACATCCATAAAGATGGCATGGTAAGATTTTTTACTATTACGACATCTGTGCATCTTTTGCCTAAATTATTTTTAAAACTAAACTACATTGCTAACTACGAAGTAATTACTATGTTTTTCAACAGAAAATCCCGAACGATTGTGTGCCTCATCTGATGTTTCCGAAAGGTCACCTTGATGTTATGAGCTTACGGCCAGGTCAGCCTACGCATCACTGTTGTCCATACTGGATTTCTAAAACCAATGAAGACATGACAATCAAAGATTGGAAAAAATGTATGGTCGATTGTAGAGAGCTACTTGGAAGCAACATTGTGCGTAGGCCAAGAATTGGAGACAGGATGATCTCCATTCTCCATAATGGAGAGTCAGGGCCTATCTTGTTTTATGATATTTTACCTAAGAGAGGGTAGAGTAGGTCCTATGAGAGAGGAGTAGGTCCTAGGTACAATGTGTTATTATGTGCTACAATGTGTTAGAGTTGATGATGAGGAGGAGGAGGAGTTGTGATTATGACCGGTCCTTCTGCGTCTGCCGCAACCCCGACCGGTCCTTCTCCGTCTCACACTGGCGCAAGCCCGACCGGTCCTTCACCTCCGTGATGATGGTAAGTTTTCCCAAGTGTTTTGCTTAACAAATGCATACTTAGCTTAAGAAATGACCTACTTAGCTCCTAAATGACCTATACTTAGCTTATTTTCCTCGAAAATGACATAATAACCTTACTTAGCTCCAAAATGACATATTTTACCTAGGATAGCTATAAAATGACCTATACTTAGCATTTTTTCCTCCAAAATGACTTGATATGCTTAGTTAGCTAAAAAATGGCATAACTACCTAGGATAGCTCAATAATGATCTATACTTAGCTTAGCTAGTTCATTTATGACATAATTAGCTCACTTAGGTAAAAAATGGCATAATAACCTTGGTTTAGCTCCAAAATGACCTAGTCTTCTTCTTCTTCTTCTTCTAGCTAGTCTTCTTCTTCTAGTCTTCTTCTTCTTCTTCTTCTTCTAACTTTCTTCTTTCCCAATTTGCAGATTTGCTTTCGATGAGGAAGCTTGCGTTGATGGAGTCTACTCTTCTTCTTGTGCTTCCTTTTTGTTTTGATTTTGTAGGATGAACAATGTGAAACTTGCTACCTATATATGTATGTATGGATGAAACTATATGGACCTTTTGCTTAATTGTTGGATATGTTGGACTTTTCATTTGGTGTATATATGTGTTGGATGATCATATCCATATGGCAGGGATATGTTGGCTATATGTACTTGTTGAAATATTTTGAAATGAATATATATATATATATATATATATATATATATATATATATATATATATATCTGTGAAATTGATTGAATGTAAGAAAAAAAACAGCGGCAATATAGCCACTTTGCCGTCTGCTAGCAGACGGCAAAGGTCTTCGCCGTCTGCTAGCAGACGGCAAAGAGGCCACGTGGCAGCAGCCTGTGCAACCTGGGCTGGCCTATTTGGCCTCTTTGCCGTCTGCTAGCAGACGGCGAATACCTTTGCTACTTTGTCGTCTGCCAGCAGACGGCAAAGAGCGCCGTTAGCCCCCTAACGGGGCTGGCACCTTTTGTATGCCGTCCAGGGGCTTTGCCATCTGCCAGCAGACGGCAAAGAGCTTGGCTTCTTTGCCGTCTGCCAGCACACGGCAAAGTGGCCTTTGCCGGCATCTGTTCGGCCGGACTGTTGGCCGTCTGCTGGCAGACGGCAATGGCTTTGCCGTCCGCCAGGCAGGCCTTTGCCGTCTGCTATGGCAGACGGCAAAGACCCTGATTCCAGTAGTGCATGATGCTTATGATGATACTTTGCTTGATAATACTGTGCCACTGGGTGAATTTCTTGATGAACAAATTGCTAGAGTCAATGCTGAAACTGATGATATTTCTGAAATTGATGAAATTATTGAAACTGAACACTATGAGACACCTGCTAGACCTAGCTCTCCTAGATATGAATTGCCTAATATACCTAAGGGTTATGTTATGGAAGGAGAGGTAGCTAGGGACTTTCTTGCTTGTAAGGATAGAGATGATCTTAAGAAATTGCTATGCAAGTGGAAGGGAAAATCTTTGAATGCTAGAATGCAATATGATCCTAAGTTTGCTACTTCACCTATCTTTGTTACTGATAAGGATTATGAATTCTCTGTCGATCCTGAGTTAATTACTTTGGTTGAATCTGATCCTTTCCATGGTTATGAATCTGAAACTGTTGTGGCACATCTTACTAAATTGAATGATATAGCCACCCTATTCACTCATGAGGAAAAAATTCGTTATTACTATATTCTTAAGTTGCTTCCTTTCTCATTAAAGGGTGATGCCAAGATATGGTTTAATTCTCTTGCTCCTGGTTGTGTGCGTAGTCCCCAGGATATGATATATTACTTCTCTGAAAAATATTTTCCTGCCCATAAGAAACAAGCTGCCTTGCAGGATATATTTAACTTCGTGCAAATTGAAGAAGAGAGTCTACCACAAGCTTGGGGGAGGCTCCTCCAATTACTTAATGCTTTGCCTGATCATCCTCTCAAGAAAAATGAAATACTTGATATCTTTTATAATGGACTAACCGATGCTTCTAGGGACCACCTAGATAGTTGTGCTGGTTGTGTTTTTAGGGAACGAACTGTTGAACAAGCTGAACTACTATTGAATAATATATTGAGCAATGGTAATGATTGGACTATTCCCGAACCACCTCCAAAGCCAATTCCGAAGAAAAGAGGTATTCTATTTCTCAGTCCTGAAGATATGCAAGAGGCAAAGAAATCTATGAAAGAAAAAGGTATTAAAGCTGAAGATGTTAAGAACCAACCACCTATTGAAGAGATACATGGTCTTGATACCCCGACATAGGTAGTAGAGGTAAATTCTCTTCGTAGATTTGATGAAGGTGATATTCCCTATAATAAGTCTGCTAGACAATGCTTGGATGAGTTTGATAACTTTATCGTTAAATAGGAAAATTTCAATGCTTATGTTAGTAGACAATTGAAACATAATGCTTACATGCTTGATCGCTTAGGTGATTATATGAGTAGAACTATCAATGATCTTAAGCTTATTAGTAAACATGCTTCCATGGTAACTACTCAAGTAGAACAAGTACTTAAGGCACAAAATGATTTGCTTAATGAGATGAATGGCAAGAACAATGATCATTATGCTAGAGTTGTGACTGGAGGTGGTAAAATGACTCAGGAAC
The DNA here is from genome assembly GCA_039707655.1 of Elymus sibiricus. Lineage (NCBI taxonomy): Eukaryota > Viridiplantae > Streptophyta > Magnoliopsida > Poales > Poaceae > Elymus > Elymus sibiricus. The sequence goes on along the minus strand of CM077669.1, from coordinate 83,004,833 downwards.
CTTTATATCCTGAGGGCCATCCTAAGAGAATTGAGCAAGATTCTCAGAGAATTAATACTGATGCACCTAGTCGTCCCAGTAATAAAAGGAAAAAGAATGACGATAGGACTTTGCATGCTGCTAGTGAACCTGTTGTAGATACACATGAAAACCCAAATGATATTTCTATTTCTGATGTTGAGACACAATCTGGTAATGAACATGAGCCTAGTGATAATATTAATGATGATGTTCATGTTGATGCTCAACCTAGTAATGATAATGATGTGGATATTGAACCTGCTGTTGATCTTGATAACCCACAACCTAAGAATAAAAGATATGATAAAAGAGACTTCGTTGCTAGGAAGCATAGTAGAGAATGAGAACCTTGGGTTCAGAAACCCATTCCCTTTCCTCCTAAGCCATCCAAGAAAAAGGATGATGAGGATTTTGAGCGCTTTGTTGAAATGCTTAGACCTGTCTTTTTGCGTATGCGCTTGACTGATATTCTGAAAATGTCTCCTTATGCTAAGTATACGAAAGATATTGTGACAAATAAAAGAAAGATACCGGAAGCTGAGATTTCCACCATGCTTGGTAATTATACTTTTAAAGGTGGAATACCAAAGAAACTAGGAGACCCCGGAGTACCTACTATACCATGCTCTATTAAAGGAAATTATGTCAAAACTGCTTTATGTGACCTTGGAGCCGGTGTTAGTGTCATGCCTTTCTCTTTATATCGTAGACTTGATTTGAATAAGTTGACACCTACTAAAATCTCCTTGCAAATGGCTAATAAATCAACTGCTTTACCCATCGGTATTTGTGAGGATGTGCCTGTCATAGTTGCAAATGTTACTATCCTATCGGACTTTGTTATTCTTGATATTCCCGAGGACGACAGTATGTCGATTATCCTTGGTAGACCTTTTTTGAATACTGCAGGGGCTGTTATTGATTGCAACAAGGGCAATGTCACTTTTCATGTTAATGGTAATGAGCATACGGTACACTTTCCGAAGAAACAATCTCAAGTTCATAGTATCAACTCCATTGGAAAAATTTCAACGATTATTATTACAGATTTTGAATTCCCTCTTCCTACTGCCAAAAAGAAATATGATATACTTATTGTTGGGGACATGCATATCCCCATTGAGGTAACCTAGTGTTATTCGAAAATTCTCCGGTTCCGTGTCATTCGAAAAAAGTTTGTCAATAAGACTTGATCAACCTTATTGATGGATTCTTTTTGATGAGCATGAGATGGATGAATTTAGGAGGCACAACCTTCTGTACCCAACTTTTAATTTCTGTTATTTAGATTAAATAAAGTAAAAATGCTATTATTTTTCCTGTTTTCTGATTTATCCGTGCAATAAAAAAGTGACCTGAAAATAAAAGTTCTCAGAATTTTTGGCACTAAGAACACATCAGGGGGCTGCACCAGTGGGCCACAAGCCTGCAAGGCGCGCCCACCCCCCCTGGGCGTGCCCTGGTGGCTTGTGGGTCCCACGTAGGCCCCCCTCACTTATTCCACCACCCATCCACTTCGTCTTCCTCTAGAAAAAATCCCACCATTGCTCAAACCCGTGTCCTAGCTCATCTTGCTGCCATTTTCGATCTCCTTGCTCAAAGCTCCATTTGCAAAACTGTTTTGGGGGATTGTTCATCGGTTATGTGACTCCTCCAATGGTCCAATTAGTTTTTGTTCTAGTGCTTTATATATTGCAAATTTTTGCTGCTATGGTGACCTTGTTCTTGAGCTTGCATGTCAAACTTGTATGGTCCCAAGTAGTTTTGATGCATGATATAGCCTCTAGGCACTTGTGGGAGTAGTTGCTATAAGTTTTGTTGAGTGTTGTTCACTTTTATTTTGAGTCACTAAAAATTTCAGAAATTTTTCAGAGAAAGAAATGATGAGGATATTGCTAAGAGGCTCTTCAAGCCGGGGCTCCAAAGAAAATGAAAATGAGAAGCCCAGATACAATATTCCCCGCACCACGGAGGTTCGGCCATGTGAATGGCCAAGTGATGCATTCTTGAGGGCGGCCGGAATTTATGAAGATTTCTATTATTTGGCAGAGAATGCAGGCATCACCGACTTCCTCAACGATAAGTGTGACCAGTACCTCCTACTCACTAATATCTTCGTGCAAAACTTTCACTTTTATCCTAGGAAGAATCCTCCCATGGTAGAGTTTTACTTGTATGATGTGCCTAAGAAGATGACACTTTACGATTTTTGCAATGTTTGCAAAATACCTTATGAGGGCAGCATCAGTGAACCACGTCCTAGAGACATGGAGGACTTTATTGCCGCAACCACTGTGGGGGAAGAGAGAGGGGTGTTAAGGGCAAGAGCAGCTAGTTTACATTTTCCTGTTCTATGCTATTATTCATTATTTGCGGGGAGATGTTTAGTTGGTCGTGGAGAGAGTGGAAGCCTTAGTGCTCCCGACCTCGCCATTCTGCGCCACGCTTTACTTGCTGATAGAACTTTTAGGTTGGGCGCTATGGTGGCTCAACGGTTGAACTTAAACCGTTCGAAGGGCCCCATATTCGGAGGTATCTATGTATCTCGTCTAGCCAAACACTTTAAGATACCCATCAGGCTTGACGAGGAAGAGGAAATGCTGCTACCTACAAGATATTGAGATTATGATAGTATGGTAGCACATGATTTATTAGGAAGGATAATGATAGGAGGCTGCTTTACAACTTAGTATTTAGTCAGGGTACTTGTGAGATTATTGCTCTGCCTGCTTCTTCTTTGTTCGATATCCATTCAGGCAGGTACACTATTATGCCCGAGGACATCTACAGATATTGGGGTCTGTCGCAACCCCCAGCACCTGAGCCGGCACCAGCCCTTGATCCGTATCAGGATCCAGTTTTTCAGTGGGAGCCACAGGAGCTCGCCAACCAGTGGAACCCTCAGGACCCTCCGGAGTATCCAGGAGATGGTTATTTCCAGCCATGGCACTAGACCAACTTAGGCCAAAAGCCTAAGCTTGGGGGAGTACGTATTTCTCACCGACATTACATTCATGTTCACACACTCATTCGAGTAGTCGGTGCTTATACTTTTCCATTGTATCATCCATGGTATTTTATTTCTTCTTTCTGCTTTCTTCTTGTGTGTTTAATTAACCTTGAGAAAAATCTAAAAAAATTAGTTCTAGCTTTACCTTTTAGTTTGTTTAGTTGTATCATTAAAAGAAAATCCAAAAATATTTCTTGTTCTTCTTTTGCTTGTTGGGAGCTTTCCCGTGTAAATAGTTTTTCTCGTTCTTGTTTTGAAATTTCTTTCCTTTGGGTCGTAAGGAGAAGACCACTGTCGTCATTTTCTCATGGGGGGTCGCGAGAGACGGCAGATGCCATAGGTAGGCTTATCGAGGTGAGAGCAAGGCTGCCGTGGATGATCCGGGACGGGTATGCGAATAGCACGCGGTGGTTTACCCAGGTTCGGGGCTCTCCGGAGAGATAATACCCCTACTCCTGCATGTCTGTATGTATGTGGTATATCTGGTACATGGTTGCTCCTGGAGCTGTATTGGAGGAGGAAGAGGGAGCCGGCTGCTCCCTTCCTTGCCTCACATGCATGCATGCGTGGGCATGAGTGAGTGAGAGAGAGAGGATGGGAGGAGCTCCCGTGAGTGTGGCCTCCTCTTGGAGGCTCCCCTGGTGCCTCTTATATAGGGAGGCCCAGGGGACAAGGGGTGGCCCACCAGCCAACTATCTACTATTGGAGGTGACAAGTGATGCAGGCCACAGTGCGCCACTATTGGGGCAGGGTGACATGATGCGTCAGGGTGTACAGTGGGGCACTATTGGCCAATAGTGCCCGTCTGTAGGAGGGTGGCAGGCTCTGGAGCCCGTCAGCTACAGTGCCGTCTGGAGGAGCCGGACAGCCACAGTGTCTCCAGGGAGCCGGTCAGCTACAGTGCCTCCAGGGAGCCGGCCAACTACAATGCCGTCAGGAGGAGCCGGACAAGCTACAGTGCCGTCAGGAGGAGCCAGCCAGCTACAGTGTCGTCAGGGAGGAGCCGTCCAGCTACAGTGTCGCCAGCTACAGTGCCGTCAGCTCACTTCTTCGTTTGTCTTGTCGATTTGCGGGGCATGGCATACCGGGGGTGGCTCCCTCAATGCTTGAAAATGTTGAGTCGTCTCCTTGAGCCTACCCGGGGGTAATCCCCCCAACAGTAGCCTCCGAGCCACCGGTCGACTTGGAAAGTCGGGCGGAGGGTTTTTGCCGTTGGAGTAGCAGAGGTTGTCGTTGTCGGTCGATCGCGGGCTGAGGACGGCGCAGCTTGCTTCCAGCGGGGGCGTGCCAGTGCACCCGCTGGGTGTAGCCTCCGAGCCTCCGGGCGACTCGAAGAGTCGGGCGGAGGGTTTTTGTTGTTGCTGAAGCAGACGGTGGCGTCGAGGACGCCGGGCGCAGGCGCGGAGTCCGCCGGCTGAAGGGCGCGAGGTGCGGCCGGGGGCGAATGCGGAGTCCACCGGCTGGCGGTTTCCAGCGGGGGCGCGCCAGCGCACCCGCTGGGTGTAGCCTCCGAGCCTCCGGGCGACTCGAAGAGTCGGGCGGAGGGTCTTTGCTATTGCTGGAGCAGTCGGTAGCGTCGAAGATGTCAAGCGCGGATGCGCGGTCCGCCGAATGAAGGGCGCGAGGCGCCGCCGAGGGCGAACACGGAGTCCACCGGCTGGCGGCGCGAGGCGCTGCCGAGGGCGGACGCAGGGTCCACCGGCTGAAGGGCGCGAGGCGCGGCCGAGGGCGGACGCGGGGTCCGCCGGCTGATGAGCGCGAGGCTCTGCCGAGGGCGGACGCGGGGTCCGCCGGCTGATGAGCGCAAGGCTCTGCCGAGGGCGGACGCGGGGTCCGCCGGCTGATGTGCGCGAGGCTCTGCCGAGGGCGGACGCGGAGTCCGCCGGCTGAAGGGCGCGAGGCGCTGCCGGAGACGGGACTCGGGGGTCCGTCGGCTGATGTGCGCGTGGCGCTGCCGAAGGCGGACGCGGAGTCCGCCGGCTGGAGGGCGCGAGGCGTTGCCGGAGACGGACGCGGGGGTCCGCCGGCTGATGTGCGCGTGGCGCTGCCGAAGGCGGACGCGGAGTCCGCCACCTGGAGGGCGCGAGGCGCTGCCGGAGACGGACGCGGGGGTCCGCCGGCTGATGTGCGCGTGGCGCTGCCGAAGGCGGACGTGGAGTCCGCCGGCTGGAGGGCGCGATGCGCTGCCGGAGAGGGACGTGGGGGTCCGCCGGCTGATGTGCGCGTGGCGCTGCCGAAGGCGGACGCGGAGTCCGCAGGCTGAAGGGCGCGAGGCGCTGCCGGAGACGGACGCGAGGGTCCGTCGGCTGATGTGCGCGTGGCGCTGCCGAAGGTGGACGCGGAGTCCGCCGGCTGGAGGGCGCGAGGCGCTGCCGGAAGTAGCCTCCGAGCCTCCGAGCGGGGAGGTTCCTCATGGAAATGATCGTGCGAAAGGCAGGTTAATCGGCAGAGTAATATCAAATATTTGACTTTGGTGGTGCAAGTTTATGCAGAGGGTGCCGACTCGGTTTCGTCCGAGCCCCCCTCAGTCTTTTTCATGTGCTCTCCGCTCTTTGGCTTTTGCTCTTGTCAGCCGGATAGCCGGGAGCCGGTCTGTGGCTGAGGCAAAGAGTGGGCCGCGGAGTGGAGCGTACAGTACTCGGACTCTGGGAGCAGACTCGACCGAGCAGATACCCATAGATGAAATGACTGGGTTGTCCAAGCCATTTTCTCCCGGGACGCCTTTCGCGTGGGGTGACCTCCAGCTTGTGCTCTCGCTAGCCGGACAGTCGCGGTGCGATCTGTAGCTGAGACAAAGAGTGGGCTTTCGGTACTGTACACGCTACTAAGCCGTCTCGTGGGAATGAACGTATCGGGCCAAGCGGCCAGCCCCGGGCCGAGACTAGCTGGCGCCGGGGTGAACAGTAAGGCAGCAGAATAAATGCGGAGATGGCCCTCGAGGGTTGCTCGGGGTTATTCGTTTTGTGTGTGCGGTTCAGGGATATGCGAGTGGAGATCTCACATTGCTTTCTTGGGTGCCGGCGAGGCGGTTTTGTCGATGTCGGCCAGCGCGGCTTGCAGCCGACATGGTCCGACTGATGCGCGCGAGGCGCCGCCGGGCGCGGACTTGGAGTCCGCCGGCTGACGGGCGCGAGGCCCTGCCAGGTGTGGACGTGGAGTCCACTGGCTGGCTGTTTCCAGCGGGGGCGCGCCAGCGCACCCGCTGGGTGTAGCCTCCGAGCCTCCGGGCGACTCAAAGAGTCGGGCGGAGGGTCTTTGCTGTCGATGTAGCAGAGGCAGCCAGTCGCGGGCCTGTAGCCGGCGTGGCGCTTTCCTAGCAAGGCATGCCGGCGCACCCGGCACACTCGCTGGGTGTAGCCTCCGAGCCTCCGGACGAGGAGGGGTTTATTGCTTTTGGCGAAGTCGAGTTGGGAATGACCTCTGGCAGGCGGCCCGAGCCTCCGGACGCTCGAGGGACGCCCCAGTCGGTCGGACCGAACCGGCCCAGGTGGCGGAGCCGGACGGGCGACGTCTGAGAAGACGGAGCCGGACGCGGCCGGCTGGTCAGACAGCAAGTTGGGCAGCCGGCCGGACGAGGCCATGCAGTTGGATATGCACGCGGCCCGGCCGTACACGTAAGCACGTACCATGCATGCACTTATACCTTTTGTTTTTGCCAACCGGCCCACCTCTTTTTCCAGCCGGACCGCATCTCTCTTGCCCCTTCCGAGTGGGCAGCCAGCCACCCATCACGCCCCCCAGCCGGCACAGGAGAACACGCGGGGGCGTAGCCGGCCCTGGCGAGGCGGGTCGAGGGCGCAGCCGGTGGTCGCGTGGGGAGCGGGAGCCGGACGTGGGCGCGGAGCCGGCGGCGCGCGAGACCGGGGACGCGGGCGGGACGGCACGCAGGGACGCGGCCGGCGCCGCCGGGGGGCCGCGGACGTAGTGGAGCAGCGGAGCGGCGCAGAGGCCGCGGCAGGCAGCCGGCAGGCGGACGCGGAGGCCAGGCGGGAGGCCGAGCTGGTGCGCGGGCGAGCGGCCGCAGGTGAGGCCACGCGCGGTCCTGCTCGCGTTGGAGAGGTGGCCCCGAGAGCGCGAGGAGGGAGCCGAGGCGCGGCCGCGGAGCTGGAGCCGGCGAGGCGAGCGTAGCCGGAGCCCGCGGTGGGACGGCGCAGGCGGACCAGCAGCTAGCGGCACGAGGCAGGCGCGGGCGCAGGTGCCGGGGCGCATGGAGGAGGGGCCGGCGACCGGGCGGCCAGGGCGGAGCCGGCGCTCGGGGCTGGAGTCGGAGCCGGCCGGCGTCCGGGGCGGAGCCGGCGCGCGCGCGGCGAAGCGACGTGGACGCTCGGAAGCGGAGTAGGGTGGAGCCGGCCCGCCTGCGGACGAGCTGCCGGCGGGAGAGGCGCGGGGCGACGAGCCGGAGCCGGCTGGCGCGGCGGGAGCCAGCCGACGATGCGCGTGGGTGGCCGACCGTGGTGGGAGCCAACCCGGGCCGCGCACGGCCGGCCCGTCCAGAGGCGGGACAGAGCCGGTGCATGGCAAGGCGGACGGGGACGCAGGGAGCCGGCGGGGGAGCGCGGTGAAGCGCGGCGCGGGAAGGCGGCGCAGGCGAGAAGAGGCGGAGCTGGCAAGTAGGCGACGCAGGCGCGACGAGGCGGACGGCTACGCACGCGGCTGTGCAGCCGGCCAAGGCGCGCTGACCCGCAGCCGGCGGCCGGCCACCCAGTCGGCCATGCATGTGGCCATGCAATCGTCTTGGCCATGCATGCACGCACGTACAACCTGTATGTACGTGTTACTTTGATTAAATCTTACTTCTTCGTGTGCAAGCAGCCGGCGGGGAGGCGTGCGCATGCAGCCGGCTAGCGGGAGACGTCGCGTCGTCGTCAGCTGGGGGCGCTGCCGGCCGCAGCTAGGCCGGGACCTGCCGATGATGGATGGATGCGTGCGCCGCCGAGCGGGCCAGGCGCGGTGAGGACGGCTGCCGTGATGAGCGCGGACGCTGCACGGGGCCGACGCATCCGGTCGGAGCAAGGTCCGCTGGTCGGTCGTGCGGTCGCACGGACCCGACTCGCGGGGAGCAGCGGCGGAGCGCGGGCGCCGAAGGCGCTTGGGAGCGTATGGATGGCGAGGGCAGCGCCATCGATGGACGACGTTGCTCCGCAGAGTTGCCGGCCGGGGCGACAACGAGGCTCACACGGTCGGCCGGCCTCACGCGCGCACACGAGCCAAGCTTGCATGCACACAACTGAATTGATTGTTTCTGCTAGCTAGCTCGCACGAGCGCGTGCACGTACAGAGACAGAGGTGTGGCCGAGACGAGGCCGGAGCCGACGACCAGGGAGACGGCCGAGGGCGGAGCAGCGTGCGTGAGGACGACGAGGCCAGGCACGGGCGGAGCAATGCAGGGGCCGCGACGGACGGCCGGCGTCGCAGCGGTGGTGGCGAAGAGGGCGAGGCCGACGACGAAGGCGCGCCGCCTCACGCGGCCGCCCCGGGGGCGAGTTGACGTCGAGCCCTCGAGCGCGGCCGGAGAGGCGACGGCGGCGCCACGGCGGAGCTGGCGAAGATGGCGAGGCCGATGACGAAGGCGCGCCGCCTCGCGCGGCCGCCCCGGGGCCGAGTTGATGTCGAGCCTTCGAGCGCGGCCGGAGAGGCGACGGCGACGTCGCGGCGATGGCGACGAAGATGGTCCCGCCCGAACCGCGGAACCAGCAGCAGCGTGCCCCACGGTGGGCGTCAACTGTCGTCGTTTTCTCACGGGGGGTCGCGAGAGACGGCAGATGCCATAGGTAGGCTTATCGAGGTGAGAGCAAGGCTGCCGTGGATGATCCGGGACGGGTATGCGAATAGCACGCGGTGGTTTACTCAGGTTCGTGGCTCTCCGGAGAGATAATACCCCTACTCCTGCATGTCTATATGTATGTGGTATATCTGGTACATGGTTGCTCCTGGAGCTGTATTGGAGGAGGAAGAGGGAGCCGGCTGCTCCCTTCCTTGCCTCACATGCATGCATGCGTGGGCATGAGTGAGTGAGAGAGAGAGGATGGGAGGAGCTCCCGTGAGTGTGGCCTCCTCTTGGAGACTCCCCTGGTGCCTCTTATATAGGGAGGCCCAGGGGACAAGGGGTGGCCCACCAGCCAACTATCTACTATTGGAGGTGACAAGTGATGCAGGCCACAGTGCGCCACTATTGGGGCAGGGTGACATGATGCGTCAGGGTGTACAGTGGGGCACTATTGGCCAATAGTGCCCGTCTGTAGGAGGGTGGCAGGCTCTGGAGCCCGTCAGCTACAGTGTCGTCAGCTACAGTGCCGCCTGGAGGAGCCGGACAGCCACAGTGTCTCCAGGGAGCCGGCCAGCTACAGTGCCTCCAGGGAGCCGGCCAACTACAGTGCCGTCAGGAGGAGCCGGGCATCTACAGTGCCGTCAGGAGGAGCCGGCCAGCTACAGTGTCGTCAGCTACAATGCTGACAGCTCACTTCTTCGTTTGTCTTGTCGATTTGCGGGGCATGGCATACCGGGGGTGGCTCCCTCGATGCTTGAAAATGTTGAGTCGTCTCCTTCAGCCTACCCGGGGGTAATCCCCCCGACAACCACAATGAAAATATTGAGTGGCTCTCATATGCATTATTGTTTATCTTACAGAGAGCCCATATTACCTTGCCTTCTTCTTTGAGTTATTGTTTACAGATTCCAGCTTAGTCCAATGCACGTGCACTCTTATTATTATTCACACCGTTCGGTCGTGCAAGTGAAAGGCAATAATGTCGATATATGATGAAGTGATTGAGATGGAGAAAAAGCTGGTATGAACTCGACCTATTTTGTTTTTGTAAATATGATTAGCTCATCGTTCTGGATTCAGCTCATTATGGATGAAACATGTTTGCAATGACAATTAGAGATTATAGTTACTCATGCCATGCTTAATTAGCTAAGAGTGTATAATGGTTTGTCTTGAGTGCCAACATGCATTTTAAAATGGTTGTGATGTAGTATGATAGAATGGTATCCTCCTCTGAATGATTCAAGTGGCTTGACTTGGCACATGTTCACGCATGTAGTTGAAACAAAATCAACATAGCCTCCACGCTATTTATGTTCATGGTGATTTATATCCTACTCATGCTTGCATTCAATGTTGGTTAATCTCAATGCATGTTTATGACTGTTGTTGCTCTCTAGTTGGTCGCTTCCCAGTCTCTTGCTAGCCTTCACCTGTACTAAGCGGGAATACTGCTTCTGCATCAATTTCCATAAAACCAAAGTTGTTCCATGTGAGTCCACCATACCTACCTATATGCGGTATTTACTTGTCGTTCCAAGTAAATTTGCATGTGCCAAACTCTAAACCTTCAAATAATATTCTGTTTTGTATGCCCGAATCGCTCATGTAGTGACTAGGGGCTGTCAGTATCTTCCATGCTAGGTGGGTTATTCTCACGATATGTGTTGATTCACTATCATTCACGAGAAAGTGGCTGGTATTCGGGATGCCCAGTTCCATGCTCAAAAATCAAATCAAAATATAATGAAACAAAACTCCCCCAGGATTGTTGTTTGTATGGACGGTACCCGAGGATTCGGCTCGCCGTGGAGTGTGATTGATTGGTGGAGGGGGAGTAAAAACTTTACTATTCTGTTTGGGAACCGCCTATAATGTATCTAGCATGGAAGATACCGAGATCTCTCAGTTGTTATGTTGACAATGAAAGCATATATACCGCTCAAAATTATTATTCATCCCTATTTTAAAAGCTCGAGCTCTGGCACCTCTGCAAGTCAATGCTTCCCTCTGCGAAGGGCTTATCTATTTTATTTTACTGTTGAGTCATCCTCCTCTTATAAAAAAGGCACCAGTTAGAGAGCACCACCGTCATTTGTATGCTTTGTTATTAATTGATATTGAGTATGACTGTGACTGGATCTCTTTTACCATGAATTACAATGTCTAGTCAGTCCTTGTTCTTCTGAGGTGATCTGCATTTATGTTTTGCGGTCTCAGAAAGGGCTAGCGAGATACCATTATATCATATTGTATCATGATTGTTTTGATAAAATTGTTGTCATCCGAGATTTATTATTATTGCTCGCTAGTTGATTATGCCATTGATATGAGTAAATGTGAGACCTAAATGTTATTGTGGATGTGGTTAGTCTATAATCTTTGTTGAAAATCTGTACATCAGTTAGACATATTTACAACAACAAGATCAAACAGAGTTTGTAAAAGTTTTTCTTTGTCACTTTCAGTTTGTCAACTGAATTGCTTCAGGACAAGCAATAGGTTAAGCTTGGGGGAGTTGATACGTCTCCATCGTATCTACTTTTCCAAACTCTTTTGCCCTTGTTTTGGACTCTAATTTGCATGATTTGAATGGAACTAACCCGGACTGACGCTGTTTTCAGCAGAATTGCCTTGGTGTTATTTTTCTGCAGAAATAAAAGTTCTCGGATTGACCTGAAAATTTACGGAGAATATTTTTGGAATTAATAAAAAATATTGGCGAAAGAAGCAAGCCAGGGGGTCCACATGTTGGCCACAAGCCAGGAGGGCGCGCCCCCCCTAGGGCGCGCCCTGATGGCTTCTGGGCCCCCGTGGCTCCTCCGACCCTAATTCCAGCTCTATATATTCATATTTGGAGAGAAAAAAATAAAGGAGAAGAGCTCATCGCGTTTAACGATACGCAGCCACCGCCACCTCCTGTTCTTCCTCGGGAGGGCAGATCTGGGGTCCGTTTTGGGCTCCGGAGAGGGGAAATCGACGCCGTCGTCATCACCAATTCCATGATGCTCTCCGCCGTTTGTGAGTAATCCCATCTTAGCCTTGCTGAACGGTGATGGGTTGGATGAGATTTACCATGTAATCGAGTTAGTTTTGTTAGGGTTTGATCCCTAGTATCCACTATGTTTTGAGATTGATGTTGCTATGACTTTGCTATGCTTAATGCTTGTCACTAGGGCCCGAGTGCCATGATTTCAGATCTGAACCTATTATGTTTTCATGAATATATATGTGTTCTTGATCCTATCTTGCAAGTTGTAGACACCTATTACGAGTTATGATCCGCATCCCCCAGGGTGACAATAACTGGGATTCTTTTCGGTGATTACCGTAGTTTGAGGAGTTCATGTATTCACTAAGTGCTAATGCTTTGGTCCGGTTCTCTATTAAAAGGAGGCCTTAATATCCCTTAGTTTCCATTAGGACCCTGCTACCACGGGAGGGTAGGACAAAAGATGTCATGCAAGTTCTTTTCCATAAGCACGTATGACTATATATGGAATACATGCCTACATTACATTGATGAATTGGAGCTAGTTCTGTGTCATCCTATGTTATAACCGTTGCATGATGAATGCCATCCGACATAATTATCCATCACTGATCCATTGCCTATGAGCTTTTCACATATTGATCTTTGCTAAGTTACTTTTCCGTTGCTACTGTTACAATCACTACAAAACTGCTACTGTCACGTTTGCCATCGTTACCGTTACTTCCATACTACTTTGCTACTAAATACTTTGCTGCAGATATTAAGTCTTTCAGGTGTGGTTGAATTGGCAACTCAGCTGCTAATACTCGAGAATATTCCACTACAGCAAATATAGCATGTAGAGACGGTTTTTATGTTATGTAGGCATGGTTATACCCGTCTCTACGTCCTCTAGACATGGTTTTAGAAACCGTCTCATGGGCGTAGCCATTTCCCCGTCTCAAAAAATTCAAGATGGTTTTGATAACCGTGCCTACAACTAGAGACGGTCAACAGACACGGTTAAACCCGTCCCTACATGGTGAGCTCAACTTCCAAATTAATTGCAAGGCACACCAAAAACCGTCTCTAATACAAATTAGGCCCGTGTCTAGTTTGAATTACAAACCATTAGATACGGCACCTAGACACGGCCGCGTCATCTCTAAGGCTAATATTAGGGACACCTTATGTTGGTGTTAGCATGGTCACGACCCGTCTCTACTGTATTGAATCACATTTTGAAATATAATATTTATCAGGTACTGCCTTTACATATTATTTATAATTAATATGAACACGGTGATCATCCAGAATAATATCAAGGCAACAATCACTCTCAAACCCAGAAGGTCGGTAAATATAAATAGCTAATTGACCATTGCACAACACACAGAGTGGAAGAAGAGTAACACCTTTACTAATATTGTTTGGTGATAGAAGAAAAACAAATATGCAAGATCCATGCAGAGTTCAATAATTAAACAAATAACTGAACATCACAAATGAAATTCTGGACTATCAGATACACATGCTCTATATATATCTGCAACTCTATATTCTAGTCTTGACTTGATTCAGGTGACTCTTTAGAAGTTGGTGGCGGACTGTCATGTGACGAGCGTGTCTTCTTTGTTTCACCAACCTACCAATGAAAGAAAAAGGATGTTAGTTTTTCAGATATTTCTACATGTGCAAGAACATAGGCTTTTATAAGCATAGAACCAACAGAAAAAAATATAGCTAATCCATATACCAGTTGGCTTCTAAGTTGTGGTGGTAGCTGTGACATCAAATCATCTTCTGGGTGTTTTTCAGCAAGATAGGACAGCACAAATTTCATGAAAGCCTGCTGCGTGCTACTAGAGCTAGTTCCTGCCTCACTTGACAAAGTCCAAATCCTCCCACCAAAATAATTTGATGGAGTTACTGTTGGACCCATTCCGCGGACTCGACCAGGATGGTCTTTTCCAAATGCAGTTTTCATAGCTTGTTCATAATTAGCTTCAGTAAGAGTTTGACCATCTAGTCGTTTCTTAGCCAATTCCATGTATACGTCATTCTACAAATAAAAATGAATTTATAAGCATCATAAACAGCAAACAATTGTGTATAGTGAATTGGAAATAGTAGATATTGGATATCTACGTGAAATACAAAGCTGTGGAACAGAAATTATGTTTGTACTAGACTTAATAAGACTACACATCACATAACTTATTATCATGAAAAAATTACTAGTTTAGCATTGTTTCACAGAACTCTTGCATGAATGTACTCTGTATACTAACCAGTCAACTGATTACCAACATACAGGAATGCATGCATAAGAAGAAACAGTTATGTGCATATGTTCAGAAGAGGCACCGAACATATGTCCATATATGCACAGTAAGCATGACAGGTTGACAACAAAACTCGCATGTAATCCAGAGTAACAAAACCAATACCATTTTATTTTCGGTTGCTGCATTGACATACACTCCATCCTTAGTTTTATGGCATTCATCAAAGAAAGTTGCTCGATCTACCTCGCATCCGCGTGCGTCTTCCTATAATATTTTAAGGATCAGAAGTAAAAGAGAAATGCATCAAAAAGTGAAAGAAAATCAAAAATTGGTGATTACCAGTTCCTTCCTCTTCCTAGCATAACTTTTTCTTCCAAGTGTGTGAGGATGCTTAATATTTTTTGCATTATTCTTATTCCTGTTGCTGATTGCCTGTCCATCCACCATACTATGTGTTAATACAATATGTGGTTAATTCGAAACATATTGAACCAGTGGAAGAATGAAGGTAATATTACCTTAGCCTCTTCTGAGTACCAATGTGAAACAAGTGTATTCCACTGGGTTTCCTCAACGGTCTCAGGAGCATTTTCCATTACGCGCTCCATAGGAACATCAGCATCATAATGTTTTGTCTTCAAACTGTTCTTGTACTTCCTCCATTTGTCAGCCAACCGGTTGAGAAGCCAACCCTTTGCACGTGCACTAATCGCAAATTTTCTCTACAACACAGAACATAAAGTTGTTTACAGTTAAGATAATATCAACACTACCAATTTTATTATCAACATCATATGGTGAGAACTGTACAGTTACTGCTGCAAGCATTTTATCATGATATATCTCCTTGAACATGGCATCATCCCATTTAGGAATGTTCAGGGGCGCTAGATGTGGCTTCTTGACTAAAACTCCTAGGTAGGATCCAAGAACTGTAGCAGATTTTGAGACAGGTGCATTGAAGCGATCAAGCTTGACGATAATCTTAACCCCTTCAGGAAGATTTTCAATATTAGCCAATCTTGTAGGTCCACGACGTCTCTTAATCCGACCATCAGGATCTGGAAGTATATGCAATAATATTAATTATTTTGTACACGAAAATATGAGAAAAGCATAAGTATATATCTTGTAATTACAATACTCATAGAAGTGATTGCGGAAGTCCTCCTTATTTATTTCATGCACTTCTTGGTCTGGCTCAGCAAAGTTGTTTGCCACAAACTCCAAATCTTCATGTACTCTCGATGCCATCTGTTTCTCTAAAAAAGGTCGTACAATTAAAATGCTAAGAGTGTAAGTTATAAGTACTAAGGATACTGCTTCAGAAGCATGTAGGAAACCAATAAATCTGGACATTTACAGTACTCGAAGAATATGAGAAACACAACTGAATTATCTAGAAAATTTTGGATAGTAATCAACTAATGTCTCTTTCAAAGAAATAAGAAATCAAGGTAGCTTTCTTGTCCTAAAAATTGCTTTGAAGTGCAATATGATTCTACAGCTCTGTATCATCTTCCTCATTTTCTACACTTCCCATGTCAAACAAATCTCTTGGTCTGGCCGTAACTGGAATATACCAATTATTTTGCTTTCCATCTTGAACATAGAAAACTTGCTCAACTTGGGAAGAGAACACAAACGGATCATCCATAAACTTATCGCCGGTATGTATGAGACGCGAGAAATTCAATGATGTAAACCCGAAGTCGTCTTGCTTCATTCCAACAAGATGGTGGACATCATACCAGTCACACTTAAATAAAATGACCTTAAATGTTCCATTATAGTTCATCTCTATAATATCCTTTATTCGGCCATAGTAGTTGATCTTGTCACCTTCTGATACATTGACAACACCACTATTCTGGGTTTGGCGATTTTCCTCACGAGAAGTGGTATGGAATAGAAATCCATTTTTAGATAATCCACTAAATCTTTTTCCAAAGTTACTTGGCTTTTCAGCTAGCTTCGTAATCTTCTCTGTAATGTGTGGCTTACCAGCTTCTAACATAACCTATAATAACATTAAGGTTTCCATGCTAGTCAGATTTTGATTAGAGGTAACTTATGCATGGATATCACGATCCACAAATTTATGAACAATATATACTAACCTTGCGGTACAACCAATCATGGAATCGTTCATTGATTAACTTTGTAGATTGTAATTCAGTTATAGTAGATAGCTTTTTCTTTCTCTTCTCTTCATCAATAAATTCTCTACATAAGTGATAGCATAGTAAGATAATATGAATAGTTCAATTACAATTTAACTTATGTATTAAGTTTCCATACCTGCGGAAATCTTCTAGTTCATCAATATGTCGTAATACATAACGATGTGCTTGAATAAGTGTCTTCCCATCAAACCTCACATCTTTTACAGCCCCAATTATGTCCCCAAAACTATCAAACAAATATTTTTCTTCTTCTAAATTTGTGTTTTTTGATGAGCTTGACGATTTATCAATGCTTTTAAGAAATCGTGAACAAAATGTTAAGCATTCTTCAGCTATATAACCCTCTGCAATAGACCCCTCAGGATGTGCCCGATTACGCACATAGCCTTTCAAACGGACAAAATACCTGAAGTTCAGGCACATAAAAAAATGAATATGGTGTAATAAAGTTTAAGAGATAAATGAAATGGGCCGATGCAATTACCTCTCAAATGGATACATCCACCTATAGTGCACAGGACCTCCCAACTTAGCTTCATCCACCAAGTGCACAATTAAATGAACCATTATGGTAAAAAAGGAAGGGATGAATAATTTCTCCATCTTGCATAGTGTCAGCACAACTTGTTCTTTTAGTGTGTCAAGTTCTGATATGTCTAGCACCTTAGAGCACAGTGATTGAAGAAGTTGGATAGTTCAAAAACCACATACATGATATCTTTATGAGGGTAGCAACTTCTAAGTGCTAGTGGAAGAAGGTGTTCAATTAAAATATGGCAATCATGACTCTTTAGACCAGTGAACTTGCAAGCTTTCATGTCAACACATCTACAGATATTTACGGCATACCCAAAAGGCATCTTGATGCTTTTGATGATTGAACAAAGAATCTCCTTACTCTCTCGTGACATTGTGAAGAAAGCATCAGGAATCGTGTAGCGGCCATCTTGTTCCTCTTCTGGATGAAGGTTGGGTTGTAGGCCTAATTCAGCCAAATCCAAACGTGCTGCAAGATTATCTTTTGACTTCCCATCATCTAGTAGAGTCCCAATGAGGTTATCACAAACATTTTTCTCTATATGCATCACATCCAGATTATGACGAAGTGTCAAATGCTTCCAATATGGTAGTTTAAAAAATATGCTTTCCTTCTTCCACCATTTCTTAGGATCCTTTTCCTTATTAGAATCCTTTGAACTTAATCCTTCTGTACCTCTTGCTTCAGAACTCTCACCCTCATCACTCCTCTTTCTTTTATTTTTCCCCTTTTTCTCCTTGGATTTGGTTGGCTTTTTATTATGTTTCCCCAAAGTGAAAGTTCTTCCATGTAACTTACAAAGGAGAGACTCTCCGCTTGACATTTCTGGCGCAGGCCTATGTTCAACGTTACTATAAAATGGTTTCTCCTCATCGCGAAGCTCATGATTCATTGGCAGCCAACGGCGATGTCCCATGTAACAGTACTTGTGTCGATGAGTTAGCCATTCAGATGATGTGTGTTCGGCGCAAATTGGACACCCAAATTTTCCACTAGTGCCATATCCAGACAAATAAGCATACACAGGAAAATCTTGTATAGTCCACAACAATGCAGCATGTAGGATGAAAGACTTTTTAGTGACAGCATCGTATGTATCTACCCCTACCCACAATTGCATTAGCTCATCAATTAATGGTTCCAGATAAACATCTATGTCATTTCCGGGGCCTTTTGGACCTGGAATCAACATTGATAGGATGAAGTTGGATTGCTTCATACATAACCATGGTGGCATGTTATAGGGAACTAATATCACTGGCCATGTGCTGTGTGTAGTACGTGTCATTCCAAAGGGGTTAAATCCATCGCTTGATAACACAAGGCGAAAATTACGAGGATCAGCTTTGAAATCTGGAAACAGAGAATTAAATTTTTTCCAAGCTTCAGCATCAGCCGGGTGTCGCAGTTTGCCATCATCTATTCTCTCTTCAGCATGCCACCTTGCATCTTTTGAAGTTTTCTCTGTTGAGTAAATTCTTTGAAGCCTTGGTATCAAAGGAAAATAGCGAAAGACCTTTGCGGCTTTCTTCTTACCTTCTATGACTTCGCCCACCACCCCCTTTTTCTTTTTAGTTACCCAACGAGAAGACTTGCAGATATGGCATGACTCCTGGTTTTCTCTCTCACCACGATAAAGCATACAATCATTTGGACATGCATGTATCTTCACATAGTCTCGGCCTAAACTCTTGATTATTTTCTTTGCTTCATAATAGCTTGTTGGAACATTGGACGCATCTGGTAAGGTCTCAGCAAACATCTTAAGTTGTGCTGTGAATGCTTCTTTGCTAGATCCATACATGCATTTGTTTTGATACAAATTCACAATGAAAGAGAGTTTGGAATGATTTTTGCAGCCTGGGTACAATTCTGTGTTAGCATCTTTCAGTAAATTTTCAAGGGTGGCGTCTTTGAGTTGTTCTCCAGTGTTTTGCTCAGCTGCTTCATGTACTAGTGTGTCTTGATCAGTTTCTTCACCACCACCTAAATTCAGTGTGTTCGGCTCATTGACTACTCCTAAAGCTGCATGTACAAGTCCATGCATGTCATCCTCTTCAAGGATATCATTCTCCACAAACTGTGAATGTGTGCTTGGGGGATTTCTAGTATCAAGAGACGGAGGATCTTCACCATGACAAGTCCATACTTTATACCCTTTTAAAAATCCATCACACCTTAAATGTTCATTAATCTCATTGTAGCTTTTCATCAGGCAATTTGCACAGTTAACACATGGACACAGTACTTTTTGTTGGGTTGTCACGTCACGGAAGGCAAAATGTAAGAATTGGTAAATTCCCGCTTTGTATTCACCACTAGTTCTAGTTTTATCAATCCAACTCTTATCCATTATTTAGTACTCAATGACTGGAATGAAGAAAAATGTAATCTGAGAATAAGAATATTAGTAAGAGAAAAATATTAGTGACATCTGAATGGATAATCTAGTTAGGACAGAGATCAAGTTATACTTATAATAAAATTGACACTGAAATTATTTTCACTATCATGCACATCGTTGTTCATTAATATTTATTTTCAGAACAAGTGTGTGGCTTTGCAGACTGGACTTGTTGTTATGCTGTTGCAGATCATGTTCTAGAATGCTCCATCTTTTATTTTTCAACAAACGACACCCCGGCTAGATTACAATATGATAGCAAAAACAAAAGAACAAGGTCACAAGCATCTGGGCACACGCAAAGACAAAAAGAAACCATGACATGTGGTCAGCCACAAAATGCTAGGCAAGAACTAACGCAATTGTCTACCTAAACAGAACTTGATAGTCAGAAACAGAGTTCTATACAGAAAGATTATCACCTGGGAAGCTCGACTACTCCGTCGTCGATCTCTTCAATTGTTGACTATTGTTCCAGTGCAACAAGAGGCAGCCTGCAGATTAGATAGTGCTAGACGTTAGGTCCTATCGGACAGTGCACGTACTGACGTACACATACGAACGAATTAGCGCCGGCTGGGAACACAATCACACGTGCGGATGCTTAGATTGTGGAGTAGATTGATTGATGCTTGGAGCACAGTTATACACCGCAGGCTAAGCTACCTAACCAATCTATTCCATGTGGCCAGAGATACAGGATAAAACTGTGTTCATTAGCACAACCTGATCTACTCCACGATCTATTGATACTTGGAAGCAACTACATATCCTAGCATCTAGAGGATGTGTGCGTATTTGAAAAGGCTATATAGGCATGTGGCGGCCATTAATTAGCACAACCTGATCACGTCGTTGTACTTGCCAAACAGAGTTGTATACAGAAACTAAGAAAAACTGCACTTGCCAAACTTTTTGCTAAAACTATGAAAAACTGCAGTTTTCAGAGACTGAAGTATTCATTGCCCATACATTGGAATACTTACTATGGTTTTGAAAGAAAAAAACGTGTTGCCAAACAAGGCCTAACACCAGAATTGTTGCCGGATTTAAGCCTCCTGTTTATGTTCAGCTTAATCTATGAACACCAAAACAAACAAGTGTCAGGGCACTAATGAATAAAACATAAAAAGCTAATTTCAAACGAGTACAGGGAAGGTGTAACCTTATAGGAGAAGTAAAAGAAGAATCAGAAACAACCCCTCTATCTAAAGGGACACCAAATTTCTAAACAAATCACAGAGGACAATCGTCGAACACTTGGTGTGCACTATCAAATTCAGTCAAGAGAAGAGTAATTATAAAGCCTAGAAGGGACATATCTGAACGGAGGAGAGGGCAGGAGGCAATAATCTTCAACTCGTACTACTAGTTACCTTGTGTTTATATGAATCCGGGGTGGGGATTGATCTGCGTTCCGTCCTACTAAAGAATACACGCCTCTTGTGCCCTCAACCTCAGTGGTGGAATCGGCAGTTGCGGGGCCAGCTATGAGATTCAGGAGGGAGGCAGAGGGCAGGCCATGATCGAACTTCTCAAGAGAGGGATCCTGCAGCGAGAGGTAGATGGGAAGGCGCCTATGGTGAGGAGCTATCGTGCGACGTGCTGCATAAATATTTTCGGTCATAACTGCCCAAAAAACCCGGGCATGAACAGAAAATCTTTATTTTCGTGGGAAATTTGGCGCGATTCTTATTTCCTTTCGCGCCACGAGAAAATTGCTAGATACGCAGAGTGCTATCCCTTTGTACCGTCTCTAGTTCGATCATATACGTGATAACGTAATTAGATCGGGGACTCCCTTTTTTTTGGAAGGTTAGATCGACAGCTTTAACACGACGTAGAGATGGCCTTTTGACCCGTCACATCTTTCCGTCAGTACGATACTAGTGGGGATTCGGCTCGGATCAGTTAGACACGGAATAATTAGCCGTCTCATCCAAACTGTGCTTATACGCTAGTTTTGTTGTAGTGTTCTTTGGCTCCCCTTGTGTCGAATCAATAAATTTGGGTTGAATACTATTCTACCCTCGAAAACTGTTGCGATCCCCTATACTTGTGGGTTATCACTACCTTGTTGTGATGAATTGAATCTTTACCTTTGAGATCTCGTTATGTTGGATTGAATATTATGGTTTGAGAACACTTGATGTACGTCTTGCATGGGATACCCATAGTGACATTGGGGTATTCTATTGATTCACTTGATATATGTTGAGGCATCAACTTACGGATTCCGGTGACCTAGGGGATCTATGCATAGGGGTTGATTGCACGTTTTCATACCACGTTCTCCGATAGAAATCTTGGGGTGCATCTTGAAGTTCTTTGTGTTGGATTGAATATGATAGATCTGAAATTGTTTGGTGCATGTCGCATAATTTACCCACGGATACTTGATGTGACATTGGAGTATCTAGGTGACATTAGGGTTGATTGATATGTATCATTGGTGTTATTCTAGTAGGAACTTTTGGGCTGTTTGTGACACTTATAGGAATAGCCCAATAGATTGATCGGAAAGAATAACTTTGAGGTGGTTCTACTACCTACACCAATTTCATCTTATTGTTCTCCGCTAGATAGGAACTTTGGAGTGATTCTTTGTTGCACGTTGAGGGATGGTCATATGATTCAACTATGTTAGCATTGTTGGGAGATTGCACTAGCGAATGTATGAACCCTAGGCCTTATTTCCAAGCATTTATACACCATTCTGCTCATTGTTTTATACTTTCTACCTTGCTGTTTTTGTATTTTTAGATTACAAAAACCTATATCTATCATCCATATTGCACTTGTATCACCATCTCTTCGCCGAACTAGTGCACCAATACAATTTGCCATTGTATTGGGTTTGTTGGGGACACAAGAGATTTCTTGTATTTGATTGCAGGGTTGTTTGAGAGAGACCATCTTCATCCTACACCTCCCACGGATTGATAAACCTTAGGTCATCCACTTGAGGGAAAATTACTGCTGTCCTACAAAACTCTACACTTGGAGGCCCAACACGAGTCTACAAGAATAAAGTTGCATAGTAGACATCAATCGTCCACTTGTGTACGGATCCAACGGTAGGCTGCATCCTCCTCCCTTGTTTTTTTTTGCGTGAGACCCACCTCTCTTGTTAAATCCCCTTCGATTCCTCCCCGGTCTTACCACCACCACCAGCTGTCGCCACCACCACTCCTCCTCCATTTCCAAAATGCATATCCTCCATCCATCATGTCCGGCCGTGGCAAGGGCGGGAAGGGTCTGGGCAAGGGCGGCGCCAAGCGTCACTGGAAGTTACGTGTTGTAGGACAACATCCAAGGCATCACCAAGCCGGCCATTTAGTCCTCGCAGTTGTGGTGCTCGGGTGGATGGCGACACTACTTCTTCGAGTTTGTCTTACATGCTTCGATCCTCTTCGAGTTCGTCTGTCCGGAGGTAGTCAACAGAGCTCTGACGTAGATTCCCGTCGTCTCCTTCGGATGGTGAAGTTAGTGTTTCTCATCATGTGACGAGATTTGATGTGAGGTGCTTCAGATCTATGCAAGGGTTGAGCAGCGACGGTTGTAGCTTCAGGGTACTGATCCGTAGGGGCACGTGCACGAAGACTTTCCAGCTGTCATCGACAAGATCAAGCCGGCTCCAATAGGGGAACGGCGCGTCAGCGGCTCGTTCTGGAGGGAGTAGTGGTTATGCGGTGGGATTGGAATCTTGATGTAATTTTTATTATATTGGAGATGTTTTGTACTTTCGATGAACATTGATAATAAATTTGGATCCTTTTCGCGAAAGTAAATAAACCGTTTTTACCTACTAGAAACTTCTTTTTTGGTCTCTTCATAGTAGCAAGTTGTTTCTATCAACTCGGGAATTTCGTTCCATGATAACTGGAAATTCCTTCAATTAATTATTTGTGTGAAATGTTTAGGTTGCAACCGACTGAAAATGTTTCAAACATTGTATCCAATTTTACCTTGTCAGTTATAAACAAATTAGTGCGGTAATTACATTTGTTTCAGACAAATTGACAATTTCTTATAGAAAAACTGCATCCACTTATCTATGATAAATTTCTCTCGAGTTAGGATTGACGATGTAGAATTGCATCCGCCAATCAATTTACCCTAAAGCTCAAACTTATGGAGAAAGGTTAAATACTCCCCTCCTTTGTGGCTTTCTCACGCCTAAATCTAGAACGAAAGAGGATTACACTTTCATTTTAAATTGCGACAATGGTCTTGAACTCAAGAACTCTTAGCTCTTCTACACATATGGCTTTTAGTTTATAACTCAAGCTTGTTATATGGGTTATTGTCTCCGCTTTTAGTTCTTAACTTGTTTTTGTAAGAAGGTGACATGTGAGGACCGAACTACCACGGGTTGACAACATAAACACACCCATGTTTGAAGTGGTCAGTGTGTGAAATTAAGAGTGAAATTGATAAAAGATAAATGGTTCCAGCAACCACATCTCACACAACTAACCATTTATATACCACTAGAGATCCGGTGCATCCACTACATGCATCACTTGTCATTTCAGCATTTTTTTCTCCTGTCCAAACATCCGTAGAAAAAATGCAGGGAAAAAAATGTATATGACCACAGATCAAGTGTGTTGTCTCCATTCTTTAGAGTCATTGGGGTTCAACACCTTCACCTTCAATTATTAGCAAAACAACAGAAAAAAAAGTTGACAAGGTTATAGCTTGAGACTAGGAGACGTCAGGAACGGAACACCCCGGATGAAACCAAAACCTAGCACTTCATAGTGTGAAACCCTGAGAACATAACATCACGCATCCATCGATCTCGTTCCTATTACCAACGATGGCTTCTTCTTCAGGATCAATGAAAAAAAGTACTGTGCAGCGACTCCATGCTGATGTCCCGCCGCTTTCTGGGCTCTTATATGTCATTTGAGCACCGAGCGCAATGTCACTACAATATTTTGCAGTAAATCAACGACCATAATTTCAAGTTGAGTGTCATGTAGCCAATTCCTGCCATGGTCTTCATTTTTCTGGAATCAAATGGTTCTTTGTGCCTTGGCGTCACTAGTTAGCCTCTAATAGTGCACCTGAAAGAAAAGAAAAGCTTGGATCTTAAACCGAGGCTTGAACCAGTAACCAAATGCTCCTGGCTTCCGTCGGAGTGAGTAACGACCAGGTACGGATCCTAATGGCCTTGTAGATTACCTGCAAAAAATTAATCCGAGTTTGTCTGTTAAAAATCATATTATTTCTGTAGTTCCATATAGTCCAAAGTAACATGCATACTCCTATCCAAACATGTGTCGCAATAGTTGGATCAACCCCATTTAACCACGTCCCGAATAACTTGTGAATAGTATTTGGACGGGTAATATTAAAGGCTATATGAACTGAACGCCAGAATATTCTAGCCATCGGACACTCAAGAAAGAGGTGTTTAATTGTTTCATCTTGATCACAAAAGCAACATCGTTGACTGCCCTCCCAACTACGCTTTGTCAAGTTATCCTTAGTCAGAATCACCTTCTTGTGAACAAACCACATGAATACTTTGATTCTTAAGGGCACTTTAATTTTCTAAATATGTATCGATTTCGGGATTGGACCAGAGTTGATTAGGTCGACATACATAGATTTCACTTAAAACAAACCATTTTATCGATAGTTTCCAGTGAATGGTATCTGGCTCATCAAAGAGGTGAACGTCCATCAACCTCCCGACGAGATGTAGCCAAGTGTTCCGACGATCTCCTACTAACGATCTGCAGAAGTGAATATTGAAAGGCGAAGACTGTAATACTGTAGCAACATATGCGTCCTTACGCTGCACAATATTACACAAGGACGGATATTGTGGCCAGTGGTTCCTCACCTAGGCACGTATCCTCTCAGTATGTAGTAGAATAACCGTTTCCAGTAATGAATTTTGTCCTATGGAAGAAGGCCGCTTTAACTCTAACCAACCCCTTTCAGAAAGGTGAATCATTGGGTCCAATGGTGACTTGGGCCAAAGTTTTATACTGGAGGTACTTGTTATGTAATAACTGTACCCACATGCCCTCAGTCTCAACAGAAAGCCTATATAGCCACTTGCTAAGTAGGCATCTATTTTGCCTCTAAATTCTCAATGCCTAGCCCCCCGGTCCTTTAGTCTACAAATGATATCCTATTTAGTAAGTCTGTATTTTTGCTTAATTTAATTGCTTTGCCAAAATAATCCTGATCGATGGAAATCTAACCTTTGTCAAAAGATAGAAGGAACATTGCATGCTCGTGAGTAATAAATTTATCAGTATCAGACGTCCTCCATAAGACATAAGCTTACCCCTTCAACAACTTAATTTTTTTTCAAATCGATCTTCAATATACTTCCATTTTTTATTAGAAAGTCTGCCTAAATAACAAAATGTTAGGGTACTAAGTTCACAACCAAACAATTGTCTATAGGCATCTTGTTCCTCCTTGGCTCTTTCAAAGCAGAACAGTTCAGTTTTGTTAAAATTAATCTTCATGCCCGACAATGGTTCAAATAGACGTAACACAAGCTTCATATTTCTGGCCTTTGCCATGTCATGTTCCATGAACATGATCGTATCATTCGTGTATTGTAGTATGTATACTCCACCATCCATAAGATGTGGAACTAGTTCTCATACTTGTCCTTCCTCGTTTGCTCTACCTATGAGAATTGCCAACATATCCGTAACTATGTTGAACAAGATAGGTGACATGGGATCCCCCTGTCTGAGACCCTTTTGCGTCTGAAAGTTGACCTATGTCATCATTTACTTTGAATGTGTTGCCTTCATTATAGATAGTCATTGCGATTCAACACCCACTAGTAGAAAACAGGCCTTCCGTTTCAACCTTTAGTCCCAGTTTTGCTTTCGACCGGAACTAATGTGTCCATTAGTCCCAGTTCCAATGGCTAGGAGCTGTCAGGGGGTACGGGCCCCATTAGTCCCGGTTCATTTGGGACATATAGTCCCGGTTTGTATCACAAACCGGGACTAAAGGAGTGGTGGCAGGCTGGTGTCAGCCTGGGGCCCCCACGAGCCCTTTTAGTCCCGGTTTGTGATACAAACCGGGACTATATATGGACCTTTAGTCCCGGTTTGTATAACCAATCGGGACTAAAGCTCTCCCTATATAAACCCTTCGTCGAGCCCGACTCCATTTCTCTGTTTTCTCCATTCGAATTCCCCTCTCTGTTCTTCCCCTAGCTCGAGCTCCTCCCTCCATTTTTGCCAAGATTTGTCAAGATTTGAGGCACCCCAATCCATCCAAGTGTCCACAAAGGTTAGCAACTTTGTCCTTTCATCTCTTATTGCTAGATCAGCTCATGCTATGCTTTATAAGTATAGTGATTTGTGGGTTTTAGTTTGGGTGTAATTATGTGGTAGTTTTTTTTTATTTATATGCAATTTGAGCTCAAATTATCTCCTTAGTTTGCATATGTGTAGGTGTGGTTTACTTAGTGTGCCTTCCCGTCCCCGTCCTAACCACCGTCGATCGACCGCACCGTCCCGTCGCCGGCACCACCTTGGTGAGCCTCTTCTTGTGTTCTTATCATTTTTATAAATAAAATCGTATTTGTATGATTTAGATAGTTACTTGCATAGTTTTCTTACTTGTATGATTGTTGTTATATATAGTGCCATGGTTATGATATCCGTGCCCGTCGGCCCTCGTCTGGTTTACGATTCAGATGTGGTATATTCTCTTTTATAACTATTTGTTGCATTTCGTGTTAATGACAATTATGCCCATCAAGTTGACATAGATATTTTTATCTAGGAGGTAGTTGAACCGGGAATGCCAACCGACCCTATTGTCGAGAAGTTAAATTTAGTTGAAAAAGAAAACGAGGATTTGAAAGAAAATTGAAAAGAGTTGAAGAAGAGAAGATGAAATTGGAGTTGTACGTTGCCGATGTCGTCAATGATCACAAGATCAAGATGGATGCAATGCGCTTGAAGATTAGAAAGATTAGAAAATATGCCATTAATAAAGAGGCTTGGTATCATTATGCTGTTGGATCAATTTTTACCTTAGTTGCGATTTTGATCGCATTTGTTGTTGCATTTAAAATGTTTTAGCTAGATAGTTTTATGTTGTTTTATGAGAATAAGTGTGTATGAACTTGTATTAATTTGGTCTTCTCGATGTTGTGTAATGAAGATGAACCGGCAATGGATGTACGTTGATCGACGCTCTCCCCAGTTCATTAATGGCGTGCAGAGTTTTTTTGCGTGCAGCTAAGGCAAACAAGCGGGATGGTTTTATGTGTTGTCCATGTGGTGTGTGTAAGAATGATAAGACTTACTCTAGCTCAAAACAGATTCATGTCCACCTGTTTATGTCCGGTTTCATGTCTGGCTATAATTATTGGACCAAGCACGGAGAAAGAGGGGTTCTAATGGAAGAGAATGAAGAAGAAAAGGATGACGACAACTATCCTGGGTGTCCTGAATATGATGGTAGTACAATGGGGGAAGAGAATGAAGAAGAAGAAGCTGAGGCATCAGATGAGCCCGCTGATGATCTTGGTCGGGCCATTTCTGATGCAAAGAGAAACTGTGAAAATGAAAAGGAGAAGTTGAAGTTGCAACGCATGTTAGAGGATCACAAAAAAGTGTTGTACCCAAATTGCGAAGATGACAACACAAAGCTTGGTACCACACTCGAATTGCTGCAATGGAAGGCAGAGAATGGTGTAGCTGACAAGGCATTTGAAAAGTTACTGAAAATAATAAAGAATAAGCTTCCAAAGGACAACGAATTGCCCGACAGTACATACGAAGCAAAGAAGGTTGTCTGCCCTATAGGATTGGAGGTGCAGAAGATACATGCATGCCCTAATGACTGCATCCTCTACCTTGGTGAGAACAAGAATTTGGATGCATGCCCGGTATGCAATGCATTGCGATATAAGATCGGTCGCGATGACCCTGTTGATGATGTTCAGGGCGAGCGCCCCGGGAAGAGGATTCCTGCCAAGGTGACGTGGTATGCTCCTATAATACCACGGTTGAAACGTTTGTTCCAAAAAAAGAGCATGCCAAGTCGTTGCGATGGCACAAAGAAGACTGTAAGAAAGACGGGAAGTTGAGAGTACCCGCTGATGGGTCGCAGTGGAGAAAATTCGAGAGAGAGTGGCCGGACTTTGCAGATGACCCAAGGAACGTATGGTTTGGTTTAAGTGCAGATGGCATTAATCCATTCGGGGAGCAGAGCAGCAAGCATAGCACATGGCCTATGACTCTATGTATCTATAACCTTCCTCCTTGGTTGTGCATGAAGCGGAAGTTCATTATGATGCCAGTGCTCATCCAAGGCCCTAAGCAACCCGGCAACGACATTGATGTGTACCTAAGGCCATTAGTTGATGAACTTTTACAGCTGTGGAATAAAAAAGGTGTACGTGTGTGGGATGAGCACAAACAGCAGGAATTTGACATGCGAGCGTTGCTCTTTGTAACCATCAATGATTGGCCTGCTCTTAGTAACCTTTCAGGACAGACAAACAAGGGATACCATGCATGCACGCACTGTTTAGATGATACCCAAAGTATATATTTGGACAAATGCAAGAAGAATGTGTACCTGGGACATCGTCGATTTCTTCCGGCCAAGCATGCCTTAAAAAAGAAAGGCAAGCATATCAAAGGTGAGGTAGATCACCGGAAGAAGCCCGTCCTCCGTACTGGTGATGACATACTTGAATTGGTCAAGGATTTACAAGTAATATTTGGAAAGGGTCCTGGCAGACAATCTGTTCCGACTGATGCTGAGGGACGCGCACCCATGTGAAAGAAGAAATCTATATTTTGGGAGCTAGAATATTGGAAAGTCCTAGAGGTCCGCTCTGCAATCGACGTGATGCACATGACGAAGAATCTTTGCGTGAACCTGCTAGGATTCCTGGGCGTGTATGGGAAGACAAAAGATACACTAGAGGCACGGGAGGACCAGCAACGTGTGCACGAAAATGACGGCATGCATGAACAGTATGAAGGTCCTGCCAGCTACGCTCTTACCAAAGCAGAGAAGGAAATCTTCTTTGAATGCCTGCTCGGTATGAAGGTACCAACTGGCTTCTCGTCGAATATAAAGGGAATAATAAATATGGCGGAGAAAAATTTTCAGAACCTAAAGTCTCATGATTGCCACGTGATCATGACGCAATTGCTTCCGGTTGCGTTGAGGGGGCTTCTACCAGAAAATGTTCGATTAGACATTGTGAAGCTATGTTCATTCCTCAATGCAATTTCTCAGAAGGTAATCGATTCGGAAATCCTACCAAGCTTACAGAATGATTTGGTCCAATGTCTTGTCAGTTTCGAGTTGCTGTTCCCACCATCCTTCTTTAATATTTTGACGCACGACCTTGTTCACCTAGTCGAAGAGATTGCCATTCTGGGTCCTGTATTTCTACACAATATGTTCCCCTTTGAGAGGTTCATGGGAGTCTTAAAGAAATATGTTCGTAACCGGGCTAGGCCAGAAGGAAGCATTTCCAAGGGCCATGAAACAGAGGAGGTTATTGAGTTTTGTGTTGACTTTATTCCTGACATTAAGCCGATTGGTGTTCCTCAATCGCGGCATGAGGGGAGACTGCGTGGAAAAGGCACGCTTGGACCAAAATCAATAATATGTAGGGACGGGCATTCTTGGGCGCAAGCACACTACACAGTTCTACAGAATTCTACCTTGGTCAGCCCATATATCGAGGAACACATGGATATTATACGCTCGAAGAACCCGGAGAAGTCTGACCCCTGGATTCAACGTACACACATTGAGGCTTTCGGCGGTTGGTTGCGAACACATCTCATGAATGACGACAATGTTGAAGATGACTTGTACTTGTTGGCCAAGAGACCATCTTCGACTATATTGACTTTCCAAGGGTACGAGATAAATGGGAATACATTTTACACGATTGCCCAAGATAAAAAGTGCACCAACCAAAACAGTGGTGTTCGCTTTGACGATGCGGCAAACACCAAGGAAAAGGACACATATTATGGTTACATAGAGGAGATATGGGAACTTGATTATGGAGGTGATTTGAAGGTCCCTTTGTTCCGGTGCAAATGGGCCAATCTGACTGGAGGAGGGGTAATGGTAGACCCAAAATACGGAATGACAACAGTGGATCTCAACAATCTTGGGCACACAGACGAACCATTCGTTCTAGCCAATGATGTGGCACAAGTTTTCTATGTGAAGGACATGTCTACCAAACCGAAAAAAGGAAAGATAAGAAAGCAGATACATCATACGATGAGCCAAAGCGCCACATAGTTCTTTCTGGGAAAAGAAACATCGTGGGAGTGGAGGACAAGACAGACATGTCAAGAGATTATGAAAAGTTTGATGAAATTCCTCCCTTCGCAGTGAAGACTGACCCAAGCATCATGTTAAATGATGAAGATTGTCCATGGTTACGGTGCAATAATCAAGGGACATACGCGAAGAAAAAGTTTTATACCCCAAGATCCCACTCTGGGATGTGACTGGCTGCACCGTCATCACTTTTCTTCTCTAGTGAGTAGCCGGGATGGTTCAGTTTGTACACGAAGTGCATCGAGTTTTTGTTGTAACCCTCTCAACTTTTTACCACTTGCTATGTGGGTGAAATGATGGTACCATGCCAAGTTTCAACCTTTTCAGAGTTCATTTGTGGTGCTTTTTAATTTCAGGGTCATTTAGCTCAAAACAAATCATTAAATGCATGAAAAATAGCAAATGAAGTTAGATAGGGTTGAAATTTTAGTATGTGGCTTCTAATGGTTCATATTGAATGCACAAAAATTCTGGGGTTGAAATAAGTTAAAAAAATCGAAATTCTTTTGTAACAGATGAGTTTTCGTCCGAAACCCCGATACTTCGAAGGAGATTGTCCATTTTGTACACGAAGTGCATCCAGTTTTGTTGTAACCCTCTCAATTTTTTAGCACATGCTATGTGGGTGAAATGATGATACCATGCCAAGTTTCAACCATTTCAGAGTTCATTTGTGGTACTTTTTAATTTCAGGGTCATTTAGCTCAAAACAAATTATTAAATGCATGAAAAATAGCAAATGAAGTTAGATAGGGTTGAAATTTTAGTATGTGGCTTCTAATGGTTCATATTGAATGCACAAAAAGTCTGGAGTTGAAATAAGTTAAAACATATTAAAATCCTTTTGTAACAGACGAGTTTTCGTCCGAAACCCCGATACTTCGAAGGAGATTGCCCATTTTGTACACAAAGTGCATCCAGTTTTTTCCGTAACGCTCTCAACTTTTTAGCACATGCTATGTGGGTGAAATGATGATACCATGCCAAGTTTCAACCTTTTCAGAGTTCAGTTGTGGTGCTTTTTAATTTCAGGGTCATTTAGCTCAAAACAAATCATTAAATGCATGAAAAATAGCAAATGAAGTTAGATAGGGTTGAAATTTTAGTATGTGGCTTCTAATGGTTCATATTGAATGCACAAAAAGTATGGAGTTGAAATAAGTTTTAAAAAATTGAAATCCTTTTGTAACAGACGAGTTTTCGTCCGAAACCCCGATACTTCGAAGGAGATGTCCATTTTGTACACGAAGTGCATCCAGTTTTTGCCGTAATGCTCTCAACTTTTTAGCACATGCTATGTGGGTGAAATGATGATACCATGCCAAGTTTCAACCTTTTCAGAGTTCAGTTGGGTGATTTTGATTAAAACAAATGAAGGTGTAAAACTAAAAGAGTTAAACAGAATCTGATTTTGATTAAAACACCTATTTAAATTATCATAAAAATTCCCAACTTTAACATAATGATAAAACATACTAATATTAAACAACAGGAAAAACAATCACTCAAAAATCTATTTTTAAACTAAAGTTATTCACAAATTACTGTTTCACACAAATTTCAAATGAATTCAAATTTAAACTATTTCAATTTGAAAACTACTAGCACTAACAGAAAGTTTGTAATTGTTTTGACCTAAAGAAAAAAGATTCATTAAAAAACTATAAATATTCTAACAGTTATTCCAAATATAAAAACAGAAATTAGAAAAACAAAACAAAACAAAAAAGAGAAAATACAGCTGTAGTCCCGGTTGGTGCTACCAACCGGGACTAAAGGTCCCTTCCCGCGCGTAATTTGGGCCGCTGAAAAGACCTTCCCGCGTGGAATCCCTTGAGGATACCAACCGGGACTAAAGGTCTGTAGTCCCGGTTGGAGCCTCGACCCGGGACTAAAGAGTCCCTCTATATATGCAGGACTTTGTCGTTTCTTCCCCAACCTCTCCCATTCTGCCCCCCGACGCCGCCCCTGCCCCGACGCCGCCGAGACCGCTGTGAGCCACTCTCCTCCCTCTCCTCCTGAAGCCCCCCTCCCCGTCCGCCATTGCCGCCATGCATGGCCGCCCCTCCCCGTCCGCCATTGCTGCCATGCATGGCCGCCCCTCCCCGAGCCCATCCCCCACCTAGAGCCACCACCGGAGATGCCCGAGAGCCGCCGCCCCATCCATCTCCGGCGTAGGAGCCCCGCCGCCCCGTCCATCTCCGACGTAGGAGCCCCGCCGGTGCCGCAAACACACACACACACATACACATATTGTTTAAAAACGTGCAAATATTTTCTAATTGTTAGAACATCTTTTTAGTGTTATGAAATTTTTTGTGGTTGGTATGCAACATTTTTTCATTAAACAATGTGTTAAGAAAATTGTAGTATAGATGGATAAGTAGATTGATATTGTTAGATGATTTTGTTTATGATGCTTTTTATGTTTTATTTGTTTTATGTTTTAGTTAATTAGGAGTCCTAGGAAAAATTAGTATGTGTATGTTAGATTAGAGAAAAATTCTTGGATTTTGAAAAATTCTTGGGTTTTGAAAAAAATAGTGATTAAACGATAAGAAAATGTTCTCATAGGAATTTGTCTCGACGTCGACGATGCCTGGCCCGCATCCTCGTCGTCGTCGAGTCTGCGTCGACATCCTTGAGAGGCGCAATGTCCGGGACTGGGCTCCGCCGGGCTGGCACTGGGAGGTGCTACCTTTCCGGGCTCGGAGCTTGGTGAGGAATCCTGGTCTCGTCGTCGACCCGGAGCTTCTTTGGTGGCGGTCACGTGGGCCACTTTCGGTGCAGAGGGAGCGGGCCCCCGTGGAGGTGGTACGTCGCCGTGTCAGGGAGGAGGACGAGCACGTCCGTCGCTACATGGCGGCGTTGGACGCCAGGTTCAACAATACCTGGCAGATTCTTCAGGGATCTCACCCGAGTTATGATCCCGTGATGGTTCCTTATCTTTGGGTGTCCACCACCTGCGACTCAGGAACCGCTAGAGACTTAGATTATTCGATAGTATTCGATCTGTATTAGTGATCTTATATGATAATATTCGAGATGTATTAGTTAATATTTGATGATGCATTAACTGGATTATTCGAGATGATGTATTAGTGATATTATATTCGAGTTCATTATAAATGTATTAGTGATATTTTATCGGTATAATGCGTGTGTGACTTTCCGTTTGTCGTTGCTCCTTGTGTGACTTTCATGTGTGTTCTTGATGGAGGAATCCCGACTGTTGTCGTGGGGGCGCCTCCTCTTCTTCTCTTCTTTGCGATATATTCGTCGGTATAATGCGCAAGAAGAGAAGAGGGGGGGCGTCCATCACCGACAGTCGAACTATTACTGTGAGAGAGTGTCCACCAACATATATACACCACCATATCAGTGTGAGAGAGTGCGCACCAACACACCATGAGATATGAGAGTTATTTAAGGAAAGCCTCGACGGACCGAAAGTCACACACGCATTAGGATCCAAGCGTGCCGTAATTCTTGAATCATGAACACAGGAAATGTCGTCGTCATCAGACGACGATAGGATCCAAGCGTGTGAACTTTGCGTTGAAGATAAGGGTATTTGCGACCAGCCTGGGCTGCGAGACGGCAGGTTCTTCACCATGAAGCTTTACGACGACTTTGATATTTCTACGGTACGCAACAATGACAACTGTTTTTTCGTAATTAAGCATGACTTCTGTTTCTTTCCTTCAACGCGTAATTTCTGTTTTATACAATTCGACTAGTTCATCCCCTGTCATGCAAGACGGTATTTCTTGGAGAGGCTCGGTTTCGAAGAGCACGAGAGTTTCGAGACGAGGATAGCCAACCTGAGGACTAAACATGGTCACACATTTCTGGTGAAAGTAATGAATGACCTAATAACACAGAATTAGGGTGCTCAAATTGGGAAGCTCTTTGCAAGGCATATGGATTTCAGGAGGATATGGAAAAAACATTCGATCTTCGTCCTGAAGATCATATTGAAGGAAACATCGACATTTGGGTGGATGTCGATATGCTTCCTGTTTTACCTCCATGTGAGTTTGTCAACCATGCATATTTGTCAAGTAATTTGCATTCTATATTTAAAAATATTTGGTGTTCATCTATACTAAATTTGTTAATTTATAATTTACAGCTTATTTCATTTCTTCAAGTGAAACACAGAACATAATCGACACGACACACTACACTTATGGATCACATCTAACTTGGAAGGAGAAGGATGATCTTATCAACTTTGTTATTGGTGTCCTAGTTGGTAGGGAGATCTTCCCGTATAATTTGGGAACTGGCCCAAATTATATATTGTACAGGACACTAGTGCATAGGTTGAGGGTGGATGACATTCGCCGAAATATCTTGGTAAGAGTTGCTAATTAAGTACACTAGTACTGTTGCGTAAATGGTATTGATTACATTGCTAACTAGGCTACTATTATGTTCTTCAACAGAAACTGCCAAATGAAGTTGTGCCTCCGTTGATGCAACCCGAAGGTAATATGACAATTAAAAGCCCCTTCCAGCCCGAGTTCTCTTTTGCATACTCGACTGAGCGCAAACCACCAAGACGGCTCCAAATTGAAGCATGTGGACAAATAAAGAAGGATCACAAGCCACAAGTTGGAGACCGTTGGATCTCTTTGCTTCATCATGGAGACATAGGTGTTATTCTGTTTTATGTCATTTTACCTAGGAGGGAGGACTAGGTCCTATGAGGGAGGACTATGTCATTTTATCTTTTTTTGTTTTATGAGATTTTAACTTGGTATGATTAAGATGATGATGATAAGTTGTTAGATGAGTAAGATGATGATGAGTTATATGACATATATTTGATTAAAGTGGATGGATGCAAGTGATCATGTTGAATTAGAGGAAAAAATTAAATGGAAAACAAAAAATGAAAAGAAAAAATAAACAATGAAGCCTTAACGTTTAGTCCCGGTTGGTGCTACCAACCGGGACCAAAGGTCCCCATGCCCTGGCGCGCTCTGCCGCCCACGTGGCCAGGGTTTAGTCCCGGTTCGTAGCCAACCGGGACTAAAGCCTTAGACCCTTTAGTCTCTATACTTTAGTCTCGGTTAGGGAACCAGGACTAAAGGCTCTTCCCAACCGGGACTAATGGCCTGTTTTCTACTAGTGACCCTCATCACCAATTATTTGTTTGAGAGTAGGAGATATTGGGAAAGGAGCACTCTGCACGAAATAAGATGCTAGAACTCCATAATGTGAAGGTCTCAGAAGATACCATGCTGGCTACAACCTCCATACGTGCCTGATCAAATTCTTCAAGATCTATTGTTGTAATAACAAAGAAATATTCTAAATTGTGTTGTAAGAGTACCGATTATTCTAGCGTTAGGCTGTGACGCATGTTGCCTCTGTGTACTAGCAGAGCAAGCACACACAACCGAGCATGGGTAAGATAATTACCACAGGTAATGCCCGTAAACACCATGCTCTGATTGTCACTTGCATTCTTTCTGTAAAGCACATCATGTGAAAATCTTGTTCTTATGCAGCATTCGCGCACCTTCTGTACAGTACTCTAACTGAATCTGATATAGTTGTAAGAATCATTGTAGTACAAAAAGGAAACTTTAACAGATTTCGGTGCAAGATAATTCAACCTCAAAATTCATATGTAGCCTGGCAACTGAAGCATCCTCCAATCAACTTTCATGCTAGAGTTCACCCCTGAGTATTTTGTTTGTGTATCGCCCATGAAGAAACTGACTACTGTTGTGGTAGCGATTACCAGCGCAAAAGCCTCTTCGATAGTAATCCAGTATGAACTTCTATCAACAAACTCCCTTCAAAGCACTTCTTCCATACTATGGAGCTCTAACTGTATGCATTCTGTCATTTCAAAACGAGATTTTCGAACAGAACTACACGCCAAGCATTTGAAAAAATTGTTAGTGGGGAAACAGTAGCAAACATAGTTCGGAAAATTGACACAGCCAAGACATAATCGTAGTTCTTGGTTACCAAAGCCATGACAGCCAAAAAAGAGACAGCGATCCATTCCATTATTGTCCTTGCCACGTGTGCCTGAATTAAGTGAGCAGGGGCGTACTGAACGGTATGATACATACATCAACCTGAAATGGTTTGGAGCAACATCACTAAGAAGACGTTGTCTTAAGTCAAGGTCTCGAGGAGCCTGAGACATCAGCTTCACGATTATACAACACGTGAGCAGACAATAAATTGAACTGAACTGAAGCGCATAAGCGTCATTCATGTTCATCAGATTCATTGGCACCATGTGCAGCAATTCTGAAAATTGACACGGCCGAGACATTCACTGAAGCTGAAACCCAGGCAATTTTGAAACCTTTTTGAGCGAGAAATCTATCCAGTCATACTGTCATATATCCAGCAATTTTTCAGATGTATCTAAAAGACAACAAAATGTAGGACTTTCTTCTGCTGGGCATGAGGATGATAATCAAAGATTAGCTTAACAATTGATGAAATATATCAATTACAGTACAGTTCATAGTCGGGAAAAATATGCCTTAATCTTACTTTTACTTATTCAGGAGAGGAAAATGGGGTCTTCCAAAGATCGGATGACATAACTACATAAGCATACAAATTAGCAGAGACCTTGTTTGCCAAGTTGCCAGGCAGCGAGGAATAGATTTGCTAAATACTACTCCCGGTGTACAGTCTGCAAGCTGAAAGATAATTAACCTCGGTAGAAATGCAGCAAGCAGGTAAGATAGAAAGAAGCTGCCCAGAAGCGTTACTAACCAAGCCACCAATACATAATGAACACTGATGATGAAATACAGCAAATGCATGGGTTCAGAATAACACCAAAGACATCCTGTAGGACCTACTCTATGCTGAGAAGCCTGTGACATTCAGTAGACAGCAGCACTGCAACAAATTTCAGAAAGTTCAGTAGACAAACAAAAATATCAGTCCACTAAGGGCATCTACAATGGAGGCGCTTAGAGCAGGCACTAAGGGATAAAATCATAGCCAACTTGGCAACCGCCTGTTTCAATCCCAGCATCGGTCGTCGGCAACGGGCTGCAGCTGGCATCTCTGCCTTAAGAGGAGTCGTCCGTCTAAGCGAATGTGCCTTAAGAGGAGTCGGGCGCCTAAGCTAATTTCACAGCAAGAAGTTCAGTGCATCAACTCAAGAGTTTGCTTCCATGACACAACCAGAAATTCCTTTGATTATTTGTGTGAAATGTTTTGAGCGCAAATGGCCGAAATTCTTTTAATCATTTGGTGTCCAATGTTTTACTTGTCAGTTGTTAGTTGATTTCAACAAAATTGTACTCCAAATAAATCATGTGATCAATAGATTTGTTTCAGACAAAATGTTTTTTTTTGTAAGACAAATTGCTTCCACTTATCTATGATAAAAAAAATGTGCTAGCTAGTTTACTTGAAATCTCACATTGACAAACTTATATTCTTAGAACTCTGTATTTGTAAGTTTCCTTATACAATCTTGCAAAACACTTATGGTTCTTACCGAGACATAGGTCTATGCCCCCTACTTATAATGTCACACCAAAAATACATGTGAATCATTTTGAGAGGTGTAAATGGGCCGACCGTATTAGATCAAAAATATCAGGGCGTATGCCCAACCGTATTCGCTCAAAAATATTAGGGCGTATACACCCTAATAGCTAGTATTAAACGGAATAGGTATTCTTGATTCATCGTAAGCCCCCTCAATTTTTAAAAAGTGGGTATGATATATGAAACGTTCATATTCATAGTGAGGGGGAAATCTATAGCTAGTATTAAACGGAATAGGTATTCTTGATTCATCGTAAGCCCCCTCAATTTTTAAAAATTCAACCCGCAATCCGGTGAAAGATAATCGTTCAATTTTTTTCTGTACCTCTCCGGATGTGCCGCGCATTGTTTTTTGGGTTTCTTTTTTAGCTGTCACTCGCATGGCTGAGGTGGGCCTCGTACTATTTATTTTTCCATCGATGGGGTAGGAGCGAAAAATATAGGCTGGTGAAAGAATCGAACACTAGACCTCACCATTCTTTTTTAATACCACAACCAACTGAGCTATGTACAATACGCGTTAGTAAAAGAGCAGTTACGCAATTAATAGTCCTACCACGCCCCCTTTTTTTTATCAAAATTCAGCAATTTTTCTAAGCTTCTAAGTTGCCTCAAAAATAAGCAAAATCAAGAAAGAGGGACTCCATAAATTGTGGCAGTGACTGCACGTGTCGAAAAGTGGGATTGATGCCTAGCAAAATAAAAGTGAGATTGTGGGAGGCTCATACAAATCAGGAATTTTGGAAGGAAAGTAATTAATTGAGATTATGAAGCATGCATGTCGGTTGAAAAAAGTGGGATTGATGCACAACTAAGTATATATGCAAAAAATTGGGATCGTGGGGGACAAATTAGATTGTGGCCGAGCATGCATGCATGCGCTCCAATTGAGCGGACATTAATTCGATTGCCCAAATTAATTTACTTTTTAAGAAAAGATCAATCGTGATTCCTTCAATCTAAGTTTTTTTTAACTCAATCAATATCTACTTGGATTCCTGAGATTTATATGATTGGCCCAAAAAATCGGAAGTAACCATTCCTTGCCACGGTAACGCTCGTTTCATGTTGATATGCTTCCTTAAAAAAATGTTGATATGCATTGCTGCTATATCTCGCCGCGCACCCTCCGACATGCCTGCGTAGGTGAACGTTTTGAGGGACACGTCAATTAACTTTCCTGTTGCAATGCACATTACTAAAGGGAGGAGTGTTTCCTCAGAAAAATCCGTCCGTCACACACATAGGATTCTCAACGTTAGCATGCTTTACCCAACTCTAGGGCATTTTCCCCTAAAAAAACTCAAGGACATTTTTTTAATTCTTATTAATCATTCTCTTGCGGTGCCACGGTTGAGTCACAAGTAGGTCATGCGATGGACGTACTCACCGACTTGAGATTGAAGGTGACCATTGCGAGCACCATTGACAAGGGCGGGAACTAGAATAAGAAGTTACACCAATATAATGGATTTTATAGGATGCGGTGTTGAAATAT
The DNA here is from genome assembly GCA_039707655.1 of Elymus sibiricus. NCBI lineage: Eukaryota > Viridiplantae > Streptophyta > Magnoliopsida > Poales > Poaceae > Elymus > Elymus sibiricus. The sequence goes on along the minus strand of CM077669.1, from coordinate 82,965,253 downwards.
AAGACATGGACTGGCTAGAGGGGATCTTAATCCACGCTTATTGATTAGGGCAAATAATACATTTTTTCACCCGTTGCAACGTACGGGCATGTTTGCTAGTCTTACGTACAAAAATATCATGTGAAATTGATTTGATATAAATGTTTCCATGAACTACTTCCAGCTCTGCCAACAATTTATATATTACCACCATCTGATCGAGCACATTCATCCCATGCTTCATGAGTCATCCAACACCTTTTGCTCGCGCACCTTTTTTATAAAAGATGTAAATGGGCCGACCGTATTCGCTCAACAAAATAAGGGCGTATATGTATTGGCGTATACATTTAAATGTGGGTATGATATGTGAAAAGTCCATATTGCTCTTTATACGTATTGTGAGGGGGGAATCTTACGTGCAAAAATATCATGTGGAATTGATTTGATATAAATGTTTCCATGAACTACTCCCTGCTCTGCCAACAATTTATATATCACCACCATCTGATCGAGCACATTCATCCCATGCTTCATGAGTCATCTGCTCATACAAGAATTGTCGGCAAATGCAATGCAAGAAGAAAATGTTTATGTCACAGAAAGAGTGTGTTCTCGCGCATGGTGTCTGGTGCGGACTAGATGCGACGGGCCAGGGTGCCACGCGTGGGTGGGGCGCGGCGGCGTGGTGGCTCACCTCCCGGCGATGACGTCCGGTGGGCTCGGCGGCGCGACGAGCTGCCTGGAGGGTGGAGCGCGCCTGGCTCCACCAGTCGGATCTGGCCGGCAGGCGGCGCGGGCTGGTGGCTGCTTTGCCGCGTTCCGACAGTGGTGGCCAACGGCAGCGGTGGTTCCCTGATCCTCGTGCGGTTGCTCTTGGCCACGACGGGGCGGGGCGGCGGGGCAAGCTTGTGGTGGCTGCGGCATTGCGGCGACAGGGGTCCAACAGGCGGTGCAGGTGGTGGTGGCCATCTCCTTCTTCTAGATCCAAGCCGACGGTGTACAGGGCTGGGCCCACTAGTAGAAAACGGGCCTTTAGTCCCGGTTCCAGAGGGCCTTTAGTCCCGGTTCTGGAACCGGGACTAAAGGGTCGGGACTAAAGGCCCCCCCCTTTAGTCCCGGTTCGCTTACGAACCGGGACAGAAGGGGCTCCACGTGGCCGTTAGTCTCGGTTGGTAACACCAACCGGGACTAAAGGATCAAAAAAAAATTCAAAAAAAAAATATTTCAATTTTTTTCTTCTGATTTTCAAATCTTTGAATTATTTGACAATTTAATCTCTAATCACCCCTCCTCACTGCTTCAGAATTTAATCTCTAATCTCTAATCAGCACTCATTCCAAATCGTCTAACTTCCCGGCCGGTCACCCATCCTCTCACTACTCCAGCCCAGCACGCTGAACTTTCAGGTTCTATTCCCCCTAGTTTCCAAGTCTGCACTTGTTGTTTTCCTGACAATAGTAAGCAATCAATCCTATTAACCCTTAGGTCTTGATGTCACATGATTTAATTTTTTGAATTATAAAAAATTATTAAAATAAACAAAGTAAGTACTAATAATATTGAATTTCAATGAAAATAAAATAAGTAATAATATTATTTTATTCATGTGTGAGGAATCCAAATATGACACACACACAAACACCCCCCTGTGAATCGCCTTTTCAGTTTAAAAATAAATAAAAGAAAATGATAAAAAATTCAAATTTAAAAATCCTTCGAGATGCCCATGTGTTATGTGTTCTAGTTGTTAGGAAAATTAACAAACATGAATTTTGAATTTTTTTGCAAAAGGCCGCCGTGTTTCGGTAAAATGGCCGTAACTTTTGCATACGACCTCCGATGAAAAAGTTTTTTATATGAAAAAGCATCTACTCGAAAAATTACATCCGAATTCAACGGCTACGCCCGTTATCGATTTTTTAGAATCCTCAAAAACCTAACAGAAAAAAAATTACGATGCTTTTAAGATCTTGAGACGAAAAGATGTCTAACCTTTAGTCCCGGTTGGAGACACCAACCGGGACTAAATCCTCAACCCCTTTAGTCCCGGTTGGTGTCTCCAACCGGGACTAAAGGTCCCATTTGAACCGGGACTAATGCCCGACCGGCGCCCTAGCAGCTCGAACCGGGACTAATGCTCACATTAGTCCCGGTTCGTAATGCAACCGGGACTAATGTGTTGGGTGACCTGTGACGAATGCCCTGTTTTGTACTAGTGGCCGGTGCCGGTGGTGCCGACTGCACGTGTGATGTGGGAGGCGAGGATCTGGGGTTCGTGCTTGGGCAGGCTTGATCTGGGCCCGAGGCGGATCGGAGTTGTGCTCCGGGTAGGTATGGTGGGGCTCGGCTTGGGATGGACCCGCAGTGCCTTGCGGGCGCGGTGGTCGTTGGTGGTGGCCGGGGACATCCCTTCTCTGTCGGGGCAGATCGGCGTGATGACCATGGGCATGGCGTCATGTGAGTTTGCTCACCGACGGCCGTCGGTAGCCACGAGATTGTGTCTCCCCCGGTCCACCGGGACTGGCTGGGGACGCGGGCGTTGACGCCTCCTACTGTGGAGGCATCGACCGAGATCCTGTGTATGATGTCGGGCTAGGAGTGAAAGGAGGTCCCTTTTACTCTTCCTTCCATGGTTGATGCATCGTGATGTGGACGGGTAGTGGTGTCTCGGACATGGATGCCAGGGCGGCGGCTCCGGACGGCGGTCCGCATGGTTGGCTCTCCGGCGGGCACCAAGTCGGTGATGGTGGCTTTCCCTCTTGGTCGTGTGGACGGCGAGAGGTGTAGCGACGGGTGGCTCAGGCGTGCCCTCTGTTTGGCAGCGGCTTCGCCTCGATCCGGACCTGGGGATCTGCACACGTCGCGCTTGTCCTCATGACCTCGTGGTGGCACGGAAGAGTTGCTGAGCGAAAGCTCTGCGCTTTGGCGTAGACGATGGCGATGCTCGCGGGCGCTGCTTTGTTCCTGAAGAAGTTATGACTAGCCATTTTTCTACTAATGCTCCCCTCATGTGTGGCTTTCTCATGTCAAATCCAGGAGATTGTGGAGCAAGGTGTACTTGAATACTCCCCTTATGTGTGGCTTTCTCGTACTAAATCCAGGAGATTACACAATTTTATTTTAAATTGTGGCAAATGGTCGTAAACTCAAGAGCTCTTGGCTCTTTTACACATGTATGACTTTTTTTTAACTCAACCTCGTTATTTGGTTATTGACTTCTTGTTTAGCTCTTTGACTCGTGTTTGTAAGAAGATGGCATGTGAGGACTTTGATGTTTATTACAAACTTAATTATGTACACGCATACGTGACAAGTGGTGATCATCAGCGGTGCAGGCTATCAAGCTCCCGTTGAAGAGATAGATTAGGTTGTTAGGACTTGATGTTCATCTTTTAAACGCAATCTCTCTCTCTCTCTCTCTCTCTCTCTCTCTCTCTCTCTCTCTCTCTCTCTCTCTCCCTTGTACTCCAACAGATGAATCTCAACTATGTATGTGTACCCAGGGAGTTCACACCTGTCAATATAACACGTAGGACGTAGCCGTCGCCCAGAGCTAGGGGCACGACACTTCCAGCTAGTTTCACACGAACTACCACAGGTTGACAACATAAATGCGCCCATGTTTGAAGTAGTTGTGTGTGACAATGAGCGTGACATCTATGGAAGATAAATGGTTATAGTAACCACATCTCGCACAACTAACCATTTATATACCACTAGAGACCGAGTGCATCCATTACATGCATTACTTGTCATTTCAGCATGTTTTTCTATAATCCAACCATCGGTAGAAAAAAATGCAAGGAACAAACAATTTGTATATGACCACATATCAAGTTTATTGTCTCCGTTCTTTAGAGGTCGTTGGCTATCAACACCTTCACCTCCGATTATTGGCAAATCAACAACAAAATTTGTTAAGGTTATAGCTTGAGATTAGGAGACCTCAGGCAAGGAACACTCGGTATGAAGCAAATAGCTGGCACTTCACAGTGCCAAGGCCTGAGAAGATATCATGCCTCCTCTATCGATTTCATTCCCATTGCCAGCGATGGGTTCTTCTTCGGGATAAATGAAGAAAAGAACTGGCAATTCCTCTAATTAATTATTTGTGTAAATGTTTCGATTGCAACTGAGTGAAATAGTTTCAATAATTGTGTTCAATGTTTTCTTATCAATTATAAACAAACCAGTGAGGTGATTACATTTGTTTCACATAGAATGAAAATTTGCATCCACCTATCCATAATAAAATGTCTGTAGAGTTAGGATTGACCTTGCAGATTTGCATGCGCCAATTAATATACCCTAAAACCCAATCTTATGGTTGAATATTCCCATCATTTCATGTGTGGCTTTCTCATACCTAAATCATGGCGAAAGAGGATTACTCTATTTTCTTTTAAGTTGCGGGGACGAGTCTTAAACTCAAGAACTCTTGGATCCAGTAGATGTATGGTCTTTTTGACATGTGCTTGATCGTCGGCAGCATCCAACCGCCTCCCAATCCAAAACCGAAGGAGCCGCTGCGGCCCCTCTCGGCGACCCTCTCCCTCCTGATTCGATCTAGGGCTTTGAGCCATCGCCACCGGAGCTCCGTGGGGCAAAACCTAGGCGGAGGATGATGGCTGCGGCGAGGCCTTCTTCCGGCATGGCTCCGGGATGCAGTTGCGTTGGAGATCTGCGTGGGTGTCTTAGACGTGTGCGTCATCCGGCGTCGGTGGCGTGGCGATGAGGGCCGCTCCGTCGTCGATGGCTCAGCCAAATGGGACGGTGGTTCCGGACGGTTGTGCGGCTCCGATTTTGCGGTTTCCCCACAACAGTCATCACCGAAGGGTGTGCTGGATAGCGGAGGAGGTCGATCTGGTGGTCCAGCCGGGGATGGACGTGAATTTACCATCAAAAGCATGGTTCGACCTCGGCAGAACAATCAATGGTGGCGCCCACGATTGTCGTTACCTCACTGGCGGCATTGTGGTTTGATTTGTGTTCCCTGTATGCCCCCTGGGAAACCCCAGATTCGGTCTTTATGGATCAGATGATGGTGAGGTTCTTGTGTCGTCACCCCCATAGGGGCGTCACCTTTGGGGTTGTACATCGGCTGGAGGGAGAAGTGTTTGGCTTGGTGGTTGGACGCAGGTCTCCGTATACTTCTTGTGTAGTGACCAAGGTGCAGCGGCGTTCCATCTACAGTATGGACAACGTCGAGTCTTGACGGTAAGGTGCAACGGGGTCTCGGCGCTTGATATCGTTTGACTGGCACATGCAGGAGGCTAGCGTTGTCCTGCTTCGTGGTGGCGTCGACGACAAAAGGGTCTAGCAAGTTCAGTGCATTGATTGTTGCTAAAGATGGGATTGCGAAAGAAGGCGGCGACGGATTCTACATCGTGTGCATGCGATGCATGATGAGGGTCTGCTAGACCGGTTGGTGCTCCCGGCTAGCCGGCGGGCGGCTTGGTGAAGCCACCGGTTTTTTTTTGGTGTGTGTGACGTGAGGTTAGGGCACATCATCAACCTTGTCGGTAGGACGGCAGTTTTACCAGGAAGGTGTCTTTGGGTTGATCTATGTATTTATTTTGTAAGACCTTGTTAAATAATGCGATAAAGATGGTTGTGTGCATCGCGTCTGTAGAGGCCGGGGGTAATCTTCATTTTCGAAAAAAACATGTGAACTCTATTGTTTACTCAACCTTGTTATATTAGTCTTTTTTTTTACACACATGCCTTTTATTTTTTTACTCAACTTCGTTATATTGGTTACGGTCTTCTCTTTGATTTCTAAACTTCTGTTTCTAATAAGTTGATATGTGAGGACCGAACTACCACATGCTGACATCGTAAATGCACTCATGTTTGAAGTAGTTGTGTGTGTAAGTAGCATGACATTGATAGAAGATAAATGGTTCCGGCAACCACATCTCGCACACCTAACCATTCATATACCACAAGAGATCTAGTGCATCCACTACATGCATCACTAGTCATTTCAGCGTCTTTTTCTATTGCCCAATCAGCAGTACAAAAAATGGAATGAAAAACAATTCGTATATGACCACCGATCATGTGTGGCGTCTCCATTCTTTAGAGTCACTGGGATTCAACACCTTCAACACCAATTATTAGAAAAAAATAGAAAAAATTGGCCACGCCACGTTACAGCTAGCTTTGAGATTAGGAGGCGTCGGGAACGGAACACTCGATATGAAACCAAAAGCTGGCACTTCAAAGTGCAACGGCCTAAGAAGATAAAACGCCGCATCCATCAATCCTTCCTATTGCCAACACTGGCTTCTTCTTCATGATCGACGAAGAAAAGCAATGTGTTGAGACTGTCTGTCAAAGTGTTCACGACAATGTGGGCTCTTAGGGCAACTCCAACGCGGCAGGCCCGAGACTGAGCACGTGAGTGCCATTGCACAGGGCCCCCAGCACAGATTTTCCTTTTTAGCAGCCCGTGTTGCACTGGCCATGAAGGCAAGGTAACACAGGCGCAAGCTCTGTAGTACAACACCGTGGGCGAGTGCAGCGATGGAAGCTATTGCGATGAGGGATGGCAATCTCTTAACCGTCTTTGCTTGTACATCCTGGCGAAACTGACAAAAAAAAACAAATATACAGTTACAGATCTGAAACTCACTTTTTTGTTTCGACAGACAATTGTTTCACTGTACTGTACTCCTTCACAGTTAGCACTCATTAATTTATTTGGTCTAATCAGGTGTTTGTTTAGTCTACAATCTACACTCAAAATGGTTTCTGCTTCTCACAAATGAGTAGAAGAATATCTTGCAAAACACAGAGAATCAGTAATGGATGGAGATTGTGTTGGCTGATTGAAATAAATATGGAAGGAAAAAGCTCACTCATAATACAAGAAAAGAAACTGGCAAGGCAAAATCTATTATTTTTAGCGGACGGCATTTCAGAGCGAGAGTGGTTTTTCTACACCCACGCTCGGTGCACCCACGCAAGAAAACATATCAAAACATTTTGAAAAAATCTGAAACTTTGCGGGAATGATCTTCAACAAATGTTATGGGCACCTGCAAAGTTTGGTGGTCAAATAACATTCGAGGAGCTCTGTACAAAAAAGACAAAATCACTGAAAAATAGTCAAAATGTAAGTACACTGTTTGAGCAGATTTTGTAATTTTGTCTTTTTTGTACAGAGTTCTTCAAATGTTATTTGACCACCAAACTTTGCATGTGCCCATAACATTTGTTGAAGAACATTCTCACAAAATTTCAGAATTTTTTGAAATGTTTTGATACGTTTTCTTGCGTGGGTGCACCGAGCGGGGGTTCAGCCACTACTTTCCCTTTCAGAGCCATGTCAAAACCCTTTTTTTACCATATGATTTGTATGGGAACCGATGTTTCGCTATCTGTCCGGCTGATTTGACCTGCTGCTGCAGTGCTGCTCCGTCGACCCTCTGAATGGTTGTCTTATTGTCCCATCAGGTTAAGTTAGTGGAAGGCGATGAATATGAATGCAATGGAATTGCTGGTTCTTGTGGTATGATCTTGGCTGCATCTCTCCATATGTTTGTACCTCCTGCCTGGCACCCACTTGTTGCATACTAATTTTTGCGGCAAGAAAGTTGATGACGACTTTTTGCTATTTTTCGTTTAGGTTTTTTGCTGAATGGGTGCCAAAATTCCCGAAAATTCCATGGTACCACGCAGCGTGCGGAGATCGAAACAAGTCGGGGATTCAAGCTCACCTTCATTGCTTTTCTGCAGTCTGCCCACCCTGATCAACTCTCCCTTTGGAGGGTTGTGGCGGATTGTGATCGTTTGAACATACTAGTATCTGATACCAAGATTGTTGTTTGCTCCTGCTATCCAGCTCTTCTTCAGCCCAATGTCAACCTTGGACAGCTACTATGCCATCAAGGCGGTGAGTGGAAAACTCAAGCACTTGCTCAAGTTCAGGAAAAGAGCTATGCCATCAAGCCGGTGGGCGGTCCAACTGTCGCGGCTGTCTAAAGAGACGCTGCAGTCTCCTGCCATTTGCCCAGATGTTATCTCTGATGCCTTACCGTATCATGATTCTGTTCTAGTATAATATTTTCAGTACTGGTTTTTGCGTTGGAACGCTGTACTTGGTGCCTCTGATAATGGGCTTGATGTTGAAAATGGAACCGGGAGTGATCCTCCTGTTATCTATTTTTTGTTGGTTATGCAGAAACATTTTCTGAATTTGAGTCAGTTTTTAGTCTGTGTTCTAACACTCTGTAGAGGCTCAATTTTAGTTCAATCAAATGGCTGTAGAATTGCCCATGGGTCAACACAAAGGGTGGCTAACTTGTACTAACGTGAGAACAAGATTCACAATCTTATTGTGCTACTTTGTCAGTCGCTACTTTGCTCCTCTCTTATATGTGGCATTTGAGTTATGAGGGCAATATGGACATTTAACCCAGACGACTCGTAATGCCGCCGATGAAGCATAGTGTTTCACTCCAATATTTTGCAGCAAACCAAATTCGAAGATGAGTGTCCTTCTGAATACAATTTCTGCCATGGTAATATTGGAGAAATACAGTGATGCTCATATGTGATGGCAATGACATATCAGCTGAAGTATTTGTATGTTTATTTAAGAGACAATTAGCACCCCCGTTTAGTAGCAAGGGTAAACTGCTTGACCTGCTATCAAGATCAACGGTGGAAGTACTGCCAAGTGTCGGGAGATGTCAAGTATCCGCAGGAAAAGACGTCTCTTGCTCAAATGTACATGATATTTTTAAAGAAAATCATGCAAAACTCGTAAATTTTCTATTTAATTATCTAAAAGTTAATCTAACAAATAGCTCGCGATTTATTTTCACACGATGTTTCCATGCAAGAAAAATTGCATCTAACAATACTAGAATTTGCTTCTAGCAAAATTGTTTTGACATGAGGTACCTCTCTGTTAATTCTAACTGAAAGGCTCTCGTTTTCCTCCCCTAACCCCCACAAACTCACCCCTACAAACTTCACCGGCGAGCCTGTGAAACCGCCTTCCTCTGCATGCCGCTCTGGCGGCCAGTGGCGGGGAGGGGAATCCTATTTCCTCCGCTCTGGTTAGTACTTTAGGTTAGGTTTATTTAGTCCTCGCAGGTGTGGCACTTGAGCGGATCGCGGCGCTACTTCTTTGTGCTCGTCTTCCGGTCTCCGATCCTCTTCGAGTTCGTCCATCTGGACGTATTTGACAGAGCTCCGGCGTAGATTCTTGTTGTCTCCTTGGACGGTGAGGTTAGGGTTTCTCGTGATGTGGAGAGATTTGATGTTAGGTGCTTTAGATCTATGCACAATGGTGAAGGTTGCGTCTCCAGGGCACTGGTCCTTAGGAGCACGTGCACAAAGACTTCCAGTCTGTGATCGACAAGATCAAATCGGCTCCGGTAGTGGTTGTCCGGTGGTCTTGGAATCTTGATGTAATTTTTATTATATATGAGATGCTTTGTACTTCCGGTGAACTTTGATAATAGATCTGGATCATTTTTGCAAAAGAAATATATTGTTTTGAACTACTAGAAACTTCTTTGTTGGTTCCTTGGCAGCAAGTTGTTTCTATCAACTCGAGAATTTCCTTCCATGATAAATGGAAATTCCTTGAATTAATTATTTGTGTGGAATGTTTAGGTTGAAACCAGCGGAAATTGTTTCAATCATTGTGTCCAATGTTTCCTGGTCGGTTATAAACAAATTAGTGAGGTGATTACATTTGTTTCAGACAGATTGACAATTTTATTAAAAAACTGCATCCACCTATCTACGATAAATGTCTCTAGAGTTAGGCTTGACGATGTAGAATTGCATGCGCCAATCAATTTAACCTAAAGCTCAAACTTATGGAGAAAGGTTGAATACTCCCCTCATTTGTCGCTTTCTCGCACCTAAATCTAGACCGAAAGAGGATTACAGTTTTATTTTGAATTGTGGCATTGGTCTTGAAGTCAAGAACTCTTGGCTCTTCTACACATATGGCATTTTGTTTTTTAACTCAACCTCGTTATATTAGTTATTGTCTTCGCTTTTAGTTCTTAACTTGTGTTTTTGTAAGAAGGTGACATGTGAGGACCGAACTACCACGGGTTGACAACATAAATGCGCCCATGTTTGAAATAGTTGTGTGTGAGAGTGAGAGTGAAATTGATAGAAGATAAATGGTTCCAGCAAACACATCTCACACAACTAACCATTTATATACCACTAGAGATCCAGTGCCTCCACTTCATGCATCACTTGTCATTTCAGCATTTTTTCTGCTGTCCAACCATCTGTAGAAAAAAATGCAAGGAAAAAACAATTTGTATATGATCACAGATCAACTGTGTTGTCTCCATTCTTTAGAGTCATCGGGGTCCAACATCTTCACCTCCAATTATTAGCAAACGACAACAAAATTTGGTAAGGTTATAGCTTGAGATTAGGAGACGTCAGGAATGGAACACTCGGTATGAAACCAAAAGCTGGCACTTCATAGTGGGCATGCCTGACAAGATACCATGCAGCCTCTATCGATCTCATTCTCATTGCCAACGATGGATTCTTCTTCAGGATAAATGAAGAAAACCTTCCATGCACTAGTAGAAAACAGGGCGTTGGTCCAGGCCAGAATATTGCATTAGTCCCGGTCGTGTTAGGAATCGGGACTAATGGATGCATCAGTCCCGGTTCATGAGGCCAGGACACCGGCCGAGCCTCGGCGGGCACCAGTCCCGGTTTGTCTGACCCCTTTAGTCCCGGTTCCAGACACGAACCGAGACTAAAGGTCCTCGCTCCTGGCGCGGCCCCTTTAGTCCCGGTTGGTGGCTAGAACCGGGACTAAAGGGCAGTCTTCTGTCCCGGTTCTAGCCACAAACCGGGACTAAAGAGATGCCTATATATATGCTTGCCCCTGCCCGCTCACTCCTTTGTTTTTTGGCCGGCCGGCGTGTGGGAGGTGTGTGCTGCTCTGCTCTCACCTCCTATGCACACGAGGTGTTCGATGAAATGCCTGAGCCACGCTTAAGCTTTCTCCTCTCCAAGCTCGACCTCCAAGCTCCATTTTCCCCAAGATTTGTCTAGGTTTGGCGGTCCGTCCCGTCCCGTCCCCGTCCTCACCGTCGTCGATCGCCCGCGCCGATCTCGTCGCCGGCATCACCGTGGTGAGACTCTTGTTCTTATCTTCTTTTTGAAACAAAAAAAATTCTTACTTGTATGATTTACATAGATACTTGTATAAATTTCTTACTTTTATTATTGTTTGTTATTATATAGTGCCATGGTTTTGGTATCCGCCCCCGTCGGCCCTCGTCCGGTCTGTGATTCGGATGTGGTATATTATCTTTTATAACTATTTGTTTCATTTAGTGTTTATGACAATTATGCCGACCAACGTGACATAGATGTTTTTATCTAGGAGGGATGTGAACCGGAAATTCCAACCGACCCTCTTGTCGAGAGGTTAAATTTAGTTGACAAAGAAAACGAGTATTTGAAAGAAAAATTGAAAAGAATTGAGGAGGAGAAGATGAAATTGGAGTTGCATGTTGCCGATGTCGTCGATGACCACAAGATCAAGATGGATGCAATGCGATTGAAGATTAGAAAGATAAGAAAATATACCATTAATAATGAGGCTTGGTATCATTATGCTGTTGGATCAATTGTTACCTTAGGGCGTGTTCGGCTTCCCACCGCTCCACGACTCAGCTCCTGGAGCTGGCGGAGCTGAAGTAAAAACTCACGGAGCGGGTGAATAGGTGCTCCGCAGATCCTTAATTTTTGTGGAGGTGGAGTGTTGCCGAACAGCTCCTTAGTTGTGATTATGATCGCATTTGTTGTTGCATTTAAATGTTTTACATAGTTGTATGTTAGTTTCAATTTATGTTTTAATTAGATGCTCTAGAGAGCTGTATGTTGTTCTATGAGAACTATGTATGAACTTTATGTATTTATTTTTTCAGTAATAACATTTGATCACTACTGTACTTTGGTTTTAATGTGATGATGAACTTGTATTAATTTGGTCACTTCTCTATTCATTCATGATGTTCTGTAATGGTTTTTGATACACTTAATTATATAATGCACGCAGATGAACCGGCAATGGATGTATGGTGACCGACGCACCTCCGAGTACATTGAGGGCCTGCATAAATTTCTCGAAGTGGCTGAGGCAAACAAGCAGAATGGTTTTATGTATTGTCCATATACTGTCTGTGAGAATACGAAGGATTACTCTAACTCGAAAACCCTTCACTCCCACCTGCTTGAGAAGGGTTTCATGCCACACTATAATGTTGGACCAAGCACGGAGAAAGAGGGGTTATGATGGAAGACAACGAAGAAGAAGAGGATGATGACAACTATCCTATGTTCCCTGAATACGGTGATACTGCAACGGGGGAAGCTGAAGATCAAGAGGCACCAGACGATGTGCCCGATGATGATCTTCGTCGGGTCATTGTTGATGCACAGAGAGAATGCGAAAGTGAAAGGGAGAAGTTGAAGTTCGATCTCATGTTAGAGGATCACAAAACAGGGTTGTACCCAAACTGCGAAGATGACAACACAAAGCTCGGTACCACACTGGAATTGCTGCAATGGAAGGTAGACAATGGTGTATCTGACAAGGGATTTGGTTCGCTACTGAAAATAATGAAGAAGAAGCTTCCCAAGAATAACGAATTGCCCGACAGTACGTACGAAGCAAAGAAGGTTCTCTGCCCTCTAGGATTGGAGGAGCAGAAGATACATGCATGCCCTAATGACTGCATCCTCTACCGCGGTGAGTACGAGGAATTGAACGCATGCCCGGTATGCGGTGCATTGCGGTATAAGATCAGACGAGATGACCTGGTGATGTTCAGGGCGAGCGTCCCAGGAAGAGGGTTCCTGCCAAGGTGATGTGGTATGCTCCTATAATACCATGGTTGAAACGTCTGTTCAGAAACAAAGAGCATGCCAAGTTGTTGCGATGGCACAAAGAAGACCGTAAAAAAGACGGGAAGTTGAGAGCACCCGCTGACGGGTCGCAGTGGAGAAAAATCGAGAGAAAGTGGGGGGACTTTGCAGGTGACGCAAGGAACGTATGGTTTGGTTTAAGTGCAGATGGCATTAATCCTTTTGGGGAGCAGAGCAGCAAGCATCGCCATGGCCCGTGACTCTATTTATCTATAACCTTCCTCCTCGGTTGTGCATGAAGCGGAAGTTCATTATGATGCCAGTGCTCATCCAAGGCCCTAAGCAACCCGGCAACGACATTGATGTGTACCTAAGGCCATTAGTTGAAGAGCTTTTACAGCTGTGGAATGGAAAAGGTGTACGTGTGTGGGATGAGCATGAACAAGAGGAATTTGACATACGAGCGTTGCTGTCTGTAACCATCAATGATTGGCCTGCTCTTAGTAACCTTTCAGGGCAGACAAACAAGGGATACAACGCATGCACGCACTGTTTAGATGATACCCAAAGTATATATTTGGACAAATGCAAGAAGAATGTGTACCTGGGACATCGTCGATTTCTTCCGACCAAGCATGCCTTAAGAAAGAAAGGCAAGCATTTCAAAGGTGAGGCAGATCACCAGAAGAAGCCCGTCCTCTGTACTGGTGATAATATACTTGATATGGTCAAGGATTTACAAGTAATCTTTGGAAAGGGTCCTGACGGACAATCTGTTCCGAATGACGCTGAGGGACACGCACCCATGTGGAAGAAGAAATCTATATTTTGGGACCTACCCTATTGGAAAGACCTAGAGGTCCGCTCTGCAATAGACGTGATGCATGTGACGAAGAATGTTTCCGTGAACGTGCTAGGCTTCTTGGGTGTGTATGGGAAGACAAAAGATACACCGGAGGCACGGGAGGACCAGCAACGTGTGAACGAAAAACACGGCATGCATCCAAAGCAGTATCAAGGTCCTGCCAGCTACGCTCTAACCAAAGCGGAGAAGGAAATCTTCTTTGAATGCCTGCTCAGTATCAAGGTCCCGTCTGGCTTCTCGTAGAATATAAAGGGAATAATAAACATGGCAGAGAAAAAAATTCCAGAACCTAAAGTCTCATGACTGCCATGTGATTATGACGCAACTGCTTCTGGTTGCATTGAGGGGGCTTCTACCAGAAAATGTTCGATTAGCCATTGTGAAGCTATGTGCATTCCTCAATGCAATTTCTCAGAAGGTAATCGATCCAGAAATCCTACCAAGGTTACAGTATGATTTGGTCCAAAGTCTTGTCAGCTTCGAGTTGGTGTTCCCACCATCCTTCTTCAATATTATGACGCACGTCCTAGTTCACCTAGTCGACGAGATTGCCATTTTGGGTCCTGTATTTCTACACAATATGTTCCCCTTTGAGAGGTTCATGGGAGTCTTGAAGAAATATGTTCGTAATCGTGCTAGGCCAGAAGTGATACGTCCATTTTGCATCATGCTTTTATATTGATCTTTATTGCATTATGGGCTGTTATTACACATTTTGGTACAATACTTATGTCTTTTCTCTCTTATTTTACAAGGTTTACATGAACAGGGAGAATGTCGGCAGCTGGAATTCTGGACTGGAAAAGGAGCAAATCTGAGATACCTATTGTGCACAACTCCAAAAGTCCTGAAAATCTACGTAGAATTATTTTGGATTATATAAAAAATACTGGGCAAAGAAAATACCAGAGGGAACCCACTAGGCAGCCACAAGCCTGGAGGGCGCGCCCTACCCCCCAGGGCACGCCCTAGTGGCTTGTGGGCCCCCTGGCGGCCCTCCGGTGCCCATCTTCTGCTATATGAAGGGTTTGACCTGGAAAAAATCATAAGAGAGCTTTCGGGACAAAGCGCCACCATCTCGAGGCGGAACTTGGGCAGAACCAATCTAGGGCTCCGGCGGAGCTGTTCTGCCGGGGAAACTTCCCTCCCGGAGGGGGAAATCGAAGCCATCGTCATCACCAACGATCCTCTCATCGAGAGGGGGTCAATCTCCATCAACATCTTCACCAGCACCATCTCCTCTCCAAACCCTAGTGCATCTCTTGTATCTGATCTTTGTCTCAAAACCTCAGATTGGTACCTGTGGGTTGCTAGTAGTGTTGATTACTCCTTAGTTGATGCTAGTTGGTTTACTTGGTGGAAGATCACATGTTCAGATCCTTAATGATAATTAATACTCCTCTGATTATGAACATGAATATGCTTTGTGAGTAGTTACGTTTGTTTCTGAGGACATGTGATAAGTCTTGTTATAAGTAATCATGTGAATTTGGCATTCGTTCGATATTTTGATGAGATGTATGTTGTATCTCCTCTAGTGGTGTTATGTGAACGTCGACTACATGACACTTCACCATTATTTGGGCCTAGGGGAAGGCATTGGGTAGTAATAAGTAGATGATGGGTTGCTAGAGTGACAGAAGCTTAAACCCTAGTTTATGCGTTGCTTCGTAAGGGGCTGTTTTGGATCCATATGTTTCATGCTATGGTTAGATTTATCTTAATTCTTCTTTCGTAGTTGCGGATGCTTGCGAGAGAGGTTAATCATAAGTGGGAGGCTTGTCCAAGTAAGGGAAGCACCCAAGCACCGGTCCACCCACATATCAAATTATCAAAGTAACGAACACGAATCATATGCGCATGATGAAAACTAGCTTGACAGAAATTCCCATGTGTCCTCGGGAGCGCTTTGCTTTATATAAGAGTTTGTCCAGGCTTGTCCTTTGCTACAAAAAGGATTGGGCCACCTTGCTGCATCTTTGCTACATTTGTTACTTGCTACCCGTTACGAATTATCTTAACACAAAACTATCTGTTACCGATAATTTCAGTGCTTGCAGAGAATACCTTACTGAAAACCGCTTGTCATTTCCTTCTGCTCCTCGTTGGGTTCGACACTCTTACTTATAGAAAGGACTACGATAGATCCCCTATACTTGTGGGTCATCAAGACTCTTTTCTGGCGCTGTTGCCGGGGAGTGAAGCGCCTTTGGTGAGTAGAATTTGGTAAGGAAAAATTTATATAGCGTGCTGAACTTTACTGTCACTTGTTACTATGGAAAATAATCCTTTGAGGGGCTTGTTCAGGGTATCTTCACCTCGACCGGAAGCACAAAGAGTTGCTCCTCAACCTACTGAACCTACTGAAAATATTTATTATGAAATTTCTTCGGGTATGATAGAGAAACTGCTAGCTAATCCTTATGCAGGAGATGGAACACTACATCCTGATTTGCATCTAATCTATGTGGATGAAGTTTGTGGATTATTTAAGCTTGTAGGTTTTCCCGAGGATGATGTCAAGAAGAAGGTATTTCCTTTATCTTTGAAGGAGAAGGCATTGACATGGTATAGGCTATGTGATGATATTGGATCATGGAACTACAACCGATTGAAATTGGAATTTCATCAGAAGTTTTATCCTATGCATCTGGTTCATCGTGATCGGAATTATATATATAATTTTTGGCCTCGTCAAGGAGAAAGTATCGCTCAAGCTTGGGGGAGGCTTTAGTCAATATTATATTCATGTCCCAATCATGAGCTCTCAAGAGAAATTATTATTCAGAATTTTTATGCTCGGCTTTCTCGTAATGATCAATCCATGCTCGATACTTCTTGTACTGGTTCCTTTATGAAGAAAGATATTGAATTCAAATGGGACTTATTGGAAAGAATTAAACGCAACTCTGAAGATTGGGAACTCGACGAAGGTAAGGAGTCAGGTATAAACCTTAAGTTTGATTGTGTTAAATCCTTTATAGACACCGATGCTTTTCGTGAATTTAGCACTAAATATGGACTTGACTCTGAGATAGTTGCTTCTTTCTGTGAATCGTTTGCTGCTCATGTTGATCTCCCTAAGGAGAAGTGGTTTAAATATCATCATCCCATTGAAGTGAAAGTAGTTGAACCTATTAAAGTTGAAGAAGAAACTATTATTTATAATGTTGATCCTGTTATTCCTGCTGCTTATATTGAGAAACCACCTTTCCCTTTAGAATAAAGGAACAGGCTAAAGCTTCAACTGTGGTTCGTAAGAGTTATACTAGAACACCTACACCCCCTGAACAAATCAAAGTTGAACCTAGTATTGCTATGGTTAAAGATCTCTTGGTTGATAATATTGATGGGCATGTTATTCATTTCTGTGATGAAGCTGCTAGAATTGCTAGACCTGATACTAAAGATAAACATAGACCTGTTGTTGGCATGCCTATTGTTTCTGTCAAAATAGGAGATCATTGTTATCATGGCTTATGTGATGTGGGTGCTAGTGTGAGTGCAATTCCCTTTACCTTATATCAAGAAATAATGAATGATATTGCACCAGCTGAATTAGAAGAAATTGATGTTACCATTAAGCTTGCTAATAGAGATACTATAGCACCAGTTGGGATTGTTAGAGATGTTGAAGTCTTGTGTGGGAAAATAAAATATCATACTGATTTTCTTGTCCTTGGTTCCCCACAAGATGATTTTTGTCCCATTATATTTGGTAGACCTTTCTTGAATACTGTTAATGCTAAGATAGATTGTGAGAAAGAAACTGTTACTGTAAGTTTTGGGGATGTGTCCCATGAGTTTAATTTCTCTAAATTTCATAGACAACCCCATGACAAAGAATTGCCTAGTAAAGATGAAATTGTTGGTCTTGCTTCTATTGCTGTGCCTCCTACTGATCCCTTAGAACAATACTTGCTAGACCATGAAAACGATATGCATATGAATGAAAGGAATGAAATAGATAAGATTTTCTTTGATCAGCATCCTATTTTGAAACACAACCTGCCTGTTGAAATACTTGGGGATCCTCCTCCACCCAAGGGTGATCCCGTGTTTGAGCTTAAACAATTACCAGATACTCTGAAATACGCTTATCTTGATGAAAAGAAGATATATCCTGTTATTATTAGTGCTAACCTTTCAGAGCATGAAGAAAAGAGATTATTGAAAACTCTGAGGAAGCACCATGCTGCTATTGGATATACACTTGATGATCTTAAGGGCATTACACTCTATGTCAGCATAAAATTAATATGGAGCCTGATGCTAAACCAGTTGTTGATCACCAACGACGGTTAAATCCTAAAATGAAAGAAGTGGTAAGAAATGAAATATTAAAGCTTCTAGAGGCAGGTATAATTTATCCTATTGCTGATAGTAGATGGGTTAGTCCTGTTCATTGTGTCCCTAAGAAGGGAGGTATTACCGTTGTTCCCAATGATAAAAATGAATTGATCACGCAAAGAATTGTTACAGGATATAGAATGGTAATTGATTTTAGGAAATTAAATAAAGCTACTAGGAAAGATCATTACCCTCTACCTTTTATTGATCAAATGCTAGAAAGACTATCCAAACACACACACTTTTGCTTTCTAGATGGTTATTCTGTTTTTTCTCAAATACCTGTGTCAAAAGAGGACCAAGAGAAGACCACCTTTACTTGTCCTTTCGGTACCTTTGCTTATAGACGTATGCCTTTTGGTTTATGCAATGCACCTGCTACCTTTCAAAGATGTATGACTGCCATATTCTTTGACTTTTGTGAAAAGATTGTTGAGGTTTTCATGGATGATTTCTCCGTTTACGGAACTTCTTTTGATGATTGCTTGAGCGACCTTGATCGAGTTTTGCAGAGATGCGAAGAAACTAATCTTGTCTTGAATTGGGAAAAGTGTCACTTTATGGTTAATGAAGGTATTGTCTTGGGGCACAAAATCTCCGAAAGAGGTATTAAAGTTGATAAAGGTAAAGTTGATGCTATTAAAAAATGCCGTGTCCTACTGATATCAGAGGTATAAGAAGTTTCCTTGGTCATGCTGGTTTCTATAGGAGGTTTATTAAAGACTTCTCTAAGATTTCTAGGCCTCTCACTAATCTTTTGCAAAAAGATGTTCCATTCATTTTTGATGATGATTGTGTAGAAGCATTTGAAATTCTTAAGAAAGCCTTGATTTCTGCACCTGTTGCTCAACCACCTGATTGGAACCTACCCTTTGAAATTATGTGTGATGCTAGTGATTATGCCGTTGGCGCTGTTCTAGGACAAAGAGTTGATAAGAAATTAAATGTTATCCATTATGCTAGTAAAACTCTAGACAGTGCTCAAAGAAACTATGTTACCACTGAAAAAAAAATTAGCAGTTGTGTTTGCTTGTGATAAGTTCAGACCTTATATTGTTGATTCCAAAGTAACTGTTCACACTGATCATGCTGCTATTAAATATCTTATGGAAAAGAAAGATGCTAAACCTAGACTTATTAGATGGGTTCTCTTGCTACAAGAATTTGACTTGCATATTGTGGATAGGAAGGGTGCTGAGAACCCCGTAGCAGATAACTTGTCTAGGTTAGAGAATGTTCTTGATGACCCACTACCTATTGATGATAGCTTTCCTGATGAACAATTAGCTGTCATAAATGCTTCACGTAATGCTCCATGGTATGCTGATTATGCTAATTACATTGTTGCTAAATTTATACCACCTAGTTTCACATACCAACAAAAGAAAAAGTTCTTCTATGATTTAAGACATTACTTTTAGGATGACCCACACCTTTATAAAGAAGGAGTAGATGGTGTTATTAGACGTTGTGTACCTGAGCATGAACAGGAACATATCCTACGCAAGTGTCACTCCGAGGCCTACGGAGGACACCACGCTGGAGATAGAACTGCACACAAGGTATTACAATCTGGTTTTTATTGGCGTACTCTCTTCAAGGATGCTCATAAGTTTGTCTTGTCTTGTGATGAATGTCAAAGAATTGGTAATATTAGTAGACGTCAGGAAATGCCTATGAATTACTCTCTTGTTATTGAACCATTTGATGTTTGGGTTTTTGATTATATGGCACCTTTTCCAAAGTCCAACGGGTATACTCATATTCTATTTGCTGTTGATTATGTTACTAAGTGGGTAGAAGCTATTCCAACTAGTAGTGCTGATCATACCACTTCTATTAAAATGCTGAAAGAAGTTATTTTCTCTAGATTTGGAGTCCCCAGATATTTAATGACTGATGGTGGTTCCCACTTTATTCATGGTGCTTTCCGTAAATTGCTTGCTAAGTACGATGTTAATCATAGAATTGCATCTCCATATCATCCTCAGTCTAGTGGTCAAGTAGAATTAAGCAATAGAGAAATTAAATTGATCTTGCAAAAGACTGTTAATAGATCTAGAAAGAATAGGTCTAAGAAACTTGATGATGCATTATGGGCCTATAGAACTGCTTACAAAAACCCTATGGGTATGTCTCCGTATAAAATGGTTTATGGTAAAGCATGTCACTTACCTCTAGAACTTGAACATAAAGCTTATTGGGCAATCAAAGAGCTCAACTATGATTTCAAACTTGCTGGTGAGAAGAGGTTATTTGACATTAGCTCACTTGATGAATGGAGGACCCATGCCTATGAGAATGCCAAATTGTTTAAAGAAAAGCTTAAGAGATGGAACGATAAAAGGATACAAAAGCATGAATTCAATGTAGGTGACCATGTTTTGCTATACAATTCTCGTTTTTGCAGGAAAACTTCTCTCTAAATGGGAAGGGCCTTACATTATCGAGGAAGTGTATCGTTCCTGTGCCATCAACATCAACAACGCCGAAGGCACAAATCCGAAGGTGGTAAACGGGAAAAGAATCAAACATTATATCTCAGGTACTCCTATAAAAGTTGAAACCAATATTATCAATACCATAACTCCGGAGGAGTACATTAGGGAGACCTACCAAAACGTTTCAGACTCCGAAAAGGAATAGGTATGTGGTACGGTAAGCAAACCGACTCCAAAACTTTTCCAATAGCAATTTTTCTCCGTTTTGGAATATTTAATAATTTAGGGAAATTTAAAGTAGTCCAAAAAGTGCACGAGGAGGCGACAAGCCAGGAGGGCGCGCCCTACCCCCCTGGGCGCGCCCTTGTGGCTTGTGGCCACCCCGTGTACCCTCCGGACTCCGTTTTCTTGTGGTATACTCCTTTAGGTCGGTAAAAATTCATTATATAATCTCCCGAAGACTTGGACCTTCGTATCACGACAATACCTCCTGTTTTTGTTTTGAGCTGTTTCTGCATTAGATTTAGAGCTATATGTCGTCCCAAGATTCCGATGGGGAGAGCTATGTATCGCATAATCTTGCCAATCCCAAGCTCTATGGGGACTTAGATCCGTATGGATTGTTCTCGGAGGAGGAACAAGAAGGCAAGTATGAGGAAGAAAGCTCGGATGAAGAAGAGACCCCCCTGCCTCAACCAGGAGATATGCACGTGGAGTTCAGGAAATCGAGCCTCCCAAATACAAGGAGAAAACCCAAGGTTCTATTTATCCCTTCTCGTTTTATGCAGGAGAGGAAGCAAGAATTATGTCAAAGGATATTGAAGCTCGAGCAGGAAGTAGACGATCTGAGGGAACATAATTTTATGCTTGAGAGGAAACTGAACAAGCTTAAAGATCCTTCTCAACATCACCACCTCCGAAGAAAGACAACTAAACACATGGGTATGGGCACTCCCCTTGGCTTGTGCCAAGCTTGGGGGAGGTTCCCCGGTATCGTATCACCATCACATCTTTTACTTTCATTGTTTTTCTCAGTTCGATCCTTTTGGTTATATCTTGATCTCGTAGAATAAAGTTTTTAGTGTAATCTAGTTTTGAGTTTTGCTTTATGTTCCCCCTATGTAAGCGAGTCCGAGAGTTATATAATAAAAAGTAGTTTTGAGTTGAGGGCTTTGCTTGCTTGCTATGATCTTGAGAAAAAGAAATAGAAAGAAGAATAGAATAAAAGCAAAGAGTACATATGATGATCTTATGGGGAGTGATGACTTCACATATAAGAAGTATGTCGATTGAAATTTGTTGTGAGTTGACAAACATAGCGATTGGTCACTGTTGCAATTAAAAGGAAGTAATAAAGAAAGAGAGGTTCACATATAAATATATTATCTTGGGCATCTTTTATGATTGTGAGCACTCATTAAAATATTATATGCTAAGAAGTTGATTTTGGACAAGAAAGACAACATAATGGGTTATGTTTGCTTATTTCCGAATAGAAGTTATATGGTTATAGATCCTTTAACATGTGACGCTTGCTTCCACCCCATATTAGCCAAAACTTCCGCACCAAGTAGAGATACTACTTGTGCATCCAAACACCCTTAACCCAGTTTTGCCATGAGAGTCCACCATACCTACCTATGGATTGAGTACGACCCCTCAAGTAAGTTGTCATCGGTGCAAGCAATAAAATTGCTCATTGAATATGTATGATCTATTAGTGTGAGGAAAATAAACTTTATACGAACTTGAGATATGGAAGAAATAGAAGCGATAGACTGCATAATAAAGTTCTTTATCACAAGCGGCAATATAAAGTGATGTTCTTTTGCATTAAGAGATTGCGCATCCAACTATAAAAGCGCATGACAACCTCTGCTTCCCTCTACGAAGGGCCTATCTGTTACTTTTACTTTCTAGTACTTACCTTTATGCAAGAGTTGTGGTGATCTTCACCACTTCCTTTATTTCGCCTTTCTCTCTTGGCAAGCGTCATGTGTTGGGGAATGATCTAGACACATATATCCACTCGGATGTGGGTGATCATGAGCAATTTCTGTTGACATTACCCTTGAGGTAGATAGTTGGGAGGCAAAACTATAAGCCCCTATCTTTCTCTGTGTCCAATTAAAGCTTTGACCTCATAGGTACCGCGTGAGTGTTAGCAATTATGAAAGACTAAAAGATGATTGAGTATGTGGATTTTCTTTACAAGCTTTTATATTGACTCTTTCCGATGTTATGATAAATTGCAATTGCTTCAATGACTGAGATCATAGTTTGTTGGTTCTCAATAGAGTTATTGATTCATACTTTACCTTGTGAATGAATTGTTACTTTAGCATAAGAAATTATATGTCAATATATGTTGCTGTTCTAAAGATGATCATGATGCCTTCATGTCCGTATTTTATTTTATCGACACCTCTATCTCTAAACATGTGGACATATTTTTCGATTTCGGCTTTCGCTTGAGGACAAGTGAGGTCTAAGCTTGGGGGAGTTGATACGTCCATTTTGCATCATGCTTTTATATTGATCTTTAATGTTCGATCATATGTTGCTAGTAGTGTTGATTACTCCTTGTAGTTGATGCTAGTTGGTTTACTTGGTGGAAGATCATATGTTCAGATCCTTAATGATAATTAATACTCCTCTGATTATGAACATGAATATGCTTCGTGAGTAGTTACGTTTGTTCCTGAGGACATGGGATAAGTCTTGTTATAAGTAATCATGTGAATTTGGTATTCGTTCGATATTTTGATGAGATGTATGTTGTCTCTCCTCTAGTGGTGTTATGTGAACGTCGACTACATGACACTTCACCATTATTTGGGCCTAGGGGAAGGCATTGGGAAGTAATAAGTAGATGATGGGTTGCTAGAGTGACAGAAGCTTAAACCCTAGTTTATGCGTTGCTTCGTAAGGGGCTGATTTGGATCCATATGTTTCATGCTATGGTTAGATTTATCTTAATTCTTCTTTCGTAGTTGCGGATGCTTGCGGGAGAGGTTAATCATAAGTGGGAGGCTTGTCCAAATAAGGGCAGCACCCAAGCGCCGGTCCACCCACATATCAAATTATCAAAGTAACGAACGCGAATCTTATGAGCATGATGAAAACTAGCTTGACAGAAATTCCCATGTGTCCTCGGGAGCGCTTTGCTTTATATAAGAGTTTGTCCAGGCTTGTCCTTTGCTACAAAAAGGATTGGGCCACCTTGCCGCATCTTTGCTACATTTGTTACTTGCTACCCGTTACGAATTATCTTAACACAAAACTATCTGTTACCGACAATTTCAGTGTTTGCAGAGAATACCTTACTGAAAACCGCTTGTCATTTCCTTCTGCTCCTCGTTGGGTTCGACACTCTTACTTATCGAAAGGACTATGATAGATCCGCTATACTTGTGGGTCATCAGGAAGCATCTCCACGGGACATCAAACAGAGGAGTTCATTGGGTTTTGTGTTGACTTTTTTCCTGACATTAAGCCGATTGGTGTCCCTAAATCGCGGTATGAGGGGAGACTGGGTGGAAAAGGCACGCTAGGAGCGGATTCAATAATATGTAGGGACGGGCTTTCCTGGGCGCAAGCACACTACATAGTTCTGCAGAATTCTACCTTGGTGGCCCCGTATATCAATGAACACAAGAATATTCTACGCTACAAACACCTGGAGCAGTCTGACGACTAGATTACGCGTGAACACATCGGGACTTTCGGCGGTTGGTTGCAAATGCATATCATGCGTAACAACACCGTTGGAGATGACTTGTACTTGTTGGCCAGGACACCATCTTCGACTGTATTGACTTACCAAGGGTACGAGATAAATGGTAATACATTTTACACGAAAGCCTAAGATAAAAAGAGCACCAACCAAAACTGTGGTGTCCGCTTTGATGCAGCAATCACCAATAGGGAAAACGACACATATTATGGTTACATAGAGGAGATATGGGAACTTGACTATGGACATGAATTTAATGTCCCTTTGTTTCCGTGCAAATGGGTCAATCTGTCAGGAGGCGGGGTACAGTTAGACCCGCAGTACGGAATGACAACAGTGGATCTCAACAATCTTGGGTACACAGACGAACCATTCGTCCTAGCCAATGATGTGGCGCAGGCTTTCTATGTGAAGGACATGTCTACCAAACCGAGGAAAAAAAGATAAGGAAGCGAATACATCAAACGATGAGCCAAAGCGACACATAGTTCTTTGAGGGAAAAGAAACATCGTGGGAGTAGAGGACAAGACAGACATGTCTGAAGATTATGAAAAGTTTCATGAAATTCCTCCCTTCAAAGTGAAGGCTGACCCAAGCATACTGTTAAACAATGAAGATTATCCATGGTTACGGCGCAATAAGCAAGGGACATACGCGACGAAAAGGTGAAGACTTTCTCTCCACAACTATTCTGATGATGGCTTTGATCTAGAATATCACTGCAATTACATGTCAAGAAATGAAATCCCTTTTGTAATAGATGAGTTTTCGTTCGAAACCCAGATACTTCGAAAGAGATTGTCCAGTTTGTACACGAAGTGCATCCAGTTTTTCCCGTAACCCTCTCAACTTTTTAGCACATGCTATGTGGGTGAAATTATTACACCATGCCAAGTTTCAACCTTTTCAGAGTTCATTTGAAGTGCTTTTCAAATTCAGGGTCATGTTAGCTCAAAATAAATTATGAAATGCATGAAAAATAGCAAATGAAGTCAGAAAAGGGTTGAAAATTGATGATGTGGCTTTGAATGGTGTATATTGAATGCAGAAAAAGTCTGGAGTTAAAATATGTTAAAAAAATGAAATCCTTTTGTACTAGATGAGTTACCAATGCAGAGAAGGAAATCTTCTTTGAATGCCTGCGCAGTATCAAGGTCCCGTCTAGCTTCTCGTCGAATATAAAGGGAATAATAAATATGGCAGAGAAAAAAAATTCCAGAACCTAAAGTCTCATGACTGCCACGTGATTATGACGCAACCGCTTCCGGTTGCATTGAGGGGGCTTCTACCAGAAAATGTTCGATTAGCCATTGTGAAGCTATGTGCATTCCTCAATGCAATTTCTCAGAAGGTAATCGATCCAGAAATCCTACCAAGGTTACATTATGATTTGGTCCAATGTCTTGTCTGTTTCGAGTTGGTTTTCCCACCATCCTTCTTCAATATTATGACGCACGTCCTATTTCACCTAGTCGACGAGATTGCCATTCTTGGTCATGTATTTCTACACAATATGTTCCCCTTTGAGAGGTTCATGGGAGTCTTAAAGAAATATGTTCATAATCGTGCTAGGCCAGAAGGAAGCATCTCCACGGGCCATCAAACAGAGGAGGTCATTGGGTTTTGTGTTGACTTTATTCCTGACCTTAAGCCGATTGGTGTCCCTCAATCGCGGTATGAGGGGAGACTGAGTGAAAAAGGCACGCTAGGAGCGGATTCAATAATATGTAGGGACGGTCATTCTTGGGCGCAAGCACACTACACAGTTCTACAGAATTCTTCCTTGGTGGCCCCGTATATCAATGAACACAAGAATATTCTATGCTCCAAACACCCGGAGCAGTCTGACGGCTGGATTACACGTGAACACATCGGGACTTTCGGCATTTGGTTGCAAACACATCTCATGGGTAACACCACTGTTGGAGATGACCTGTACTTGTTGGCCAGGACACCATCTTTGACTGTATTTATTTTCCAAGTGTACGAGATAAATGGAAATACATTTTACACAATCGCCCAAGATAAAAAGAGCACCAACCAAAACAGTGGTGTCCGCTTTGATGCAGCAAACACCAATAGGGCAAAGGACACATATTATGGTGACATAGAGGAGATATGGAAACTTGACTATGGACATGATTTTAAGGTCCCTTTGTTTCGGTGCAAATGGGTCAACCTGTCAGGAGGCGGGGTACAGGTAGACCCGCAGTACGGAATGACAACAGTGGATCTCAACAATCTTGCTTACACAGACGAACCATTCGTCCTAGCCAATGATGTGGCGCATGTTTTCTATGTGAAGGACATGTCTACCAAACCGAGAAAAAGAAAAGATAAGGAAGCGAATACATCATACGATGAGCCAAAGCGCCACATAGTTCTTTCAGGGAAAAGAAACATCGTGCGAGTGGAGGACAAGACAGACATGTCTGAAGATTATGAAAAGTTTCATGAAATTCCTCCCTTCAAAGTGAAGGCTGACCCAAGCATCCTGTTAAACGATGAAGATTATCCATGGTTACGGCGCAATAAGAAAGGGACACACGCGAAGAAAAAGTGAAGATAACCGAATATTTTGCACCTTTGATTCTGGGTTGAAAGCCACAGTTATGCTCCACAACTATTCTGATGATGGCTTTGATCTAGAATATCACTCCAGTTACATGTCAAAAAATGAAATCCCTTTGTAATAGATGAGTTTTCATCCAAAACCCTGATACTTCGAAAGAGATTGTCCAGTTTGTACACGAAGTGCATCCAGTTTTTCCCGTAACCCTCTCAACTTTTTAGCACATGCTATGTGGGTGAAATTATGACACCATGCCAAGTTTCAACCTTTTCAGAGTTCATTTAAAGTGCTTTTCAAATTCAGGGTCATTTTAGCTCAAAATAAATCATGAAATGCATGAAAAATAGCAAATGAAGTCAGAAAAGGGTTGAAAATTGATGATGTGGCTTTGAATGGTGCATATTGAATGCAGAAAAAGTCTAGAGTTAAAATATGTTAAAAAAATGAAATCCCTTTGTTAAAAAGAATCAAAATAATATTAACTAAAATTATCAAAGTATTTATTTGTTAAAAACTTTAATAGTAAAAAGTATTTTCATAAAGTATATTTTGTTACAAGCTTAAATAGAAAACTAAAAAGCTTTTATAAAACTCTAATAGCAAAAGGAATCAACTAAAAAGAATCAATAAAAAATAAAACTTATGCAACTAAAATTATATAAAATTTATGCAACTAAAATTATATAACTAAAAATAACATATGCAAAAAATAACATTAAAATTTTAAAAACATAATATATGCAAAAATTAAAAAAAGGCCCGCCTACTAGCCACCACGGCCTGCATACGACTAGAAACCCTAGAAATGGGCCAGGATGGAGGCCCGCAGTGCTAGAAGGCCCAACAGGGCGTGAGATAGGCATGTACTGCCCGCATTAGAGGGGAACTCGAGAGGGCAGCGGTAGCAGCGCTTATAAACCACTCCGAGTCCCTCTCAACTAGGGAGGTGGGACTAAACTTTTAGCTGCGGGAAGCCCAGGCCTTTAGTCCCGGTTGGTGGCTCCAATCGGGACTAATGGACCCCTTTAGTCCCGGTTGGAGCCACCAACCGGGACTAAAGGCCTGGGCTTCCCGCCCTTTGGGCTGGTGAAATTCACCTTTAGTCCCGGTTGGTAGCTCCAACCGGGACTAAAGGGGGGGGCATTAGTCCCGGTTGGAGCCACCAACCGGGACTAAAGGTCTCTGTATATAAGCAGCACTTAGAGAATTTTCCAATCCCATCTGCGGTTTCTTCTCTCCCCCGACAGCGCCGACGACCACCTCGACGCCGCCAGGCTGCCGGATTTTGCCGTCCCCCTGCCCCGACGTCGCTGTCGCCGTCGCCGTGCCCTGTCCCTACGTCGCCGTCGCCGCGCCCTGCCCCGCCGCCCTCGCCCTCCGCACCGTCGGCCTTCTCTGGTCGATTCACAGCAACGAGGACCTCCCCGGCCGCGCCATCGATGCCTTCGCAACCGCGGTGAGGCCCCGGTTCTTTTCCCCCTAGCCCCGTCGCCGATCTCCTCTCCTAACCCCGCTAGCCGCCTTGCTCGTGAGCTCCTCGCCGCCGGCCGTCTCGCCGCTATGGCTAGAGCTCCCGAAGCTTGCCGCCGAGCCCTCCATCATGCTCAGGGAGCTCGCAGGAGGCCGTAGCCGCCTCTAGTTCTCCCTCTCGCGGCCCCTAGCGTCGTGTGCCACTTAGGCCGAGCTCCGGCCACCGCCTCCGGTGTTGCTACCGTCAGTTCCGGTCACCCCACAGCCTCTTGTGACCCCCTTTAGATGTGGCCGAGCACGGGCTACGCCCTAGTGGCCTCAAGCGCCGCTCCTGTGGTCCCTAGCGTGGGCACCGCCGCATCGAGAGGTCGCCGGCGACGAGCATCGCCGCCTGTGTCACCTGCAGGTGGGACCCGACCGTCAGGTGATTAGCTTAACACTAATCACCCTGTTAATTAACCCCTGGGTCACTGACATATGGGCCCGACCCTGTTAATTTGATAGTTAGGTTAATTTTAAAACCCAATTTGTTAACTGCATTTTTTTATGTTCATGTATGCATGTATGTATGTATATGTTCATGTTTGGCACTATATTTTTTTTATGTTCATGTATGTATGTATGTTTTTTTTCTTGTTTTTTTTATGTTCATGTATGTATGTATATATGTGTATAAATTGTCTTTAGTTAGTATATTTATTTTTTCAAAAACAGCCATGAAAAACTTTAATTTTCAGGGGAAGCTTCACTTTCCAAAGAAATTAACCGTAACTCTGATGAAAATAATTTATATATGACGAATCTGAATATGCCCTCCGTTCGTGTGTCACAAGCAGCTAGCATAGCGAACCTGGAACCGTCCCCCTCCGTTTCATCTGTCTGAAAATGCAGACTTCGGGAAAACATTCCCGGATGTTATCCCCCTTCACCTATATCGTGTAGTGCCGTGTTAGAACACCCCTAACTCTCTCAGGAATTCAACATATCCCCGATAACTTCGACATGAGGGGGGGGGGGGGGTCCCCAAGTATCCTCGACGACCATGAGAGAGGCGGTCCGCAAAGTATCCTCTCTCGAAAGATAGGACGACTCATTAGACATGAGGGGGGAGGAGTCCTCGACGATCGTCTAAAACCGACTGTTATAAAACTTGTGAACTTTGCATGATGTTTGCCACTAATGCATTGCTCATATGCATATGATTCATTGTTGTGATTAAGTCTATGTTTCCCACTAATCCATCTCTCATGGTTGTATATTGCCATGTTGTAATATTTGCAGAAACTATGGACAGAGACTTAGAAAAAGAAGAGTTGTTGGGGGATATAATGCGCGACGGAGGTGATATCGCCTTGTCGTTTCTCAACTTCACCGATGGTGAGGAAAGAGAGGATGACGGCCTCGGTGAGGAGGAAGGAGATCATGCCGGCTCCGGTGATCGAATGGAGGAGGAAGGAGATCATGACGGCTCCGGTGATCGAATGGAGAAGGGAGCCTTAACTGTTTCAAAGTCCGGCGAGGTATATATATATATATATATATATATATTAATTAAGCCTCTGCTGACTAGATGCATTAATTGTTTTGTATGTACATATATTAACACTTCTTTTTCTTTTAGCCCTCCGGATCGAGCCAAACTTCGGTAAGGAGACGAGGCCCGAAGAAAAGGTTGGACCCGGATGAAAGGTTCACGATCGAAGAAGTCTCTCCAGAAGGCCAACCGATTGCTCCCAAGTGGACCAAGGACAAATTTATACATCAGTGCGGAGTTATTGTTAGGGACATCGTCCCGATCAGCCTCCAAGAATGGAATAAGAAGAAGGACCCTGAAGTTCCTTATGTCCATGATAGACTGAAAGATGATCTTTGGAACTCGCTGATGAGAAATTTCAGCCTACCGCCAGAGGAGGATCCGAATAACCCAGTTATACAGCGAAAGGTCAAGGCGTTTGCTCTTAAGAAGATGGCAGAACTATTCAAGAACTCGAAGAAACTATTGAACAGAAAGTTTGTCGACAAAGATGAGACTCCAGAATTCAAAGGTCAATACTTGAAGATAAAAGATCACTGGCCCGCATTTGTGGCCTACAAGAAATCAGAGAAGGCCAAGAAAAGGTCTCATATAAATAAGCAAAATGCTGCAAAGAAGCAGTATCACCATGTTACGGGGTCAGGTGGCTACTGCAAAGCCCGGCCTACGTGGGACAAAGCTGAGCAAGACCTGCTTCCTAAAGATGTCCAACCAGCGACATTGCACTAGCCAGATCGAGAAGGACTTGGTTCTTCGGGGTTGGGGGAACATTGGACCCAGAATCAGGGAAGTGTGTTTGGACGAAAGCTCAACTTGAAATACCCGTCAAAAAGCTTGAGGAAGCAATCAAGAAAGCGATGGAAGGGAGGTTCCATCCCGACAGATAGAAGGACGAGCTGTCAATGGCCCTCGGGAATCCTGAACACCCTGGACGAACACGAGGCACATCAGGCTCCGTTCCGTGGGTGCATGGGTTTCCCGACAGCACTGGTTATAGAAGCCGAAAGAGAAAGAAGAAAGAAGAAGCAAGCGAAATGCAGAAGATCAATGAAAGATTAGCGAAACTAGAGGCACTTGAGAGCCAGCGAGCTATCGGCCCACCATCTCAGCGGCACGAAGATTCTTCATTGGATACTACCCATGATGCTACCCCACCATCTCAGCGGAGAAGCAGCGTGGCTTCCATGGAGCATGTTCAGCCTGATAACACGGCTCCTCGCTACCCCGTGGATGGTATCACAGATAATGAACATTGTGTGCTAATGGCGAAATGCCATAACCTGACCTTGAAGGTGGCGGTCGGCTATGTCTTACCTCCTCGACCTGATTCAACTTTCCATTTCACTCCGATTCCAGCTGGCTTTGCTATTGTCGGGGTGGATGAAATAATGGATGGATTTGAGGGGCTGGAGCTTGAGTACGCTACAGGTGAAGGGGAGATTCTTCTTGAAAATGCCTTAAGGAGTACCTGTCTATGGAGAAAGGAAAACATCCTGCTTCCAAACTGGACGCCGCCTCAGCAGACTCAGCCGGAGGAGGCCCCGGTGCCTGAGTCGTCTCCGGTGCATCAGCCGTCTCCGGTGCGTCAACCGTCTCCGGCGCGTCAGCCGACTCCGCCGCCTCATCGGACTCCGCCGCGTCAGCGGACTCCGACAGAGGAGGACCCTTAGCAAAATCCTCCTCTGCCTCAGCTATCTCCGCCGCGTCAGTGGACTCCGCCTCCTCCGCCGCCTCAGCAATGGCGGAAGAGAGCCGCCGCTGCTCCGGCGGCTAGCAGCAATACAACAGGGAAGAAATTCAGAGCTGGCCCAAGCCTCAAGGCTCCTCCCAAGTTACCCTACGAGAGGACCGAGGAGGAACTCAACGAGATCGTGGCTGAAGAAGTGAGACGCCAGCTTGCACCGAAACGTCTGCCTCCAAAGGAGAAAGTAGATCCGGTGAAAGCAAAGCGAACTCTGGATGCCCTTAGGCGACCACCACCACCTCCGCCACAATCAAACTATGACCGCTGTATTCAAAAGACATTTGATCAAGCGATGCCGTCGGGAAGCTTAAGTAGTAGTGGTGCAAGAAGTGGGAAAAGAATTCCCCAGCTCGGCGAACAAGAAAACCAATCGTGCCCCCCGTTGAAGGTGTTTACCGATATCGCTAATGATCCGGAGACAGCGGCCGTTGGTCTTGCTATCACTCTTGGTGATTACTTGCCCGATTTGGTACAGTTCAAAAAGGCCGAGGTAGTAGCATCCTTAAGATACGAGCACGGGAAGCCTCTCGTCAGACGTGAGGAGCTCAAGGGTCTACCAACGAGGATGCGACAATTGCATGAATGGTACTTGAAAGCCTGCAAGGACGGGACCGGCAATATCTTCGTGGGAATTAAAGATGAGCACTTCTTCAATGGAGTCCACGGGTTGTTCGTTGAATTTGAAGAATTTTTTCAGTTATACAATCAAAAGGACCTCGACAAAACTATCGTCAGTTCCTATTGTCTGTAAGTATTTTTTCTGTAAAGTCTCTAGCTTAGCTCATTCATTGCATGTATAATTATCCTCACACTATATTATATGCAGATTGAAGATCATCGATTGCAGAAAACGACAAATCTATCACATTGGGTTCATTAACCCAAATACCATAAATGAACATACGTTAAAACAAAGCCCCCATGAAACAGAGCAAAACTTGCTATGGGCGTTACTTGGACAACAAAACAGAAGGGAAATACTATTTCCTTACAACTTCCAGTGAGTGTTACTGTCTTGTACGTGCACATTCTGTTTCGCTTACTCGAGGTTACACTACTAGAAAAAAGGCTGTTAGTGGCGCACCTATTTTGGCTACTAATGGCGCACTATAGGTGCGCCACTATTATCACGCCACTACTAATAAATAGTAATGGCGCACGCCTGGTGCGCCACTATTAATCTACATAACAGTGGCGCACCACCTGGTGCGCCATTACTATCTCAGGTAGTAATGGCGCACCACATGTGCGCCATTACTACCTTTTCAGGTGCGCCACTGGTAACTTTTTTTATTATTTTTTGTCGATATTTTTTTTTGAATTTGGAAGCGGGAAAGTAGTAATGGCGCACATTCTAACCCCCACGGTGTGCCATTACTATTT
Organism: Elymus sibiricus; assembly: GCA_039707655.1. Classification (NCBI taxonomy): domain Eukaryota; kingdom Viridiplantae; phylum Streptophyta; class Magnoliopsida; order Poales; family Poaceae; genus Elymus; species Elymus sibiricus. The sequence goes on along the minus strand of CM077669.1, from coordinate 82,932,293 downwards.
TGAATTTTGAATCTGGATCTGGATTGCGATTTTTTTGCCTTTTTTTTTGCTCGTTTTTTTGCTCGTTTTTTTGCACGATATTTTTTCAAATTTTGTTCTCGTTTTTGGATCTTGTACGTTCTTTTGCCGGAGAGGAGTTCGCCGGAGAGGAGGGCCGAGGAGAGACCATGAGGAGGAGAGGAGGGAGGATGAGGAGGTCACCGGAGAGGAGCTCGCCTACATCGTCGGAGAGAAGGAGGAGGAGGTGGTCACCGGAGAGGAGCTCGCCTACATCGCCGGAGAGGAGGAGGAGGTCGCCTGAGAGGAGTTCATCGGAGAGGAGGGAGGAGAAACCGTGAGGGGAGGGGAGGAGAGGAGGGAGGATGAGCTCACCGGAGAGGAGGGAGGAGAAACCGTGAGGGGAGGGGAGGAGAGGAGGGAGGAGGAGGTCGCCGGAGAGGAGGAGGAGGTCGCCGGAGAGGAGTGGGAGGAGGTCACCGGAGAGGAGGAGGAGGAGGTCGCCGGAGAGGAGGAGGGGAGTATGGTGGAGGAGAGGAGGGGAGATGGAGTGGAGGAGAGGTGGAGTGGAGGAGAAAAATGAAGAGGTAAGGAGGAGAGGACCCCGCCCAGCCATATATACGGCATAGTAATGGCGCACCGTGGGCAGGTGCGCCATTACTAACTTTTTTTTTATTTTTTTATTTTTTTTTGAATTTTGAAGGCGGGAAGATAGTAATGGCGCACCATGGATATAACTTTTCGAGTAGATGATTTTTCATATAAAAAACTTTTTCATCGGAGTTCGTATGCAAAAGTTATGCCCATTTTACAAATTCTCGAGAGATTTTGCAAAAAAGTCGAAAATTCATGTTTGTAAATTTTGCTAACAACTAGACCACATATCACATGGGAATCTTATTTTCTTTTATTTATTTGACATTTCTATCATTTTCTTTTATTTTTTTTGAAACTGAAAAGGCGGTCCAGGGGGGTGTGGTGGGGTGTGTGTTTGTGTGTGTGAGACGTTAGTAATGGCGCACCCTCCCTGGTGCGCCATTGCTAACCTTAGCAATGGCGCACCAGGGAGGGTGCGCCATTACTAACCTCACACACACGCAGGCACACACCCCCACCAGACATAGCAATGGCGCACCACACCTAGGTGCGCCATTATACCATAGCAATGGCGCACCTAGGTGTGGTGCGCCATTGCTATGTCTGGTGGGGTGGGGGGATGAACAAAAAAAAATAGCAATGGCGCACTGCTCAGGTGGTGCGCCACTACTAAAAAAATAACAATGGCGCACCTGCTTCTGGTGCGCCATTGCTATATAGCAGTGGCGCACCACCACCATGGTGCGCCACTAATAGGGATATTGGCTATAGCCATTTTTCTAGTAGTGTTAAGTGTAATTGATGAGTTATGTGTGCGCAGTTTCCACTTTATTCTGCTAGCCATTCGGCCTGACGAGGGAGTAGTACTTGTCTTGGACTCGAGACGTAACGATCCTAAGGAGTGGACGAACATGAGTGAAATGCTTCAGAAGTAAGTTAAATCATTATCGCACCATATCGGCAACTTTCGTTCATTTCCTGACATCAAGTAATCATTTTTTTTGCCAAAAAGTTCACCAACCAGGCTAGGGGTGACTGGAGAAAGGAGCTGTGATTTTCACACCCCAAAGTAAGTACTACTAGCTAGTACCGCGCATCGTCTCTCATTGATTCTAGTTTTAATACCATTATCATGCTTGATTATCGTTTTGATTGAACTCTATTCTCGTAAAGTGCTTGTGGCAGGCACCCGACACTAATTTATGTGCATACTACGTTTGCGAGTTCATTCGCCACTCGACCTCTGAGCGTGGCATATCTCCAGAAAAATTTGAAGTACGTAAACAATATTTACATTTTAATTTTATTACCATCAATTGTGTTGAGTTTCATTCATTCATATATATATATATATATATACATACATACATACATATATATATATATATATACATACATACATACATATATATATATATATATATATATATATATATATATATATATATATATATATATTGACCCCCTTCTTTAAATTAGATCTAGCGGAAGCGGGACGAACTCTTACCAACTGATCGCATACGAGCAATTCAAGAGGAATTGGCTGGATTCTTTGTTGAGCATGTCATACCTAAAGACGGAAAATGCCATCGGGATATGAAATGCGATATTGGTAATTAGATATTAGGATCGTAAGAGATGTTATATTGTATATATGCATGAACGTGTACTATATGTAATAGCGTCGAATTGATTTACGAAAAATTGTTGCATTGTTTGACCAAGCACGGAGAAAGAGAGGTCACTTCTCTCTATATATTGATCATGACGATGTTGTGTAATGGTTCCTTCATTGCTATATGTAGTAGCTAGCGTCGAGTTGAATGAAAAGCATAAAATAAAAATAGTAAACACAAAAAGAAAAGGGGAACCACAATATGAAACCCCTAAACCCTCCAAAACCCCTAAACCTCTCCTTTCAAAAAAAAAAACCGAGCGCCTGGCAGCTGCTGACGCGTGGCTGCCTTTTAGTCCCGGTCGGTGTTACCAACCGGCACTAAAGGTCTTCCTGCCTGGGCGCCCCACGGCGGCCACATGGAGCTCCTTTAGTCCCGGTTCGTAAGCCAACCGGGGCTAAAAGTGATGGGCATTAGTCCCGATCATTTTGTCCCGGCTGCAGAACCGGGACTAATGGCCCTCTGGAACCGGGACTGATGCCCTGTTTTCTACTAGTGATGGAAAGCGAGCCATCGCGCTACATGACGTCTGCAATCTCTATCCTGCCACTGAATCCATTGCACGTTTACTCTTGAAGGCTGCTGGGCCTAGCGGTGAGAGCTGACAGCCTCTTTGATTTTGTTTCATTGCCACAAGCATACAATAGGTTCGGCAAGCTGTGGCATGTGCTCTTTGGTGTGTGCACGTTCACTTTGTGGAGTCCAAGAAATGCCAGAGTTTTTGACAACAAGAGATGGCCTGACGTCTTCAACAACAACGAAGTCTCCAACACATTCCAGTTGTGGCACCATCGGGCCAAGCACGACGCTGATCAGCAGACCATGTTGCACTAGGCAGATAGATTTAGATAACCAGACTCTGTAGCCTTTTACTTGCATCCCTCTCTCTGCTGTTTCAACTCTACCATGGCTTGGTAATGACCAGCTGCACTGTTCCATGCAGGAAAAGTTGCCTTCATGTAATTGACCTCGGTCACTCAGGCTTATGCCTGTTTCCAAATGCATAAGGCAGAGACTGCTCCACTTTTTCATTCAAAAAAATAAATGAAGAAAAGAAACGTGCTACAGCTCTCTATGGCTCTGCCGATGTCCTGTGGCAGTGTGAGCTCTTATATGTCATTTGAGCACTGAGTGCAATCACTAGTAGAAAACAAGGCTTTGGTCCAGGCCAGAATATTGCATTAGTCCCGGACGTGTTATGAACCGGGACTAATGGGTGCATCAGTCCCGGTTCGTGAGGCCAGGACGCCGGCCGGGCCTCGGCGGGCACCAGTCCCAGTTCGTCTGACCCCTTTAGTCCCGGTTCCAGACACGAACCGGGACTAAAGGTCCTCGCTCCTGGCGCAGCCCCTTTAGTCCCGGTTGGTGGCTGGAACCGGGACTAAAGATATGTCTATATATATGCTTGCCCCTGCCCGCTCACTCCTCTATTTTTTTGCCGGCCGGCGTGTGGGAGGTGTGCGCTGCTCTGCTCTCACCTCCTATGCACACGAGGTGTTCGAAGAAATGCCCGAGCCACGCTTAAGCTTTCTCCTCTCCAAGCTCGACCTCCAAGCTCCATTTTCCCCAAGATTTGTCTAGGTTTGGCGGTCCATCACGTCCCGTCCCCGTCCTCACCGTCGTCGATCGCCTGCGCCGATCTCATCGCCGGCACCACCATGGTGAGGCTCTTGTTCTTATCTTCTTTTTGAAAGAAAAAATTCTTACTTGTATGATATACATAGATACTTGTATACATTTCTTACTTTTATTATTGTTTGTTATTATATAGTGCCATGGTCATGGTATCCGCCCACGTCGGCCCTCGTCCGGTCTATGATTCGGATGTGGTATATTATCTTTTATAACTATATGTTTCATTTAGTGTTTGTGACAATTGTGCCGACCAATGTGACATATATGTGTTTTTCTAGGAGGTATGTGAACCGGAAATTCCAACCGACCCTCTTGTCGAGAGGTTAAATTTAGTTGAAAAAGAAAACGAGGATTTGAAAGAAAAATTGAAAAGAATTGAGGAGGAGAAGATGAAATTGGAGTTGCATGTTGCAGATGTCGTCGATGACCACAAGATCAAGATGGATGCAATGCGCTTGAAGATTAGAAAGATAAGAAAATATGCCATTGATAATGAGGCTTGGTATCATTATGTTGTTCGATTAATTGTTACCTTAGTTGCGATTATGATCGCATTTGTTGTTGTATTTAAATGTTTTACATAGTTGTGCGTTAGTTTCAATTTATGTTTTAATTAGATGCTCTAGAGAGCTATATATTGTTCTATGAGAACTATGTATGAACTTTATGTATTTATTTTTTCAGTAATAACATTTGATCACTACTGTATTTTGGTTTTAATGTGATGATGAACTTGTATTAATTTGGTCACTTCTCTATTCATGATGTTCTGTAATGGTTTCGTCCGAAACCCTGAAATGCATGAAAAATAGCAAATGAAGTCAGAAAAGGGTTGAAAAGTGATGATGTGGCTTGGAATGATGCATATTGAATGAAGAAAAAGTCTTGAGTTAAAATATGTTTAAAAACATGAAATCCCTTTCTAATAGACGAGTTTTCGTCCGAAACCCTGATACTTCGAAGGAGATTGTCCAGTTTGTACACGAAGTGCATCCAGTTTTTCCCGTAACCCTCTCAAGTTTTTAGCACATGCTATATGGGTGAAATTATGATACCATGCCAACTTTCAACCATTTCAGAGTTCATTTGCAGTTCTTTTCAATTTCAGGGTTATTTTAGCTCAAAATAAATTATGAAATGCATGAAAAATAGCACATGAAGTCAGAAAAGGGTTGAAAAGTGATGATGTGGCTTTGAATGGTGCATATTAAATGCAAAAAAAGTCTTGAGTTAAAATATGTTTAAAAATATGCAGAAAAAGTCTTTTATAAAACTGTAATCGCACAAAGAATTAACTAAAAAGAATCAATTAAATATAATATTCTTCATTAGCAAACAGAATCAAAATAATATTAACTAAAATTATTAAAGTATTTATTTGTTAAAAAATTTAATAGTAAAATGAATTTTCATAAAGTATATTTTGTTACAGGCTTTAATAGAAACTAAAAAGCTTTTAAAAAACTCTAATAGCAAAAGGAATCATCTAAAAAGAATCAATAAAAAATAAACTTATGCAACTAAAATTATATAAAATTTATGCAACTAAAATTATATAACTAAAAATAACATATGCAAAAAAATAACATTAAAATTTTAAAAACATAATATATGCAAAAAAAAAAGCCAGCCTACTAGGCACCACGGCCTGCATACGACTAGAAACCCTACAAATGGGCCAGGATGCAGGCCCGCAGTGCTAGCAGGCCCAACAGGGCGTGAGATAGGCATGTACTGCCCGCATTATAGAGGAACTCGAGAGGGCAGCGGCAGGAGGGCTTATAAACCACTCCGAGCCCCTCTCGACTAGCGAGGTGGGACTAAACTTTTGGCTACGGGAAGCACAACCCTTTAGTCCCGGTTGGTGGCTCCAACCGGGACTAATGCCCCCCTTCAGTCCCGGTTGGAGCCACCAACCAGGACTAAAGGTCTCTGCTTCCCGCCCTTTGGGCTGCTGAAATTTACCTATGGTGCCGGTTGGTGGCTCCAACCGGGACTAAAGGGGGGGAATTAGTCCCAGTTGTAGCCACCAACCGGGACTAAAGGGGGGCTATATAAGCGGGACTTAGCAGTTTTGCCAATCCATCTGCAGTTTCTTCTCTCCTCTCCCCCGACGGCGCCGACGACGACATCGACGCCGCCAGGCTACCGGAATTTGCCGTCGCCCTCGCCGCCGCCCTCGCCGACGCCCTGCCGTCCCCGAGCCCGCTGACCGTCGCCGGCACCGGACCTCCTCGCGCGCTCTCCGCCCCATCGCCGCGTGCCCCCGAGCCGGCCCTTGTCGACGTCACCGGCCTCCAACTCCATCGCCGCGCCCCCAGTGAGCTCCCCCCTTTCCCAAGGCCTCCGCTGCCGCCGCTGCCGCCGCCGCCGCCGCCCTGCGCTGCCGCCGCCATTGGCACTATATTTGTGTATGGCACTATATTTTTTTAATGTATGTATGTATGTTCATGTATGTATGTATGTATATGTTCTGTATATGTATGGCACTATTTTTATTTCATGTATGTATGTATGTATGTATATGTTCATGTATATGTATGGCACTATATGTGTATCAATATGGCAATGGGCCCCGAAACCCGGGTCCCACGCGGGTTTTTACCCTATTAGGGGACGGGGATGGGCGCCTTTTTAACCCGACACGTTTCGCGGGTTCAAACCCGTTTCAGTAATACCCGAACCCGAAACCCGCCATCCCCGTCAAAATACTACGCCCGATCTCGCCTTCACTAAACCTAGCAATCCCATTGCCGACGCCCGATCTCGCCTCCCGCAGCCTTCATCTCACGATTTTGTGTTGCTACAATGTTTGTTTCAATGTGATGGTTTCCCTGTGGGTTCCCCGGATGTCATCCCCCTTCACCTATATCGTGTAGTGCCGCGTTAGAACACCCCTAACTCTCTCGGGAATTCAACATATCCCCGATAACTTCGACATGAGGGGTTTCCGCAAGTTTCTATATGGAGGGAATTATTTTTGAAAACAGAGAACTATTTTTTAAATAGAGGAAACTCTGTCAAGTGTTGTATTTTGGTGACAAATATACTTCTTTTTTGGTTTATGTGATAGCTAGTTTGAAGTGTCAATGCTTTATGTGAGAAGCTATGGATCACAGAGACTTAGAAAAAGAAGACTTGTTGGGGGATATAATCCGCGACGGAGGTGATGATAATATCTTGTCGTGGCTCAACGACAACGATGGTGATAGAAGAGAGGATGACGGCTCCGGTGATCCAATGGAGGAGGAAGAAGATCATGACGGCTCCGGTGATGGAATGGAGGAGGAAGGAGATCATGACGGCTCTGGTGATCGAATGGAGAAGGGAGCCTTAACTGTTTCAAAGTCCGGCGAGATATATATATATATATATATATATATATATATATATATATATATATATATATATATATATATATATATATATATATATATATATATATATATATTTATGGAAAATACATCCTACTACCGGGTGTAGTTACTCCCATGGCTCATATACTACCATGTCGTAGTATATATACTACTTTATTATTTTTAGTATGTTCGTATATTATATCTAAGATACTTTCAAGTGAGTTTTATGAAAAAAATTACAACTAGACTCATATTTTTATTATATTTATAAAATATGTACATATTTGTACGTAAAAAAATATATGCTCAAAATATGAGACGTACTACTTAAAAGTAGTATATATACTACCTAAACATTCTTATATACTACATACTACGCATATATACACTTCGGAATGATAGATACTACCTATAACATACGAAACAAAAGTGGGAGTAACTACACCCGGTCGTACCAAACATTTGTCCTATATATATATATATATATATATATATATATATATATATATATATATATATATATATATATATATATATTAAGCCTCTGCTGACTAGATGCATTAGTTGTTTTGTATGTACATATATTAACGCTTCTTTCTTCTTTTAGCCCTCCGGATCGAGCCAAACTTCGGTAAGGAGACGAGGCCCGAAGAAAAAGTTGGACCCGGATGAAAGGTTCACGATCGAAGAAGTCTCTCCAGAAGGCCAACCGATTGCTATCAAGCGGACCAAGGACAAATTTATACATCAGTGCGGAGTTGTTGTTAGGGACAGCGTCCCGATCAGCATCCAAGAATGGAATAAGAAGAAAGACCCTGAAGTTCCTTATGTGAATGATAGACTGAAAGATGATCTTTGGAACTCGATGTTGAGAAATTTCAGCCTACCGCCAGAGGAGGATCCGAATAACCCAGTTATACAGCGAAAGGTCAAGGCATTTGCTCATAAGAAAATGGCAGAACTATTCAAGAACTGGAAGAAACTATTGAACAAAAAGTTTGTCGAGAAAGACGAGACTCCAGAATTCAAAGGTCAATACTTCAAGATAAAAGATCACTGGCCCGCATTTGTGGCCTACAAGAAATCGGAGAAGGCCAAACAGAGGTCACTTATAAATAAGAAAAATGCTGCAAAGAAGCAGTATCGCCATGTTACGGGGTCAGGTGGCTACAGCAAAGCCCGACCTACGTGGGACAAAGCTGAGCAAGACCTGCTTGCTAAAAATGTCCAACCAGCGACTTTGCACTGGCCAGATCGTGCAAGGACTTGGTTCTTCGGGGTTGGGGGAACTTTGGACCCAGTCACAGGGAAGTGTGTCTGGACGAAAGCTCAACTTCAAACACCCATCACAAAGCTTGAGGAAGTAATCAAGGGAGCGCTGGAAGGGAGGTTCATTCTCGACAGAGAGAAGGACGGGCTATCAGCGGCTCTCGGGAATCCTGAACACCCTGGACGAACACGAGGCACATCAGGCTCCGTTCCGTGGAAGGTTGGGTTTCCCGACAGCACTGGTTACAGAAACCGACAGAGAAGAAGAAAGAGGAAGCAAGCGAAATGTAGAAGATCAATGAAAGATTAGTGAAACTAGAGGCACTTGAGAGCCAGCGAGCTACCGGCCAACCATCTTAGCGGCACGAAGATCCTTCATTGGAGACTACGCACGATGCTACCCCACCATCTCAGCGGAGAAGTAGTGTGGCTTCCATGGAGCTCGTTCATCCTGATAGCACGGCTCCTCGCTACCCCGTGGATGGTATCACGGATAATGAACATTGTGTGCTAATGGCGAAATGCCATAACCTGACCTTGAAGGCGGCGGTCGGCCATGTCTTACCTCCTCGACCTGATGCAACTTTCCATTGCACTCCGGTTCCAGCTGGCTTTGCTATTGTCGGGGTGGATGAAATAATGGACGGATTTGATGGGCTGGAGTTTGAGTACGCTACAGGTGAAGGGGAGATTCTTCTTCGATATGCCTTAAGGACTACCTGTCTATGGAGAAAGGAACACATCGTGCTTCCATACTGGATGCCGCCTCAGCAGACTCAGTCGGAGGAGGCCCCGGTGCCTCAGTCGTCTCCGGTGCGTTAGCCGTCTCCGGTGTGTCAACCGTCTCCAGTGCATCAACCGTCTCCGGTGCGTCAGTCGTCTCCGCTGCCTGAGTCGTCTCCGGCGCGTCAGCCGTCTCCGCTGCCTCAGCGGACTCCGACGGAGGAGGCTCCTCAGCAGAATCCTCCTCCACCTCAGCTGTCTCCGCCGCGTCATCGGACTCCGCATCGTCCGCCGCCCCAGTAACATCAGAAGAGACCCGCCGCCGCTCCGGCGGCTAGCAGCAGTACGAAAACGAGGAGATTCAGAGCAGGCCCAAGCCTTAAGGTTCCTCCCAAGTTACCATACGAGTTGACTGAGGAGGAAAACAACAAGATCGTGGATGCCGAACTGAAACGTCAGCTTGCACCAAAACGCCCACCTCCAGAGGAGAAAATAGATCCGGTGAAAGCAAAGCGAACTCTGGCTGCCCTTAGGCGACCACCACCGCCTCCGCCGCCATCAAACAATGCCGTTGTATTCGAAAGACATATGATCAAGCGAGGCGGTCAGGAAGCTTAAGTAGAAGTGGCGCAAGAAGTGGGAAAACAATTCCCCAGCTCGGCGAACAAGAACTGCAATCGTCCGCTCAAGGTGGTTACTGATATCGCTAATGATCGAGAGAAAGCGGTCGGTGGTCTTGCTATCACTGCTGGTGATTTCATACCCGATTCGGTACAGTTCGAAAAGGCTAAGGTAGTACCATCCTTAAGATACGAGCACGGGAAGCCTCTCGTCACACATGAGGAGCTCAAGGGTCTACCAACGAGGATGCGACATTTGCATGAATGGTACTTGAAAGCCTGCAAGGACGGGACCGATAATATCTTGGTGGGAATAAAAAATGAGCACTTCTTCAATGGAGACCAGGTGCTGTTCGTTGAATTTGAAGAAATTTTTCAGTTATACAACCAAAAGGAGCTCGACAAAACTATCGTCAGTTCCTATTGTCTGTAAGTATTTTTTTTTCTGTAATTAAGTCTCTAGCTCAGCTCGTTCATTGCATGTATTAATTATCCTCACACTATATTATGCAGAATGAAGATCCTCGAATGCAAACAATTACAAATCTATGACATTGGGTTCATTGACCCAAATTTCATAAATGAACATACGTTAAAAAAATCCCGATGAAATAGAGAAAAATTTGCTAGATGCGTTACTTGGACAACAAACCAGAAGGGAATTACTATTTCTTTACAACTTCAAGTGAGTGTTACTATCTTGTGCACATTCTGTTTCGCTTACTCGAGGTTAAGTGCAATTAATGAGTTATGCGTGCGCAGTTTCCACTTTATTCTGCTAGACATTCAGTTTGAAGAGGGAAAATTAACTGTCTTAGACTCGAGACGTAAAGACCCTAAGGAGTGGACGGACATGAGTCAAATGCTTCAGAAGTAAGTTCAATCATTATCGCACCATATCGGCAACTTTTGTTCATTTCCTGATATCAAGTAATCATTTTCTTTGCCGGGCAGGGTTTGGAAAAAGTTCACCAAACAGGTTAAGGGTGTCAGCTGGAAAAAAGAGCTGCAATTTTTACACCCCAAAGTAAGTACTACTCTAGTACCGCGCATCTCTCATTGATTCTAGTTTCAATACCATTATCATGCATGATTATCATTTTGATTGAACTCTATTCTCGTAAAGTTCTTGTGGCAGGCACCCGGGACTAATTTATGTGCATACTACGTTTGCGAGTTCATTCGCCACTCGACCTCTGAGCGGGGCCGGGGCATATCTTTAGAACAATTTGAAGTACGTAAACAATATTCACATTTTTATTTTATTACCATCAATTGTGTTGAGTTTTATTGACCCCCTTCTTTAAATTAGACCTGGCGGAAGCGGGACATACTCCTACCAACTGATCGCGTACGAGCAATTCAAGAGGAATTGGCGGGATTCTTTGTTGAGCATGTCATACCTAAAGACGGAGAATGCCATAAGGATTTCGAATGCGATGTTGGTAATTGACATTAGGATCGTAAGAGATGTTATATTGTATATATGCATGAACGTGTACTGTATGTAATAGCGTCGAATAGATTTACGAAAACTTGTTGCATATTGTTCGACCAAGCACGGAGAAAGAGAGGTCACTTCTCTCTATATATTGATCATGACGATGTTGTGTAATGGTTCCTTCATTGCTATATGTAGTAGCTAGCGTCGAGTTGAATGAAAAGCGTAAAATAAAAATGGTAAACACAAAAATAAAAGGGGGAAACACAATAGGAAAACCCCTAAACCCCTCCTTTCAAAAAAAAAACCCCAACGCCTAGCAGCTGCTGACGCGTGGCTGCCTTTTAGTCCCGGTCGGTGTTACCAACCGGGACTAAAGGTCCTCCTGCCTGGGCGCCCCAGGGCGGCCACGTGGAGCTCCTTTAGTCCCGGTTCGTAAGCCAACCGGGACTAAAAATGATGGGCATTAGTCCCGATCATTTTGTCTCGGTTGCAGAACCGGGAATAAAGGCCCTCTGGAACCGGGACTGATGCCCTGTTTTCTACTAGTGAATATCGACATTTGACTTGTGGCCAATGGAGCATAGTGTTTCACTACAATATTTTGCAGCAAATCAAAAGACCATAATTTCAGGTTGAGTGTCATGTAACCAATTCCTGCAATGGTCTTCATTTTTTGGAATAAAATGGGACTTTGTGTCTTTCTGACACTAGTTATCCTCTAATGGTGCACCTGGAAGAGAGAAAAAAAGTTGGATCTTAAACTGAGGAGACATGCACATACTCCCCATGTTTCTTTTTCATAGACACGCCTTCATGAAGCTGCTCTTATTGGTGTACAAAGAAAACCGAATGCAGTTTTGATACAACTACAAGATTGCTTATATGGGATGATAATGGCATAGCAATGAAAGTTTATGTATGTTCAAGAGACATGAGCAAGCACCCCCCCCCCCCCCCCTTCCCATTTAGTAATTAGTAGTAAGAGATACCTGCTTGATCTGTTGTCAAGATCAATTGCGGAAACACCGCCAAGTGTCAGGAGAAGTCAAGTATCTGACGGGAAGCATATTTTGCGTAAACTTGCATGAAGTATTTTTAGAGAAAAACATGTAAATCATAAAATTTAATTATGTTGTTATCATTTTGTTTGAGAAAAACTAATTCCTTATCTAATACATATTTTAACTAATTAATCTAGCAAATAACACATGTTTATTTTCATGCAACGCTTTCATACAACGATATTTTGCTTCTAACGATACTAGAATTTGCTTCTAGCAAGTTGGTTTTGAACCAATATATTTCACGACAAAATGATTTTTTTATGAAAAAAAGTCAATTTGTTTCCACTTATCGATGAGAAAATGGCTCTAAGGTTAGGAATGGCAATGTGGAATTGTATTCCCTAGGCGGTTTACTAGAAATGCGAACTGACAGAGAAAGGTGGACTGAAACACCCCCCCCCCCCCCCCCCCCTCACATGTGGCTCTCTCAAACATAAATCAGGACTAGAAGTGGGCTGCATTTAAAAAAAAAAAGTTAAGTTGCTTTCGACAGAATTTGAATTCAAGAACTCTTTGCTCTGATCCATGTGCAGGCTTTTTTACATAGATTGATTTTTCATTTTTGTGTCAGCTTTTTTTATATTGGTAGTTATCTTATCTTTTTTTATTTCATAGCTTCTGTCTGTAAGAAGGTGACATGTCAGGAGAAACCGTCACTGATTCACAACATAAAGGCACTCAAGTTTAGAGTGGTTGTGTGTGTAAATGAGTGTTGATAGAAGATAAATAGTTTCAGCAACTGCACCTTTCACAACTAACCATTAATATACGACTAGCGATCTAGTGCATCCACAATGTGCATCAGGAGTCACTTCAGCATCTTTTTATTATGCGAACCATCAGGGAAAAAATGCAAGGAAAAAGCAATTCATATACGACCACCCATCAAGTGTGTTGCGTTCATTCTTCATAGTCATTGCAATTCAAGACCTTCACCACCAATTATTAGTTTGAGAGTAGGAGACATTGGGAAATGAACACTTGGCATGAAAAGAGAGGCTAGAACTTCATAATGCGAAGTCCTGAGAAGATACCATGCTGCCTACGACCTCCATATGTGCCTGACCACATTCTCCAAGATCTGTTCTATAACAAAGAGACTTTCCAAATTGTGTTGTAAGAGTACCAATTATTCTAGTGTTAGGCTGTGACATAAGTTGCTTCTGTACAATAGCAGAGCAAGCACACACAACCGAACATGGCTAAGATAATTGTCACAGGTTATGCCCGTAAACACTAGTCTGATTATCACGTGCATTCTTTCTCTAAAGCACAGCATGTGAAAATCTTGTTATGCGGCATTCACGCGTCTTCTGTACTGTACTGAAACTGAATCTGATACAATTGTAAGAAGGATTGTGGTACAAAAAGAAAAGTTAACACATTTTGGTACAAGATAATTCAACCTCAAAATTCATATGTAGTATGCCAACTGAAGCATCCGTCAATAAAGTTTAACGCTAGAGTTCACCCTGCACATTTTGTTTGCATCGCCCATGAAGAAACTGACTACTGTTGTGATAACAATTACCTGGACAAAAGCCTCCTCGATAGTAATTCAGCATGAACTTTTATCAACAAACTGCCTTCAGAGCACATCTTCCATACTATAGAGCTCTAACTATATACATTCTGTCATTTTAAAACGAATTTCCGAACAGAACTAGTACATGCCAAGCATTTGAAAAATTGTTAGTGGGGATACAATAGCAAACATAGTTCTGAAAATTGACACAGCCAAGAGATAATCGTAGTTCTTGATTACCAAAGTCATGACAGCCAAAGAAGAGACAGCGATCCATTCCATTATTGTCCTTTCCACGTGTGCTGGAATTAAGTGAGCAGGGGTATACTGAACGGTGTGATACATACAGAAACCTGAAATGGTTTGGAGCAACATCACTAAGAAGCCACGAGTCAAGGTCTCGAGGAGCCCGAGACAGCAACTTCACAATTATACAAGACGTGAGCAGGGAACAAATTGAACTGAACTGAAGCGCATACAAGCGTCATTCATGTTCATCAGATTCATTGGGCACCATGTGCAGCAATTCTGAAAATTGACACAGCCAAGACATTCACTGAAGCTGAAACCAAGGCAATTTTCAAACCTTTTTGAACGAGAAATCTATCCAGTCATACAGTTACCTATCCAGCAATTTTTCAGATGTATCTAAAAACAACAAAATGTAGGACTTTCTTCTGCTGGGCATGAGGATGATAATCAAAGATTACCTTAACAATTGATGAAATATATCAATTACAGTACAGTTCATAGTTGGGAAAAATATGCCATAATCCTACGTTTACTTATTCAGGAGAGGAAAATGGGTCTTCCAAAGATCGGATGATATAACTACACAAGCATACAAATTAGCAGCGACCTTGTTTGCAAAGTTGCCAGCCAGCGAGGAATAGCTTTGCTAAATACTACTCCCAGTATAAAGTCTGCAAGCTGAAAGATAATTAACCTCAGTAGAAATGCAGCAAGCAGGTAAGATAGAAAGAAGCTGCCCAGAAGCGTTACTGACCAAGCCACCAATGCATAATGGACACTGATGATGAAATACAGCAAATGCATGGGTTCAGAATAACACCAAAGTTATCCTGTAGGACCTGCTCTATGTTGAGAAGCCTGTGACGTTCAGTAGACAGCAGCACTGCAACAAATTTCAGAAAGTTCAGTAGACAAACAAAAATATCAGTCCACTAAGGGCATCTACAATGAAGGCGCTTAGAGCAGGCACTAAGGAATAAAATCCTAGCCAATCTGGCAGCCGCTTGTTTCAATCCCAGCATCAGCCGGCCTTGGGCTGGCATCGCTTCCATAAGATGAGTCGGGCACCTAAGCTAATTTGCCTTAAGAGGAGTCGAGCGCCTAAGCTAATTTCACAGCAAGAAGTTCAGTGCATCAACTCAAGAGTTTGCTTCCATGACACAACCAGAAATTCCTTTGACTATTTGTGTGAAATGTTTTGAGTGCAAATGGCCGATTTTATTTAACAATTTGGCGTCCAATGTTTTACTTGTCAGTTGTTAGTCGATTCCAACAAAATTGTACTCGAAACAAATCATGTGATGACTAGATTTGTTTCAGACAAAATGTTTTTTCAGTAAGACAAATTGCTTCCACTTATCTACGATAAAAAAAATGGTTCTAGGGTTATGATTGATGATGTGTAATTGTATGCGCTAGCTAGTTTACTCGAAATCTCAAATTGACGGACTTATGTTCTGAGAACTCTGTATTCGTAAGTTTCCTTATATACAATCTTGCAAAACACTTATGGTTATTACCGAGACATAGGTGTAAGCACCCTACCTGTAATGTCACACCAAAAATACATGTGAAACATTTTGAGAGGCTTCCTGGCTATACGGTGTGTAGAGGTTGCATTTCAGCCTCTAGTTTCGTGCAAATAAAAGTCGATGGTGAAAACTATAAATATTTGAAGTGGCGTAATCCACTTTGGTCACACGTCCCCGGCCCATTTGCTGAAATCCAGAACCGGAATCACATGGTCTCTCTCTCTCTCTCTAGACTCATTATTGTACACGATATATGCAGGATTATAATGCATGTATCCGGTTAAGTAGAGATAGAATAGGTTGAGTAGGTTGTTAGCATCCTCTTATCTTCTCCGATCGAAATCTCTCTATCTCTACCTTAACTTTTCTTGTACTCCAAGATTGTATGCCTATCAGGGTTTCGGCGTCTGCCATATAAACACGCAACCGTCGGCACCAGGAGAGGTATGACACTTCCACCATATCGCACATGGTAATCAGAGCCCGTCTCTTCCATCACATCTAGCATCTTTGTTTTTTCACCACCCCAGCTTGCTACCATGTCCTCCTCAGCCGCCGTCACCTCTGGTCTCTCCGGCCAAGTCACGGAACGGCTCTCCCGTAGCAACTACATCCTCTGGCGAGCTAAAATCACGCCGCATATTAGAGGAGCGAGATTCTTCAGGTACGTTGATGGAACAAACCCGGAGCCGGCCAAGTAAGTTGTCACCAAGGACAAATATGGGAAGGAGGAGACCATCCCCAACCCTCTTCACTCGGTTTGGATCCGAGAAGACCAGCGGGTACTGGGTTATCTACGGAACAATCTCACCAAAGAATTTCTAGTGCAGGTTACATCCATCTCCCATGCACATGAACTCTGGTCAGCCTTAGCGAGCATGTTCTCGTCGCAATCCCTGTCGAAGGTCAACAACATCCGCATCACCATTGCGAATGCGCAGAAGGGGACACAGTCTGTGGCGGCGTATTTTGCGCAGATGCGCTCTCTGTCGGACGAGCTAACACTAGTAGAAAACAGGCCTTTGGATCAAAGCATTAGTCCCGGTTGGCTTCTGGACTGGGACTAATGCTACCACTAGTCCCGGTTCATTAGGCTAGGCATTAGTCCCGGTTCATGAGGAACCTTTAGTCCCGGTTGGTGTTACCAACCGGGACTAAAGGGGGTGGTGGCAGGCTGGTGGCAGGCTGGGCCCCTGCGAGCCAGTTTAGTCCCGGTTGCTAACACAAACCGGGACTAGAGATGGAACCTCTAGTCCCGGTTGGTGTTACCAACCGGGACTAAAGGTGTGGTGGCAGGCTGGTGTCAGGCTGGTGCCTGCAAGCACCTTTAGTCCTGGTTTGTAACACCAATCGGGACTAGAGATGGACCTCTAGTCCCGTTTTTTAGGACCAACCGGGACTAAATGTATCCCTATATATAGATGTGCTTCTTCCAGCCCGAGCTCATCCTCTCCATTTCTCTGTTTTCTCTTCCTCTTCTCGAGCTCATCCCTCCATTTTTGCCAAGATTTGTCAAGATTTGAGGCACCCCAATCCATCCAAGTGTTCACAAAGGTTAGTAACTTTGTCCTTTCATCTCTCATTGTTAGATCAGCTCGTGCAATGCTTTGTAAGTATAGTGATTTGTGGGTTTTAGTTTGGGTGTAATTATGTGGGAGTTTTTATGATTTATATGCAATTTGAGCTGAAATTAACTTCTTAGTTTTCATATGTGTGTAGGTGTGGTTTACTTAGTGCCTTCCCGTCCCCGTCCTAACCACCGTTGATCGCTCGCACCGTCCCGTCGCCGGCACCACCTTGGTGAGCCTCTTCTTGTTCTTATCATTTTTATAAAAAAATATCGTATTTGTATGAGTTAGATAGTTACTTGCATAATTTTCTTACTTGTATGATTGTTTGTTATATATAGTGCCATGGTTTTGATATCCTTGCCCGTCGGCCCTCGTCCGGTTTACGATTCGGATGTGGTATATTCTCTTTTATAACTATTTGTTGCATTTCGTGTTAATGACAATTATGCCCACCAAGTTGACATAGATATTTTTATCTAGGAGGTAGTTGAACCGGAAATTCCAACCGACCCTATTGTCGAGAAATTAAATTTAGTTGAAAAAGAAAATGAGGATTTGAAAGGAAAATTGAAAAGAGTTGAAGAAAAGAAGATGAAATTGGAGTTGTATGTTGCCGATGTCGTCGATGATCACACGATTAAGATGGATGCAATGCGCTTGAAGATTAGAAAGATTAGAAAATATGCCATTAATAAAGAGGCTTGGTATCATTATGTTGTTGGATCAATTGTTACCTTAGTTGCGATTTTGATCGCATTTGTTGTTGCATTTAAATGTTTTAGCTAGATAGTTGTATGTTGTTTTATGAGAATAAGTGTGTATGAACTTTATGTATGAACTTGTATTAATTTGGTCTTTTCGGTGTTGTGTAATGAAGATGAACCGGCAATGGATGTACGATGACCGACGCTCTCCCCAGTTCATTAATGGCGTGCATAGTTTCTGCGTGCGGCCGAGGCAAACAAGCGGGGTGGTTTATGTGTTGTCCATGTGGTGTGTGTAAGAATGATAAGACTTACTCTAGCACAAAACACATTCACGTCCACCTGTTTACGTCCGGTTTCATGTCCGGCTATAATTGTTGGACCAAGCACGGAGAAAGAGGGGTTCTAATGGAAGAGAATGAAGAAGAAGAGGATGATGACAACTATTCTGGGTTTTCTGAATATGATGGTACTACAATGGGGGCAGAGAATGAAGAAGAAGAAGAAGCTGAGGCATTAGATGAGCCCGCTGATGATCTTGGTCGGGCCATTGCTGATGCAAAGAGAAACTGCGAAAGTGAAAAGGAGAAGTTGAAGTTGCAGCACATGTTAGAGGATCACAAAAAAGGGTTATACCCAAATTGCGAAGATGACAACACAAAGCTCGGTACCACACTGGAATTGCTGCAAATAAGGTAATTGATGGCTCTTGGCCTTTTGACAAGAATCACGAATTATTTCAATACTACGCTCTCCAAAAAATGGGAGCTTATTTTTCGTAAGCACTCGTTCAACTAAAGAAAAAGATGCATGCCCTAGTCGATCGTGCCACCGGGATGAAGATAATTTGGTGACACCATATGCTTGCTTATTGAACCTCCTAATCTCTGGAATCAACGCGTAAAGCCCTCGAACACATCTACCTCGATAGAGAATTTTCTTCGTGGCCTGATCCTTGATCAAAAAGAAGAAGAGATGAAATTCGAGAAAAAACGTGATTATCAATGGCAATGCGATGAACGAAAAGAAGGTTCATTGAGGCTCTAGGGACATGATTTTTTTTTCTAAGATGGATTTTTCCGTGAGGAGTTTTAATAACTGAATGACCAATGTGACGGATAACCATACCTTTTCCATTAGCTGCATGGACTTGATCGGGGCCACGATACTTTTCCCTCATGGCCACCTTCTCCAGCTCGCCAGTGATGTGGTTGGTAGCACCACTATTGATGTACCAATTTGTGTTGACGCTGTACGAAGCATCCGCCCCTCCAGCAACTTTCTCATCTGAAGACGAGTCATTGTTCTCCTGGAAGCCGTACCATGAGTCTTTCATCGTATGGCCCTGCTTGCCGCAAATTTGGCAGCGGACAGCGTCGGGGCGAGACTTGCCGGAGGTGCTGCGGCGGCCCTTGGAGTTGTTGTAGGAGGGTCGCCCGCCGTTGTTGCTGTTGTTGCCGCGGGGAGTAGAGTTGCCGTTGTTGTTCCAGCCGCTGGTCGCCTTCCCATTGCGCGGTGGCCCTCGGTAGCGCGAGCCGCCGCCATCGCCGCCGCCGCGGGAAGCGGCATTGGCAGATGACTTGAAGCCGTTGCTGGATTTTGTTCCCTGAAAGATCGCAACCCGTTGATCGAAGTTTCTCATGTGAGCGAAGATACCATTAAGGGTGACCGGCTCCATGCGCGCGTCAAGGGCGGAGACGAGGGGATGATACTCCATGTCCAAACCAGCAAAGATGTAGCAGATCAGCTCACCATCATCCTAAAGAGGCTTGCTCGTAGCAGTTACACTAGTAGAAAACAGGCCATTAGTCCAGGTTGCGAAGGGCCTTTAGTCCTGGTTCCCCAACCGGGACTAATGTATAGGGACTAAAGGGTCCAAGCCTTTAGTCCCGGTTGGCTACGAACAGGGACTAAACCCCTGTCACGTGGTCGGCAGCGCGCGCCAGAGGATGGGGACCTTTAGTCCCGATTGGTAACACTAACCGGGACTAAAGATTTAGGGGCTCTGGGGTTTATGGGTTTAGGTTTTATTGTTTATTTTCCCTTTTCATTTTGTGTATTCCATTTAATTCTTTTTCATTTCAAACATATTTTACGCTACTACATACTGTACACGTTATGCATATATAATATAATTTCTCGTAGAACCAATCCTATACATAGAACTTTTCGTACGACCATGCATACACATATATACAATTTGGTATATATATATACAATTTCTCCTACAATTTGCAAATCATTACATGCAGGCATTAGGTGTAATGGTATTCTCCATCGGCAGATATGACCTGCTCAAGCAAAAATCCCGCCATTTCCTCTTGAATATTGCTCGTATGCGGTCCTTTGGTAGGAGCTTATCCCGCATCTTGTTCATCTTTAAAGAAAGAGATAAATATGTACATGTTAGTTCTGTGTATATATATATTAGATCATGATAAAAAAATGTGAATGGTGTTTACGTACCCAAAGATCTCTTGCAGTTTTGGTCCTTTCGGTCAGAAAGCGAATGTTCTCGCAAACGTAGAATGCACATAAATTAGTCCCGTGTTCCTGCCTCATGCACTTTACGAGAATATAATTTAATCAGATAATAATCAAAGATGATAATGGTATTGAAACTATAATCAAAGAGATGCGCAGACGTAGCTAGTACTACTTAAATACCTTGGACCTTCACCATTTCAGCTCTGGTTTCCATTCACCTCTAACCTCTTTGATGAACTTTTTCCAAACCCTGCCCGGCAAAGAAAATGAATAAAGGAATTATTAATTACTTGATATCAGGAAGCGAAGTAAAGAGGCCGACATAGTGCGTTAATGATTGAAATTACCTGTCGAGCATCGAATACAGGCTTCTGTATTCTTTAGGGTCTTTACTTAGTGAGTCCAGTACTTCAACAGTTCCATCGTCAATTCTAATGATTAGCAGGATCCAGTGGAAGCTGCGGACACGATTTGTATAAGCGGGCATGCATAACTCATCAACTACGCTTAATATCGAGTATATATATAAGCAAAAAGAGAATTTGTAGTACAAGACAGTAACACTCACTTGAAGTTGTAAGGTAAAAGTATTTCTGGTTTGCTATTTAGGGCCTTCAAAAACCTTAGCAAGGCTTTCTCCATGTCTTTAGAGTAACTAGTTAACACAGATTCATTAACGGTATTTGGGTCAATGAACCCAATGCCATAGACTCCATCTCTTTTCAATTCAAAAATCTTTATTCAGCATAATAACACACAAAAGAATATAGCGAGGATAATTATATTACAGGCAATGAACGAGCTGAGCTAGAGACTTAATTAAATTACAGAAAGAAATCACTTACAGACAGTAGCAACTGACGAGAGATTTGTCGAGTGCTTTTTAATTGAATAACTGAAAAAATTCTTCATTTTCAATCCACAAATCCTTTTCATGGATGTAATGCTCTCGCTTGACTTTCACCATGATGCTCTGTCGCCCGCTCTTTACTTCTCTCATGTACCAGTCACGCAAGTTGGGCATTTGTGTTGATAGAAGCTTCTCCTCTTCAGGACTCACGAGAGGGTTCCCGGGGACATATTTCCATGCTAGTTCGTTCGGATCCTCCGGTGGGAATTCCTCGATCTCTAGTAGTTGTTCAACAGTGATACCGATCTGTCTAGCCTTCTCTCTATCAGCGTCGGTTATTACCACCTTATCGGTACTCACCTTGAGCGGGATGATCGATTGCACTGCCTGTTCTCCAAGCTGGCAAATAGTTTTCCCGCATTTACTACTACCGCTCGACTTCTGTTTTTTTTGTTGATGATAGGACTTGCTAATAGAGCGTTCATAGTCTGATAGCGGCCTTTTCTCCACCGGTTTAGCAGCATTCAAAAAGTGTTGTACGACTTCCTCAGGTATTTTCTCCTTTGGCGGCGGGGGCGGTTTCGTAGCAAAATGGGCCTGCAATTCCTTAGCCACTTGTTCATCGGTTTCCTCGTCAGTCTTCTCGTAAGCTAACTTCTTTTTGACAGGAGGCTCGGGTTTCTTCTTTTCTGCTCTCTTCCGCTTTGGAGACGGCGGAGATCTATATCGCGGACTCGCGCTAGGCTCCGTCTCGGATGGATTACGTTGACGCGGCGGAGATCGATATGGCGGACTCGCCCTGCGCTCCGTCTTGAGGTGGGTTGGAGTCTGCTGACGCGGCGGACTTGGAGGAGTCGGTGGCCTTGGCACCGAGTTTGGAAACATGATGCATTCCTTTTTCCATAAAATGAGACAACGCATGGCTTCTCCCAGTGTCCTCTCCCCTTCACCTCCAAGGTAGTCCAGATCTAGTGATTCATATGCCGACACAACTTCATCCACCCCGACACGAGCATAGCCAGGTGGAATCGGATTGCCGTGGAAGGCTGCTTCAGGTGCACTCGGTAAAGCAAAGCCGTCCGCCACCTTCATGGATATGTTCTTCAGTTTCACGTGTAGCTCACAAACTGTCGACTCTAGGATATCATCCACGGGGTAGCGAGCCAGCAGTGCATCATCGACCGGGACCCCCGTGGAACCCACGCTGCTTTTCGGCATAGATGATGGAATGGTACCATCCAATGCTGCATCTGGTTGCTCCTGCTGCTGAGACGCGCCATGCTGGCTAAGTTTGTTGATTTGCTCCTGCTGCAGCATGTATTTGCGTTCCATGTCCGCGTTCTTTGCTTCTACCATTTGAATCTCATCTACTTCATGCTTCTTCTTTCTCTCACGGCTTCTGTAACTGTCGTTCCAATCCGCAAACCCCAGAAGCCACGGAACAAGGCCTTTGCCTCGTGTTCGTCCTGGGTGTTCAGGATTCTTGAGGGTGCGTGTAAGCTCGTCGTTCTCTCTCTCGGGCTGCTACACACCATTTCGAGCTTCTTTTATTGCTTTAAGTAACTCGTCCGTGGCTTCTTTAAGACTTGCCTATTCAAGAACCTCCCTTGTCTTTGGGTCCAACTTTCCCCCATGTGCATAAAACCAAGTCCTGCACCTGTCGGGCCAAGTCTCTGTTTCTGGAGTGACCCCTGCAGCCTTCATATTTCTCTCAGATTCATCCCACTTAGGCAACCCAGACTTGTAGCCACTTGGCCCCAGATGATGGTGCCACATTTTTTTCTTGGCATTTATCTTGTTTACTCTCGACCGTTCCTTAGCTGCTTCTGATTCCTTGAACTGCACAAATCTGTCACATTCATCTTTTAACTTCAAATATTCTCCTTCGAATTCTGGAGTCTTCTTTCCTCCTTTCACGTAATTGGTCCATAATCTTTTCTTCCAAGTCTGGAATTGTGTGGCCATCTTCTTAAGAGCACACTTCTTGACTTTCTCCCGTTGGAGATCTGTGAGACCCTCTGGTAGGGTGAAATGTTTCATGAGCGCCTCCCAAAGCAGATATTTTTCTCTTTCGCTGACAAAAGGAACTCCGGGATCTTTTGGCTGATTCCATTCTTGAGCGGTGATCGGGATTTGGTCCCTAACGATAACTCCGCATTGACGTATAAATTTGTCCGCATTAATTTTAGGAGCAATCGGTTCGCCATCTGATCTGATTTGATCGATGTTGTAGTTTATGCCTTCTTTCAACTTTTTTGTCGGGCCACGTTTAACCAGTGTAGAAGATTTGCTCGATCTGCAGGGCTAAAAGAAGAAAGATTCATTAATATATACAAATCAATCAATACTTCTGATGATCACCAGAGGGCAAATTAATACTTCGTCGGACTTTGTTAAATGGAGAAAAAAATTCTTCGCCATCATTGTCAGCTGGTTCCCCTTCGTCTCTTGGTTGTTCTTCCTCAATTCCCTCACCGGATGGGTTAAGGTATTGTGATCCCTCATCTACTTCTTCATTCTCTTCGTTTCCGGAGCGTATCATGTCGTACATGACATTCTCTTGATCACGGTCTGTGTCTCTACCGTCCATAGCTTAACTAATCCAGAACAAATATAAAATAATTAGAATGCATTCAATAAGCAAAACCGGAGATATGCAAATCAATACAAGGCAATGCAACAATATGATGATATATATTATTATCATATAATATCACTAGTACATATCATCGAATATTATCACTAATACATCTCGAATATTATTAATTATATAATATCACTAATACAGATCCAGTTGACGTCTCGCGGTGCAGGCGGTGGACACCCAAAGAGAAGGAACGATCACAGGATCATAGCTCGGGTGAGATCCCTGAAGAACCTACCAGGTATTGGAGAACCTGGCGTCCAACGCAGCCATGTAGCGACGGACGTGCTCGTCCTCCTCCCTAACACGACGATGTATCACCTCCGCGGGGGCCGGCTCCCTCCGCACTGATAGTGGTCCACGCGACCGCCACCAAAGAACCTTCGGGTCGACGACGAGAGCCTGATTCCTCACCAAGCTGCGCACCCCGGAAGGTAGCACCTCCTAGTGCTAGCCCGGCGGAGCCCAGTCCCGGACATGGCGCCTCTCAACCAGGTTGTCGCCGGCGCCGAGTCGACGACGAGGATCCGGGCCGGGCATCATTGACGTCGAGAACAAATTCAACAACTATTTAAATTCCTACAACTATTTAAACTGCTCACCGGCGGTCGTCGGGGACTCCTCACCGACGATCGTCGGTGACTCCCTCACCGACGATCGTCGGGGAGTCCTCGATATTGCGTCACCGACGACCGACGATGCTTGACTACATTATTTCCAACTAAAACAACTAAAACATAAAAAAACTAAACAACTAAACAATATGAACGACTAAAACAACTAAAACAACTAAACAACTAAACAACTAAACAATATAAACACTTAATTAACTAAAACATTAAAAAATCCCCCGGGTGGAGGAGGCCGACGATGCCAGGCCGGGGTTCGGCGACGAAGGTGGCGGCGGCGGGCGAGGGGGCGGCCAGGGCAGCAGTGCCGGCGCACGCGGCGACGGTGGCCACAAAGGAGGAGGATGAGGATGAGGAGGTGAGCAGGAGGGGGAGGAGGGCAGGAGCTCACCTGCGAAGCTGCAGGGGCAGCGAGAGGCTCGGGGAGGAGGGCGAGGTAGTCGGCGACGGTCAGCGGGCTCGGGGACGGCGAGGAGGGGACGGAACGACGACGGCGATGTCCAGCAGCCTGCGGCGTCATGTGGTTCGGCGTCGGGGGAGAAAGTGAGGAGAGGAAGGAGAAGGCGGGGTTAAATACCCGAGGACCTTTAGTACCGGTTGGTGGCTCCAACCGGGACTAAAGGGGGGACCTTTAGTCCCGGTTGGAGCCACCAACCGGGACTAATGGCCCATCTTTTCGGCGGCCCAAATTCCGCGCGGGAAGGGACCTTTAGTCCCGGTTGGTAGCACCAACCGGGACTAAAGGTGTATTTTCTCTTTCTTGTTTTGTTTTGTTTTTCTAATTTCTGTTTTTAGATTTGGAATAACTGTTAGAATATTTATAGTTTTTAATGAATCTTTTTTGCTTTAGGTCAAAACAATTACAAACTTTTTGTTAGTGCTAGTAGTTTTCAAATTTAAATAGTTTAAATTTGAATTCTTTTGAAATTTGTGTGAATCACTAGTTTGTGAATAACTTTAGTTTAAAAATAGATTTTTGAGTGATTGTTTTTCCTGTTGTTTAATATTAGTATGTTTTATAATTATGTTAAATTTGAGAATTTTTAGGATAATTTAAATAGGTATTGTAATCAAAACCAGATTCTGTTTAACTCTTTTAGTTTTATACCTTCATTTGTTTTAATCAAAATCACATAAATGAACTCCAGACTTTTTGTGCATTCCATATGCACCATTCTAAGCCACATCTTCAAATTTTAACCCTTGCTAACTTCATTTGCTATTTTTCATGCATTTAATGATTTTTTTGAGCTAAATGACCCTGAAATTAAAAAGCACTACAAATGAACTCTGAAAAGGTAGAAACTTGGCATGGTATCATAATTTCACCCACATAGCATGTGCTAAAAAGTTGAGAGGGTTACGGCAAAAACTGGATGCACTTCGTGTACAAACTGGACCATCTCCTTCGAATTATGAGGGTTTCGGACGAAAACTCATCAGTTACAAAGGCATTTCATTTTTTTTAACTTATTTCAACTCCAGACTTTTTGTGCATTCAATATGCACCATTGTAAGCCACATCTTCAAATTTCAACCCTTTCTAACTTCATTTGTTATTTTTCATGCATTTAATGATTTTTTGAGCTAAACGACCCTGAAATTAAAAAGCACTTCAAATGAACTCTGAAAAGGTTGAAACTTGGCATGGTATCATCATTTCACCCACATAGAATGTGCTAAAAAGTAGAGATGGTTACAGCAAAAACTAGATGCATTTCGTGTACAAACTGGACCATTTCCTTCGAAGTATGTGGGTTTCGGACGAAAACTCATCTGTTACAAAGGCATTTCATTTTTTTAAACTTGTTTCAACTCCATACTTTTTATGCATTCAATATGCATCATTGTAATCCACATCTTCAAATTTCAACCCTTTCTAACTTCATTTCCTATTTTTCATGCATTTAATGATTGTTTTTGGGCTAAACGACCCTGAAATTAAAAAGCACTACAAATGAACTCTGAAAATGTTGAAACTTGGCATGGTATCATCATTTCACCCACATAGCATGTGCTAAAAAGTTGAGATGGTTACGGCAAAAAGTGCGTGCACTTCGTGTACAAACTAGACCATCTCCTTCGAAGTATGAGGGTTTCGGACGAAAACTCATCTGTTACAAAGGCATTTCATTTTTTTTAAACTTGTTTCAACTCCAGACTTTTTTTGCATTCAATATGCACCATTGTAAGCCACATCTTCAAATTTCAACCCTTTCTAACTTCATTTGCTATTTTTCATGCATTTAATGATTGTTTTTTGGGCTGAACGACCCTGAAATTAAAAAGCACTACAAATGAACTCTGAAAAGGTTGAAACTTGGCATGGTAGCATCATTTCACCCACATAGCATGTGCTAAAAAGTTAAGATGGTTACGGCAAAAACTGGATGCACTTCGTGTACAAACTAGACCATCTCCTTCGAAGTATGAGGGTTTCGGACGAAAACTCATCTGTTACAAAGGCATTTCATTTTTTTTAACTTATTTCAATTCCAGACTTTTTGTGCATTCAATATGCATCATTGTAAGCCACATATTCGAATTTCAACCCTTTCTAACTTCATTTGCTATTTTTCATGCATTTAATGATGTTTTGAGCTAAACGACCCTCAAATTCAAAAGCACTATAAATGAACTCTGAAAAGGTTGAAACTTGGCATGGTATCATCATTTCACCCACATAGCATGTGCTAAAAAGTAGAGATGGTTACGGCAAAAACTGGATGCATTTCGCGTACAAATTGGACCATTTCCTTCGAAGTATGAGTGTTTCGGACGAAAACTCATCTGTTACAAAGGCATTTCATTTTTTTAAACTTGTTTCAACTCCAGACTTTTTGTGCATTCAACATGCACCATTCTAAACCACCTCTTCAAATTTCAACCCTTTCTAACTTCATTTGCTATTTTTCATGCATTTAATGATTTTTTTTGAGCTAAACGACCATGAAATTAAAAAAACACTACAAATGAACTCTGAAAAGGTTGGAATTGGCATGGTATCATCATTTCACCCACATAGCTTGTGCTAAAAAGTTGAGAGGGATACAACAAAAACTGGATGCACTTCGTGTACAAACTGGACCATCTCGGCTACTCACTAGAGAAGAAAAGTGATGACGGTGAAGCCAATCACATCCCAGAGTGGGATCTTGGGGTATAAAACATTTTCTTCTTCTGTGTCCCTTGCTTATTGCGCCGTAACCATGGACAATCTTCATCATTTAACAGGATGCTTGGGTCAGTCTTCAATGTGAAGGGAGGAATTTCATCAAACTTTTCATAATCTGTTGACATGTCTCTCTTGTCCTCCACTCCCACGATGTTTCTTTTCCCTGAAAGAACTATGTGGCGCTTTGGCTCATCGTATGATGTATCCACTTTCTTATCTTTTCTTTTTCTCGGTTGGGTAGACATGTCATTCACATAGAAAACCTGCGCCACATCATTGGCTAGGACGAATGGTTCCTCTGTGTACCCAAGATTGTTGAGATCCACTGTTGTCATTCCGTACTGCTAGTCTACCATTACCCCTCCTCCAGTCAGATTGACCCATTTGCATCGGAACAAAGGGACCTTCAAATCACTTCCATAGTCAAGTTCCCATATCTCCTCTATGTAACCATAATATGTGTCCTTTTCCCTATTGGTGTTTGCTGCATCGTCAAAGCAGACACCACTGTTTTGGTTGGTGCTCTTTTTATCTTGGGCGATCGTGTAAAATGTATTCCCATTTATCTCGTATCCTTGGAAAGTCAATATAGTCAAAGATGGTCTCTTGGCCAACAAGTACAGCTCATCTTCAACAATGTCGTCATTCATGAGATGTGTTTACAACCAACCGCCAAAAGCCTCAATGTGTGTACGTTTAATCCAGGGGTCAGACTGCTCCGGGTTCTTGGAGCGTATAATATCCATGTGTTTCTCGATATACGGGGTCACCAAGGTAGAATTTCGTAGAACTGCGTAGTGTGCTTGTGCCCAAGACCTTCATACTGAGCAGGCATTCAAAAAATATTTCCTTCTCTGCTTTGATAAGAGCGTAGGTGGCAGGACCTTCATACGTTCTGGTCCTGCCGTGCCTCCCGTGTATCTTTTGTCTTCCCATACACGCCCAGGAAGCCTAGCAGGTTCACACAAAGATTCTTCGTGACGTGCATCATGTCGATTGCAGAGCGGACCTCTAGGACTTTCCAATATTTTAGCTCCCAAAATATAGATTTCTTCTTCCACATGGGGGCGTGTCCGTCAGCGTTAATCGGAACAGATTGTCCGCCAAGACCCTTTCCAAAGATTACTTGTAAATCCTTGACCTTATCAAGTATATCATCACCAGTACGGAGGACAGGCTTCTTTCGATGATCTGCCTCACCTTTGAAATGCTTGCCTTTCTTTCTTAACGCATGCTTGGTCGGAAGAAATTGACGATGTCCCAGGTACACATTCTTCTTGCATTTGTCCAAATATATACTTTGAGTCTCATCTAAACAGTGCGTGCATGCATGGTATCCCTGGTTTGTCTGTCCTAAAAGGTTACTAAGAGCAGGCCAATCA
The DNA here is from genome assembly GCA_039707655.1 of Elymus sibiricus. Lineage (NCBI taxonomy): Eukaryota > Viridiplantae > Streptophyta > Magnoliopsida > Poales > Poaceae > Elymus > Elymus sibiricus. The sequence goes on along the minus strand of CM077669.1, from coordinate 82,903,158 downwards.
TTGATGGTTACAAACATCAACGCTCGCAGGTCAAATTCCTGCTGTTTGTGCTTATCCCACACACGTACACCTTTTTTATTCCACAGCTATAAAAGTTCATCAACTAATGGCCTTAGGTACACATCAATGTCGTTGCCGGGTTGCTTAGGGCCTTGGATGAGCACTGGCATCATAATGAACTTCCACTTCATGCACAACCAAGGAGGAAGGTTATAGATACATAGAGTCACAAGCCATGTGATATGCTTGCTGCTCTGCTCCCCAAAAGGATTAATGCCATCTGCACTTAAACCAAACCATAAGTTCCTTGGGTCATCTGCAAAGTCCGGCCACTTTCTCTCGATTTTTCTCCACTGCGACCCATCAGCGGGTACTCTCAACTTCCCGTCTTTCTTACGATCTTCTTTGTGCCATCGCAACGACTTGGCATGCTCTTTGTTTTGGAACAAACGTTTCAACCGTGGTATTATAGGAGCATACCACATCACCTTGGCAAGAATCCTCTTCCTCGGGTGCTCGCCCTCAACATCATCACCAGGGTCATCGCGACTGATCTTATATCGCAATGCACCGCATACCAGGCATGGATTCAAATTCTTGTACTCCTCACCGCGGTAGAGGATGCAGTCATTAGGGCATGCATGTATCTTCTGCACCTCTAATCCTAGCGGGCAGACAACCTTCTTTGCTTCTTATGTACTGTCGGGCAATTCGTTGTCCTTTAAAAGCTTCTTCTTCATTATTTTCAGCAACTTTCAAACCCCTTGTCAGATAGACCATTCTCTGCCTTCCATCTGATTTCTTCCAGTGTTTTTATCAAACCGTTGCAACTTATATTTTCTGACGTGTGGGGTCCTGCACCCTCCTCCGTTGGTACACAGTGTGAGTTTTATCGATTACTACAGTAAATACACATGGATCTATCTTCTTAAGAAAAGATCCGATGTATTCCAAGTGTTTCAAAAATTTCGAGCACTCGTTGAACAAAAATTTGACAACAAAATCATTGTCGTACAGTCAGACTGGGGAGGAGAGTATGAAAAATTAAACTCCTTCTTCCAAAATCTAGGTGTGTCTCATCATGTGTCATGTCCTCATCATGTCTCAACAAAATGGGTATGCAGCATGAAAACACAGACACATTGTCGAAGTTGGTCTTGCTTTGCTTGCACGAGCATCCATGCCTCTAAAATTTTGGGACGAGGCATTCCACATGGCAATGCATCTTATTAATATTTTGCCTAGTTGTGTCATAAATAATGAAACTCCTACAGAAAGACTCCTCCAAGTCAAACCAGATTATACCTCGCTCCGCACTTTTGGTTGTGCATGTTGGCCCAACCTAAGACCCTATAATAATCGTAAGCTCATGTTCCGGTTTAAGCAATGTGCTTTCATTGGCTATAGCCCTTTGCATAAAGGCGTCAAGTGCCTTGACATCTCCATTGACCGAGTTTATATATCTCGCGATGTAGTGTTTGATGAGACAAAGTTCCCTTTCTTTGATCTACACCCAAATGTCGGCGCCCTTCTTAGACAAGAAATACTTCTCCTACCACCTCATCTATCCGGAGCAAGTCTAGAGGAAAATAATTGTGATGATTCAATATTGACTACCCCCCTCCCCACATTGCACATGAGTCTTATGATCACGTAGGTACAAATTAAGGAGAAAATGGTGAAGAAAATATTCAACCAGGGCCATATTTCATGTGTCTCAGCCTGGGGAACAAATCTTCCTCGGGATTGGAGACGCAGCAGGTGTCCAGAGCATCAACCGCGGGATCCCTGCCTGTGCAGCAACACGCCAGCACGCCAGGATCATTCTCAGATCTCTCCATCGCTCCAGGGTCCGCGGATGCCACGCGGCGGTCGTCTACTGGCAATCCGAGTCCCACCAAGCCGCGGCCCAGGTCGATCGAGCCGCGAGCCGAGCCGTTCGACTCGCCATCCGCCATGCGTCACTGGCCTACCGGTGTGGACCGCTGTTACGTCCGCCGCACGGCCTGGTTGCAGCTTGCGGTCGCTCCTGATGGCCTGTCACGTCCCACGGCGACGAATGCGTCCCGACGGATGCAATCATTGCGTCCTGGCGTGGGGTCAGCAGATGCCCCCGGATCTCTTGCGACACGCCAGCCAGCGTCCACAGAAGATCCCGTGATCACTACGATCACAACAGACGAATCTGCTTCGGGATCTGGTTCACCAGGGGGAGAGATGGTGCGATCTTCTGCGGCGGTGCCTGCTGCTGTGTCCTGTGCTGCACCGCGTACACTGCTTCAAAAAGGGGTAATTCAGCGAGTAAATTACAAAACTAAGTTTGGCCTGACATGTTCTACAGGCGAACCTAATACTCTTCAAAAGGAGCTTGGTGATACACTGTGGAGAAAGGCCATGGAGGATAAACACATGGATCTCATGAAAAATAGAACATGGCATCTAGTTCCACCAGGGCAAGTTAAAATTTGATCGATTACAAGTGGGTTTTCAGAATTAAAAGAAAATCTCTATAGATCTCAATAAAGCTAGACTTGTTGCAAAAGGCTTTAAAAAGAGGTATAGTATTGACTATGAGGTGATACGGCTCAAATAGCTTTTGAGTCGTTTTGTGAGTTTCCTGATCTTTCACCGCACGCACTGGCCGGTAGCAAATAGTTCGGCAGCAAAAACGTATAACAGGTATAACAGCAGATGATATGCTATGCTGGTAGGTGTGTAGTAGCTAGATGAACGGTAGTGGACGGATCGGAAGCGACAGACGTGGTGTAGTAGTACTACTAGGATAGAAGGAGGGATTAAGCTCATGATGATTAGCGGCAGCGATGGCGACAGAGTAATTAGACAGATGGAGACCGTGAGCTAGTAGAACTAGAGGGAAGAAAGAATACAGATTGGATCGACCCTTCCAGAATTGCTAGAACCAAAACTAAGCTTGTGTCTTGACGAACGCCGCCGAAACACGATGCAAATATCAAACCCTAATAAGGGACTCAAGAGCACAGATGTGGCGCCATCAGATGCTTTTCTGAGTATTTTCTTCACAAACTAAAAACCTCCCCCCTTACATAATGTTCCACCCCTTGCTTATATAGGTGGTGCCTAACACTTGGGCCAGACCCGACCTGGACTAGGAAAACGATGAGGACTCCTCACGTTACAAGTTGTACGTAGAAACTAAAGAGAAATTACAAAAACTGATTAAACTAGAAAATAAATAAAAAGGACACGTCTCCTTCTCTGCCATGGCATTCTTGTAGGCTTCATTCATCCGAGGACTCACGTACGTATACTTGCATGTATGGTTGCTAGGCCAAAACCAAAATTAAGTTGATGGTGCCATATGTTAGCAATCAAACTTCATTCTTACTTGGCCTACATACAAGTATTGGCAAGGTGTTCTGAATGTAGGCTTCACTTCCTCCTGAGGCACGATCCGAGGAGCAATTTCAGTAGCATATAGAACAGGCATCACAGCTAAGATTGCTCTCTGTTTTGTAGCACACATTATCTTCCTATGACGCAGAGCGGGAACCACATACTTTTGCATCTTCTTGTCATAGCCGCCAGACTCTCGCTTGGAAAATACTTTACTTGACGATAATGGTGGAACAACAAGAGTACCTGGGGTGACCGCATCATGAGGACACGTTTAGTCCAATTGTAAAAGCTGCTACTATTCGTCTTGTGTTGTCCATTGTTGTTTCCAGAGGTGGAGTCTTCGACGGCTAGATGTGCAGAATGCGTTTCTTCATGGTGTTCTGGAAGAGGAGGTATATATGAAACAACCTCCTGGGTTTGAAAATAAAAACTCACCTCATCATGTCTGCAAGCTTGATAAAGCTATTTATGGTCTAAAACAAGCTCCTAGGACATGGTACTCACGACTCTGTCATAAGTTGCAAGCACTTGGTTTTGTTTCCTCAAAATCTGACACTTCACTGTTTATTTATAATAAGTCAAATACATCAATATTTGTGCTTATTTATGTGAATGGCATCATTGTTACTAGTTAATCTAATGAGGCAGTAACAGGACTGTTAAAAGATTTGAGTGCTGAGTTTGCTCTCAAGGATCTAGGGGACTTACACTTTTTCCTAGGCATTGAAGAGAAGAAACACGGAAATACACTTCATCTTTCTCATGAAAAATATGCAACTGACTTGGTTAAAAGAGCTGGCTTGCAGGGATGTAAACCATCACTAACTTCATTATCCAGTTCTGAAAAATTATCACTCATAGAAGGAGACCTCTTGAATCAAGAGGACATCACCAACTACAGAAGTTTGGTAGGTGAACTTCAGTACTTGACTCTTACAAGGACAGATATATCCTTTGATGTTAACAAAGTATGCCAGTACCTTCATGCACCTACAACTGTGCATTGGAGTGTTGCCAAGCGTATAGTTAGATATGTGAAAAATACCTTGGGCATTGGTCTTACTTTCAGCAAGTCATCATCTACTCTTGTCAATGCAGTTTTTGATTCAGACTGGACAAGTTGTTTAGATGACAAACGTTCAACTGGAGGTTTTGTTGTGTTCTTTGAACCTAATTTAATATCTTGGTGTGCAAAAAAACAAGCTACAAATTCCAGGTCAAGTACAAAAGGTGAGTACAAGGCATTGGCAAATACAACTGCAGAAATAATTTGGGTACAATCCATGTTGAATGAATTGGGTGTAAAATGTACTTAGCCGCCTTGCTTGTGGTGTGATAATCTGGTGCCACCTACTTGTCTGCTAATCCACTGTTTCATGCACGAACAAAACATATTGAGATAGATTTCCACTTCGTCAGAGAACGAGTGGCTAATAAGCAGTTGGAAATCAGGTTTATCCATTCCGGAGATCAAGTTGCAGATGGCTTCACCACGGCATTACCTACAAGAACTTTTGAGGAGTTCAAACGTAATCTCAACTTGACAAAGTTGTGATTAAGGGAGGCTGTTAAACTCGATATTGTACACGATATATGCAGGATTATAATGCATGTATCTGGTTAAGTAGAGATAGAATAGGTTGAGTAGGTTGTTAGCATCCTCTTATCTTCTACAACTGAAATCTCTCTATCTCTACCTTAACTTTCCTTGTACTCCAAGATTGTATGCCTATCAGGGTTTCGGCCCCTGCCACATAAACACGCAACCGTCGGCACAAGGAGAGGTACGCCGCTTCCACCATATCGCACATCTCTCTCTCTCTCTCTCTCTCTCTCTCTCTCTCTCTCTCTCTCTCTCTCTCTCTCTCTCTCTCTCTCTCTCTCTCTCTCTCTCTCTCTCTCTCTCTCTCTCTCTCTCTCTCTCTCTCTCTCCCTCCCTCCCGCTCTCTCTCTCTCCAAATGACTATCAATTATGAAGACCTTACGTACAAAAAATATCAAGTGAAATTAATTTGATATAAATGTTTTCAGCAACTATTCTCTGCTCGGACAACAATTTATATACCATCACCATCTCATCATGCCCATTCTTCTCATGCTTCATGAGTCATTCAACACCTTTTGCTCATACAAGAATTGTCGGGAAATGCAATGCAAGAAAAAAATGTGTATGTCACAGAAAGAGTGTGGTCTCTCCATAATTCAGAATTTAGAATCATTGAAGGTTCAACATCTCGTACACCAACCGTTAGCAAAATCAAGCAAGAAAAGGGGGAAAAGAAAAGAGAGGCCAGCCTAAGAATAGTAGACGTCGGGAAGGGAACATTTAGTCCGATCAGAAGTCCTTGTAGTAGAGGGTCCACTTCATCTCCCCTCTATCTCTCCACCTTCTATCTCCCTCAAGCAATTAGAATCTGGGTTATACCTAAGTGACTGAACGCGACCGCCATAGGTAGGAGCCACTTGCCGGCAGCATGGCAATGCTTTCTTGGTCCCGGCCCCAGCAATTACATCTAATGACCATAGTGGCAAGCCGCCAGTGAGTCATATTCTCCAATGTTGCAAACCCTCCATAGCTTAGGGTGCAAAGGAGCCACCCGTAGGCTCACATCAGCACCATGTCTCGCAAGATAAATGGAACTGTGGGGCTAAAATTGAGGAGATAATTTCAACATTTTATACAAATGAGAGATAACCAGTTTCTTACTGTAGTCATATTTGACTGATCATTCTTTTCTATCGTAGAAAGATCTAATACTTCGTGGTACAAATGTGTGATCACTATGGGCTCAGAAAAGTCGCTAAGGAATCTTACTAATGGAATAAGCTTCTTAAGTTTTTGCTAATTGTTACTATTATTGGCGGCTAGGGCGAGTGGCATCTATGGTTTACCGTCCAAGTCCTTCTAGGACGACACAGGGGTGGCGGCTAAGTTTCGTGTGTATGAGCTGCTCTTCCAAAATTTCAGGATAGAATGTTACGCATCTACTTTGTTGAGTACTTGTCCAGCTGCTAGCGAAGCTGCCTTGTTCATGATCGAATTAATATTCACTACTTTTTGCAAGTGAAGCGTTGGTTAACCTTGGGTGCAAGTGATCGAGAAGCCGACGGTGCGATCGCACCACCAGACTAGTATATGACCTCCTAGCCCCCTAGCCCCCTCACCCCCTCCCAACCCTAGCCGCCCCCCGGCCTCACCCCCTCACCCTTCCTTCCTCGCCGCCGCCTGAGGCAGCCGCCGGGCAAGCCCGGGGCGCCAAGGATGGTGGCGGCGGGGCCTCGGCTGCCCTGCCTCTGCGTGGGGAGCCCCAGATCTGGAGCGGCGGCTCCATTGGCGAGGCACGGCAGGCTAGCAGCCGTGCGGGCGGTGGATCTGGCGTCCCGGCCGCGCGGGCGGCGGGATCCGGTGGTCGTTGGCGGCCGGCGGCAGCTTCTGCGGTGGCCGGTGCGCGCGATCTGGTGCCTCTCCTCCTCCCCTGTTCGTCGTGCGGGCCAGCCTGGTCGGGCCGCGCTTCCTTTGGTCGCTAGTTCTGTACAGTAGGCGCTGGTGGTGGTGGGGATCTAGTTCGGGCGAAATCCCTGGCCGGCCATGGCCGGCCGCGTCGACGGCGACGCCTGAGGGCGCCGTTCCCCTCCTTGGAGGCGTCGGTATGGACTGATCCCCTCACTTCCCCTTCCCCTAGGTCTCCCGGGCGAAAGCCCTAACTTTGTTGGGCGGCGGCGGTGCTCACGGCGCCGTTCCCTTCTTGAAGGCGCCGCTTTGGGAACCTTGGGGCTGGGTGGCGCTTGTGGGTGGTGGGCGACGGCGGTGGTGCAGCTCTATCCTAGCATGGATCTGCGTCCGTTGCTTGGAGATGGACTCGCGTAGGTGGAGGTCGTCGTTTGGCGTCATGGTGGCGTCGACGGCGGAGGCACCTGCCAAGGCTGGCACCTCAATCTGCTCTGAAGATGGACTAGTGGAAGATGGCGGCGACGACACATGTGAGTGCGTCGGACCGGTTTGTGCCCCGGACCCGGTATGTGGCTCGGTCGGGGCCTCCGGCTTTAGATGTTAGGCTTAGGTGAGAGGTCTGGGTATTTGACCCAGCTTGCACCCCTTCATCATATGGATAGGAGTAGCGGCAGATGTTGCCAAGATGGCGGATTCAGGCATATTGTTGTACTACTTTGTAAGGTCCTCGAGAATAATCAATAAAATGGCCGCATGCATCTCCCAGATGCAGAGGCCGGGGGTCATCCTCCTTTTCTAAAAAAAAAAAACCAGACTAGTATATACAACGACTTCCATTCCCCCCTGGCTCGTCTGATTAGTGAAAGATAGTTTCAAACATTGTTTCATTCATTCATATCCAATGTTTCCTTTGTCAGTTGTAAGTTGAGTCCAGCAGCTCCAAACAAATTTAAAAACCAACCGGGTGGGGGAAGACGGCCGCCCCCACGGTTTTGCCTAAGAAGAATCTCTTCATGGCCTGACCGAGAAAAGACCCCAAAGGCCGGTTGCACTTGTTTCAGATAAAATTGCTTTTAATATAGAAAAAAATATAATTCTCTTCCACCTATTGATATTATGATAAAAAATGGATCTATGATTAGGATGACGATGTAGAATTGCATGCGACAACCATTTTACCACAATGCTCAGACTGATGGATAAAGGCAGACTTGAACATTCCTCTCATGTGTGACTCTCTCAGGCTTAAAGTAGGATTGAAAGTGGGCTGCAATATTTTATTTTAAATTATGTTGATGGGATCTTGAACTCAAAAACTCTTTGCTTTCATACATGTGTGCTCTTTCTGACCCAATTTTCTTTTTTTTATACCACCTTGGTAATTTGGTTGTTGTCTTACTTCTATTGTTTGTAAGAAGGTTACATGTGAGGAGCGAACTGTCATGAGTTCATAGCGTAACGGAACTCATGTTTCGAGTAGTTGTGCGTGTGAATGGGTGTGACACAACTGGGAGGAAGATCACTAGTGGTTCTGGCAACTACAACTAACCCTATTTATATACCACTAGCGATCCAGGGGGGTGCAGACTAAACGCACACATATGCAACCAAACGGGTCAAAAATACATCCCCATTGTGTGGTTGAGGGGGATGCAGGCAACCAAACATGCCCTTATGGCGTGTTTGGTTTCCCAGCTTAGCTTTAGGCAGCATCGCATGGGGGATCCCGGCTGGCCTGGTTGAATTGATGCAAGGATGAGACGAGATGGATGTTTGCTGAACTTGGATGATCCTAGCTGTACAACATGCGGGTTCTTCCGAATGTGGCGGAAATAGGTGAGGAACGGGGATCACGTGGCTGTGCGGGCAATGGGATTCGAGGCTCGGCAGTTTTAGATGATGGGATCATCGTTTGCGGCGGATCTTGGGTGGACCGCGGTGGCGGCGCTTGGTGGAGGCTGGCGACAGCACTTGGTGAACGTCGAACGGAGATAGTGGCGCTTGGTCGAGGGCGGCGTCGACGCTTGGTCAAGGGCGAACAAGGATGATGGCGAACAAGGATGAGGGCGCTTGACGATGGCGGCGATACTTGATGAGAAGAACGGAGACAGTGCGCTTGGTTAATGGGGCTTGGTCTATACGGAGAAAACCGAACGAAGGAGCATGCACGCGAGATACGCTCAAAACCGGGCGCCCCTATTTTTCGCTTTAAGCGAGACAGGGGGAAGCCTCGCGTCGGGGGGAGCCCCAGATGGGTCGGCCCAGCCGCGCGGGAGGCCACGGCCTGTTTTTTTCTGATTTTTGTTCTCGTTTTTTGCTTTAATTTTGTACTTTTATTTAGAGGTAATTACACTAATGGTGCCTTAACTTGGCATTAATGTTCACTTTGGTGCATAAACTTGAAGAATACGCCGAACCGGTGCTAAATCTTGGCTCTATGATGCAAATACGGTTCAAAACACGTTTTCATATGTCCATTGTGCTGACTAGGATGACAACGTGTCTGCGGGACCCACTGTCAGCGAGTGCGACCGCCCACATAGGCGTGTGGCCGCGCGGGTGGGTTAAATTTTGCAGAAAATTCCTTTCTTTTTTCTTATTTTTGCAAAGAAGCCCGGCCCTGATCTGGTGGGACACCACATCCCTGAATTCACGCTCATATCCTAACATCCTGGAGGCCAGTTCGATCGTGCATGTTCCTCTGCCTCGAGTATTATCCTCGAGTTCGAACGCTGGGAGCCACCACTGGGGGATCGTCACGACGCCATTGATCGTCGCGGGCATGGATGGCGGAGCCTCGTCGGCGAGCACCCGGCGATGCTGCCCCTTCATACTGTGAGAATTGCCCCGCCTCCGCTTTCCCTCTGTACCCTGTTTCGTTAGGGTTTTAGAAGAATTCATGGAGCCCCTGCATACTCGAATTAGAAGTAGAATGGCAGTCAGATAGTGGCCGTGGCCGCGTCTGTGACATGCAGCGCGCGGTAGGAAGTTGTAATCCGACGATTGATGTCCGTGTCATGATTGGAGATGCATCCGGCGAATCCCTTTTAAATACTGTTGTCATGTACCGGATTAGCATTGTTGTGGTTGGGGTAAATGCCCACCTGCGTTCCATTAAGTAGACCTTGCCAGGGGCTGGACTATGGAACTTGATGTTTGGAAGAGATGCAGATAACTCACGTGTGGGAGCAGACACTACTAGGAAAAGGGCTATAGATGATATGGCCACTAATGGCGCACCAGACACTTGGTGCGCCACTACTATATAGTAATGGCGCACCATGAGTTGGTGCGCCATTAGTGTGGTAGACACTAATGGCGCACTGGACCCACGGTGCGCCATTAGTAACAATTTTTTTTTTCCAAAAATACTAATGGCGCACCATGGCAGAGTGCGCCATACTAGTAATGGCGCACCTCCAACACAGTGCGTCACTACTATATATCTACTATATATATATATAATTTTTTTTTCAAAACTACTAATGGCGCACCTCAAGCTGGTGCGCCATTAGTAACCAGGGTTACTAATGGCGCATTTGTGGGTGGTGCGCCATTAGTAACCGCCTTTTCAGTTTTAACACATTTTCACCAAATGCACCCCCCCTGGACCGCCTTTTCAGTTTAAAAAAATAAATAAAAGAAAATGATAGAAATGTCAAAAAAATAAAAAAAAAATAAGATTCCCATATGATTTGTGGTCTAGTTGTTAGCAAAATTTACAAACATGAATTTCGACTTTTTTTGCAAAATCTCTTGAGAATTTGTAAAATGGGCATAACTTTTGCATACGAACTCGGATTAAAAAGTTTTTTATATGAAAAAGCATCTACTCGAAAAGTTACATCCGAATTCAACGGGAGAACCCCGTTGAAGATTTTTAGAATCTCCAAAAACCGAACAGAAAAAAAGTTATGATGCTTTTCAGATGTTGAGGCAAAAAAAATAAAAAAAAATTGTTTTAAAAAAAATGTTCAAAATATCATACGTAATATGACCGGGAAGTTTGAAATATTTTTTCAAAATTTCATCACACTCATGAACATGAACAAAGTCCTAGACATCAACAAGGTTTAATAGGATTGATATGATAGATATATCAACAAGTGCCTGCTAAGTGAGCTGGTGCTGGGGTTGGATAGAACTCAGAAGTTAAGCGTGCTTGGGCTGGAGTAGTGTAGGATGGGTGACCTTCCGGAAAGTTTGACCACGGAGTGCGATTTGACTTGAGATTAAGCATATTGACCCAAAATTAAGCCATAATGACCCGAGATTAAGAAAAAAACGAAAAAAATAATTTCCCGCCAAAATTGAAAAAAAAATTTGAATTTTTTTTTTGCCTGGGAGGCATACTAATGGCGCACCGTGGGCTATACTAATGGCGCACTGCATGGTGCGCCATTAGTATACCAGATACTAATGGCGCACCAGTGGTGCGCCATTAGTAAAAAATTCTAATGGCGTGGTGCTAGTGGCGCACCTGTAGTGCGCCATTAGTAGCGAAAACAGGTGCGCCACTAGCAGCCCTTTTCCTAGTAGTGAGAGGAGGAGCCAATCACACAAAATGCACCACAGGAGGATGAGTGAACTGATGGCTTCCTCTCCATGTAGATAGAAAAAGTTATACACAAGTTCATGTCTAAACTCGATGAAAATGCACCTAAGTTCATCAATGAACTTGATCTTTTGCTTACATGCCTATTTTGATTAGCAGACTTGTTCTTATTACGTGCCTTGAACTTAAGTATTTGGCTTTCATGTTATGTACCAGACCTGTTTATCATGAATTTAGTATTGCTGTCAAAATTTTGGTATTGATTATCACTGTTTGGCTGTAAAAATTTAGCTGTGATGTTCACACAAATGCTGTCAAAATTTGACGCTTAATATCACTGTGTTGCTGTCAAAATTTAGCTGTGATGTTCACACAAATGCTGTCAAAATTTGGCGCTTAATATCACTGTGTTGCTTTCCAAATTTAGCTGTGATGTTCACACAACTGTTGTCAAAATTTGGCACTGAATATCAGTGTTATTGTCAAAATATAGTTGTGATGTACCACTGTACTACATGAATCATTCGATTTAAATCATGTTTGTTGTACAGGTATAGGAAATAATAATTTGGATTCACTAGAGGAAACTGTTGTACAGAAAATTGACATGAATCTGAAACTGCAGTACAGGAAACAGAACATCTCGAATTGCCATTTTCATTCAGTAGAGACCAAGCATTTCAATAGTACATCTCCTTGAGTTCATAAAACAATACTTTGACTCAACTCAACCAAAATGCATTAATATAGGAAACATTCTTGTTGTCATTCTCTTCTTCATGCTGTGCTTTCCCTTCACAGCATTTATCTCACCATCTTTCTCCTTCAGCTTCTTGTCCAGAACCACTCTCTTGCTAACAAGATCAAAAAGCACACTTCTCTCCCTTGAAAAAAATACACACGAGGTGCTGCAACAGTTGGAGCCATGGGCGGAGGCGCGCATGCTGCCGCTGCTCAAGCCGGCGGACGAGTTGTGGCAGTTGGAGGACATGCTGCAGCTGCTCAAGCCGGCGGACGAGCTGTGGCAGCCAGAGGACATGCTGCAGCTGCTCAAGCCGGCGGGCGAGCTGAGGCAGCCAGAGGACATGCTGTCGCAGCTCAAGCCGGCGGACGAGCTGTGGCAGCCGGAGGACATGTTGCCGCTGCTCAAGCCGGCGGACGAGCTGTGACAGCCGGCAGACATGCTCCTGGATGCGGCGACGCTGGGCGCGGACGGCTTCAACGCGGCGCGAATCGAGCTACGCAGCAGAGCGTAGCAGCTCGTGTGCCTGGTGTGGAACATGGTCAGGGACGAGGCCCTTGCCGCCGTCCTACTTGCACTGCGTGCCGCCGCGGTCGAAGGGGAACGAGGATTAGGGATTTGGGGGTTAGGATACCTACGGGGTGCGGGCTGCTGTGTCAGTGTGTCCCACCGACCCGGGGGCTTTTGTGTGAAAAATAAATAGAACAAGGCGGTTTTCCGCAATATTACAACCAACCGCGTGGTCACACGCCTCTGCCTCTGTGCGCGATGGCACTCGCTGACAGTGGGTCCCGCAGACACGTTGGCATCCTAGTCAACGGCGTGGACGTATGAAAACGTGATTCTAACCGTATTTGCGCCAAAGAGCCAACTTTTTGCACCAATTAAACGTATTTTTCAAGTTTATGCACCAAACTGAACATTGGTGACAAGTTTAGACACCATTGGTGCAATTATCTCTTTTATTTATGTTGAAATCTGCCCATGGGCTTAAGGCCCATATGGAATTTCAGAAAAATCCCTAAGGCCCATGTGGGTGTGAGAGGTGGTGGAAAGTTTAGTCCCACCCCGGTTTTGGAGGAAGAGTTGGAGTGGTTTATAAGGGATCCTCTTCCACATGCTATTGGAGCAAGAGAAGAGAAGAGGCCCTCGCGCACTCCTCCTCCGCCGCCCGCCTCGCCACGCCACGCCTCGTCACGACGCGCCGCGGGTTGCGGGATTGAGCCGAGCTCACACCTATGCGCTTTATTTTTGCCGGTCAGGAACGGAGAAGTCTTGACAGACAAGCCACGATCTGAGACGTCGGATCGTGGGCTGTTACCGACTCGGACGTGGGTCCAGCCCACGTCTCTCCGCCCGGCCGCGCCTACATATTGGAGGCGTTGGCCAACCCTAGCCGTCACGGAACAGATCACATCTGCCTCCACGCGCGCCGCCTCTGTCCCTCGTTCCATTGCTGCTGCTGCCGCCGGTGATCCCGTCCCGTCCGCCGCGTACACGGTCGACGGGAGAGCAGGCCTCCGAAACCCCGCCTCTCCGGTTCCTGTACGGGAGAGGGGCGATTAGGTTTTTGGGCAGCGAATACGCGACTGCTCGCCTTCGGTTCTCTACTTCATCTACGTCCGTGTCGCCTTCGTCATCGTCACCATGTCGCCACCAACCGACGCCGACCGTGCCGCTGCTGAGAAGCTCGAAGCCGACAGGAAGGCGGCCGAGGACGCTGCCGCCGCCACCGCTGCTGCTACGGCCAACTGGCCGATTGGAGGGTATAATACGTTTATCCCGCTCCTGTTTGTTTTAATCTTAGCAGTACTACTAGCATGCATAGATGTTTTGAATACATGTGTAGTATGTGCTAGTTTGGTTCATAATCAGTATGTCGTTAGTCTAGTCAATGCCATGCTAATTATTATCTCGTGGATTAATCTGATCGAAAAATTACCTATATACTCAACAATCCAAAAACCTAATATGTGTAGGAATTTTTCGAGTGGTGGTTTTGCTGCTGCACTGAAACCAGACAAGTTTACCGGTACTTATTTTAAGCGATGGCAGACCAGGACCACCTTATGGCTCACGGCTATGAACGTGTTCTAGGTAGCCAGTGTCACTCCCACAGGAACGATTACTCCTGAAAAGGAGAAGGCGTTCAAGGAGGCCACTGTCTACTTTATCGGAGCAGTTCTAAGCGTGATCGGAGATAAGCTGGTCGATGCATACTTGCATGTGGGGGTCGCCAAGGATTTGTGGGAGGCGCTCGAATCTAAATTCGGGGCCACCGATGCTGGGAGCGAGATGTATGTTATGGAGCATTTCCACGACTACAAAATGGTTGACAACCGTTCTGTGCTGGAACAGGCTCATGAGATAATATGCATCGCTAAAGAACTTGAGGTTCTTAAGTGCAATTTGCCGGACAAGTTTGTTGCGGGCTGTATAATTGCTAAGCTCCCTAATTCCTGGAGAAACTTTGCTACCACTCTGAAACATCAGAGGCGTGAATTCTCAGTAGAGGATATCATCGGCCATCTGAGTGTTGAGCAGAACTCGAGAGCAAAGGACTCGCATGGAAAATCGGTTGAAAGTCCTTCTGTTGCCAATATGGTGCACCAGAGGAACTTCAATTCCCACAAGCCCAAGGGAAAGAATTCTGTCCAACAGAATACCGACTTCAAGAAGAAGGGAAAGAAGACCTTCAAGAAGAATAAGAAGGGAGAGGGCTGCTTTACTTGTGGTTCGGAGGAACATTGGGCCAACAAGTGCCCAAACAAGTACAAGAAGCCAGTGCAGGACTCCAAGTCTGCCAATATGATTGTGGGCAACAATGAAACTGGTGCATCTGGGTACGGTAATTTATTTACTGTATTTTCAGTTTGTCAGTCCACCGATTGGTGGGTGGACACCGGTGCAAATATTCATGTGTGTGCTGACATCTCATTGTTCTCTTCTTATCAGGTCACAGGGCGCGGGTCCGTATTGATGGGGAATGGCGCGAGTGCTTCTGTTCTTGGTGTTGGCACGGTCGATCTGAAGTTTACTTCGGGAAGGATCGTGCAGCTGAAGAACGTGCAGCATGTCCCCGCCATCAAGAAGAACCTCGTTAGTGGCTCCCTTCTGTGTAGAGAAGGGTTTAAGTTGGTTTTCGAGTCTAATAAAGTAGTCGTTACGAAATATGGACTTTTTGTTGGAAAAGGTTATGAATGCGGAGGTCTGTTCCGCCTTTCTCTTGCAGACTTTTGTAATAAAGTTGTGAACAATATTCATTCGAGTGTTAATGAATCTGAAGTTTGGCATTCACGTCTTTGTCACATTAGTTTTGGTGTTATGTCGCGGCTAGCAAAACTGAACTTAATCCCGAGTTTCACTTTAGCCAAAGGTTCTAAGTGCCATTCGTGTGTGCAAGCAAAGCAACCTCGCAAGCCACACAAGGCTGCGGAGGAGAGACACTTGGCGCCGTTAGAACTCATACATTCTGATCTTTGTGAGATGAATGGTGTGTTGACTAAAGGTGGAAAGAAATACTTCATGACATTGATAGATGATTCCACTAGATATTGCTATGTATATCTGTTAAATACCAAAGACGAGGCTCTACACTACTTTAAAATCTATAAGGCAGAAGTTGAGAATCAACTTGAAAAGAAAATTAAACGAGTTCGGTCTGATCGTGGTGGAGAGTACTTCTCTAATGAGTTTGATTCTTTTTGTGCGGAACACGGCATTATTCATGAGAGGACGCCTCCCTATTCGCCCCAGTCAAACGGGGTTGCCGAGCGGAAAAACCGTACTCTAACTGATTTGGTTAACGCCATGTTAGATACATCGGGTTTATCCAAGGCATGGTGGGGGGAGGCTATATTGACTTCATGTCATGTCCTGAATAAGGTTCCGACAAAAGATAATGAGGTCACTCCTTATGAGCAGTGGTCGAAGAGAAGGACGACGCTCTCTTACTTACGCACTTGGGGCTGTCTGGCGAAAGTCAATGTACCGATCCCTAAGAAGCGTAAGCTTGGACCAAAGACCGTGGACTGCGTTAATTTGGGCTACGCTAAGAATAGCGTTGGCTATAGATTTCTAGTAGTGAAATCTGAGGTACCTGACGTGAAGGTCGGTACGATTATGGAGTCTAAGGATGCTACATTCTTTGAGGATATTTTCCCCATGAGAGATATGCAAAGCAATTCTAGACAGGAACCTGAGGAGACTCCTGAGCCTGCCATTCCTATGGAATATTATGAACAAACTCACGATGAAAATCCTGAGGAGGATGACGAGGAAACCCTTGGTAGGGGCAAGAGACAAAGGACTGCAAAGATCTTTGGTGATGACTTCCTTGTGTACCTCGTGGATGATAATCCCACTTCTATTTCAGAAGCCTATGCATCTCCTGATGCTGACTACTGGAAAGATGCGGTCCGTAGCGAGATGGATTCCATCATGGCTAACGGAACATGGGAAATAACTGAGCGTCCCTATGGTTGTAAACCATTGGGATGTAAGTGGGTGTTCAAAAAGAAGCTTAGGCCCGATGGTACAATTGAAAAGTATAAGGCTAGGCTTGTGGCCAAGGGCTATGCCCAGAAAGAAGAAGAAGATTTCTTCGATACTTATTCACCTGTGGCCAGACTGACTACCATTCGAGTACTACTCTCGTTGGCGGCCTCGCATGGTCTTCTCGTCCATCAAATGGACGTCAAGACGGCTTTCCTGAATGGAGAGTTAGACGAGGAAATCTATATGCAACAGCCAGATGGCTTTGTAATAGATGGTCAGGAAGGGAAGGTGTGTAAGTTGTTGAAATCTCTATATGGCCTGAGACAAGCACCTAAGCAATGGCATGAGAAGTTTAATACAACTCTGACATCTGTTGGCTTCGTTGTCAATGAAGCTGACAAATGTGTTTACTATCGCCATGGTGGGGGCGAAGGGGTTATACTGTGCTTGTATGTTGATGACATACTGATATTTGGAACCAACCTCAAAGTGATTGAGGAGGTTAAGTCCTTTCTGTCTCAGAACTTTGAGATGAAGGACCTTGGGGTGGCTGATGTTATCTTGAACATCAAGCTTTTGAGAGATAATGAGGGAGGGATTACACTTCTGCAATCCCACTATGTTGAGAAAATCTTGAGTCGTTTTGGATATTCGGACTGCAAAATTTCTCAAACGCCATATGATCCTAGTGTGCTGGTGCGCAAGTTCACAGGCACAGCTAAGGATCAATTGAGGTACTCTCAAATCATTGGTTCACTAATGTATCTAGCTAGCGCAACGAGGCCTGACATCGCGTTTGCTGTGAGTAAACTGAGCCGGTTTGTTTCCAATCCGGGTGATGTTCATTGGCATGCTGTTGAAAGAGTGATGCGCTATCTAAAAGGTACTATGAACCACGGTCTCCACTATACCGGATACCCATCAGTACTTGAAGGGTATAGTGATGCGAATTGGATCTCTGATGCTGATGAGATGAAGGCCACTACTGGGTATATGTTTACTCTTGGAGGTGGTGCTGTTTCCTGGAAGTCTTGCAAGCAAACGATCTTAACGAGATCGACAATGGAAGCAGAATTAACAGCATTAGACACATCTGGTGTCGAAGCAGAATTTCTTCGAGATCTTTTGATGGACTTGCCTGTGGTTGAGAAGCCGGTTCCGGCCATCCTTATGAACTGCGATAATCAGACAGTCATTGTCAAAGTGAAGAGTTCAAAGGACAACATGAAGTCCAACAAACATATAAGAATGAGATTGAAAGCTGTCAGACGTTTAAGAAGCTCCGGAGTGATAGCGTTGGATTACATCCAAACGGCTAAGAATCTGGCAGATCCCTTTACTAAAGGGCTATCACGTGTTGTGATAGATAATGCATCGAGGGAGATGGGTATGAGACCCACGTGAGTTGCCATGGTAGTAACCCAACCTATGTGATCGGAGATCCCGTGAAGTAGGACCTGGGAAAAACAAGCCAGTGGTGAACTGAGGAGAGTAACTTTACTAACCCACCTCGTTGGAGATGCAATACTCTCGGATACTGTATGGTAGGATGACTATTGTCTTAATGTGTTCTAAAGCTTATATGTAAGCAAGATGCTGTCCTACAGAGCGATCTTCGGAGGAACACACCTATGTGAGTCCGACTGCTGGTCACAGTCTATGAGATTGGGGTGATCTCTAGTAAACTCACGAATAGGCCAGGAGTGTGACTAATATGCTCCACCCGAGGGGTCAGCCTTCGGCAGTCTAGTACTAGTAAGACCTGTGGTGAAACTTCTTTACGCCAAACTGACAATTCAAGGCATAGTCCATTGTTCAGTTGTGAAGGAGTGTAGCTACTTGCTCTAGGTGAAGTTCAACCTTAACCGGTCTTCACTGAAATACTGGTATATCAAAACAGTGTTTGGAACAAAGGACAATACTATGGGCCTTCGGGATCTGGTGGGGGATTGTTGAAATCTGCCCATGGGCTTAAGGCCCATATGGAATTTCAGAAAAATCCCTAAGGCCCATGTGGGTGTGAGAGGTGGTGGAAAGTTTAGTCCCACCCCGGTTTTGGAGGAAGAGTTGGAGTGGTTTATAAGGGATCCTCTTCCACATGCTATTGGAGCAAGAGAAGAGAAGAGGCCCTCGCGCACTCCTCCTCCGCCGCCCGCCTCGCCACGCCACGCCTCGTCACGACGCGCCGCGGGTTGCGGGATTGAGCCGAGCCGAGCTCACACCTATGCGCTTTATTTTTGCCGGTCAGGAACGGAGAAGTCTTGACAGACAAGCCACGATCTGAGACGTCGGATCGTGGGCTGTTACCGACTCGGACGTGGGTCCAGCCCACGTCTCTCCGCCCGGCCGCGCCTACATATTGGAGGCGTTGGCCAACCCTAGCCGTCACGGAACAGATCACATCTGCCTCCACGCGCGCCGCCTCTGTCCCTCGTTCCATTGCTGCTGCTGCCGCCGGTGATCCCGTCCCGTCCGCCGCGTACACGGTCGACGGGAGAGCAGGCCTCCGAAACCCCGCCTCTCCGGTTCCTGTACGGGAGAGGGGCGATTAGGTTTTTGGGCAGCGAATACGCGACTGCTCGCCTTCGGTTCTCTACTTCATCTACGTCCGTGTCGCCTTCGTCATCGTCACCATGTCGCCACCAACCGACGCCGACCGTGCCGCTGCTGAGAAGCTCGAAGCCGACAGGAAGGCGGCCGAGGACGCTGCCGCCGCCACCGCTGCTGCTACGGCCAACTGGCCGATTGGAGGGTATAATACGTTTATCCCGCTCCTGTTTGTTTTAATCTTAGCAGTACTACTAGCATGCATAGATGTTTTGAATACATGTGTAGTATGTGCTAGTTTGGTTCATAATCAGTATGTCGTTAGTCTAGTCAATGCCATGCTAATTATTATCTCGTGGATTAATCTGATCGAAAAATTACCTATATACTCAACAATCCAAAAACCTAATATGTGTAGGAATTTTTCGAGTGGTGGTTTTGCTGCTGCACTGAAACCAGACAAGTTTACCGGTACTTATTTTAAGCGATGGCAGACCAGGACCACCTTATGGCTCACGGCTATGAACGTGTTCTGGGTAGCCAGTGTCACTCCCACAGGAACGATTACTCCTGAAAAGGAGAAGGCGTTCAAGGAGGCCACTGTCTACTTTATCGGAGCAGTTCTAAGCGTGATCGGAGATAAGCTGGTCGATGCATACTTGCATGTGGGGGTCGCCAAGGATTTGTGGGAGGCGCTCGAATCTAAATTCGGGGCCACCGATGCTGGGAGCGAGATGTATGTTATGGAGCAGTTCCACGACTACAAAATGGTTGACAACCGTTCTGTGCTGGAACAGGCTCATGAGATAATATGCATCGCTAAAGAACTTGAGGTTCTTAAGTGCAATTTGTCGGACAAGTTTGTTGCGGGCTGTATAATTGCTAAGCTCCCTAATTCCTGGAGAAACTTTGCTACCACTCTGAAACATCAGAGGCGTGAATTCTCAG
This sequence comes from Elymus sibiricus, assembly GCA_039707655.1. Taxonomy (NCBI): domain Eukaryota; kingdom Viridiplantae; phylum Streptophyta; class Magnoliopsida; order Poales; family Poaceae; genus Elymus; species Elymus sibiricus. The sequence continues at coordinate 82,883,040 of CM077669.1, read as the reverse complement.
TAGAGGATATCATCGGCCATCTGAGTGTTGAGCAGAACTCGAGAGCAAAGGACTCTCATGGAAAATCGGTTGAAAGTCCTTCTGTTGCCAATATGGTGCACCAGAGGAACTTCAATTCCCACAAGCCCAAGGGAAAGAATTCTGTCCAACAGAATACCGACTTCAAGAAGAAGGGAAAGAAGACCTTCAAGAAGAATAAGAAGGGAGAGGGCTGCTTTACTTGTGGTTCGGAGGAACATTGGGCCAACAAGTGCCCAAACAAGTACAAGAAGCCAGTGCAGGACTCCAAGTCTGCCAATATGATTGTGGGCAACAATGAAACTGGTGCATCTGGGTACGGTAATTTATTTACTGTATTTTCAGTTTGTCAGTCCACCGATTGGTGGGTGGACACCGGTGCAAATATTCATGTGTGTGCTGACATCTCATTGTTCTCTTCTTATCAGGTCACAGGGCGCGGGTCCGTATTGATGGGGAATGGCGCGAGTGCTTCTGTTCTTGGTGTTGGCACGGTCGATCTGAAGTTTACTTCGGGAAGGATCGTGCAGCTGAAGAACGTGCAGCATGTCCCCGCCATCAAGAAGAACCTCGTTAGTGGCTCCCTTCTGTGTAGAGAAGGGTTTAAGTTGGTTTTCGAGTCTAATAAAGTAGTCGTTACGAAATATGGACTTTTTGTTGGAAAAGGTTATGAATGCGGAGGTCTGTTCCGCCTTTCTCTTGCAGACTTTTGTAATAAAGTTGTGAACAATATTCATTCGAGTGTTAATGAATCTGAAGTTTGGCATTCACGTCTTTGTCACATTAGTTTTGGTGTTATGTCGCGGCTAGCAAAACTGAACTTAATCCCGAGTTTCACTTTAGCCAAAGGTTCTAAGTGCCATTCGTGTGTGCAAGCAAAGCAACCTCGCAAGCCACACAAGGCTGCGGAGGAGAGACACTTGGCGCCGTTAGAACTCATACATTCTGATCTTTGTGAGATGAATGGTGTGTTGACTAAAGGTGGAAAGAAATACTTCATGACATTGATAGATGATTCCACTAGATATTGCTATGTATATCTGTTAAATACCAAAGACGAGGCTCTACACTACTTTAAAATCTATAAGGCAGAAGTTGAGAATTAACTTGAAAAGAAAATTAAACGAGTTCGGTCTGATCGTGGTGGAGAGTACTTCTCTAATGAGTTTGATTCTTTTTGTGCGGAACACGGCATTATTCATGAGAGGACGCCTCCCTATTCGCCCCAGTCAAACGGGGTTGCCGAGCGGAAAAACCGTACTCTAACTGATTTGGTTAACGCCATGTTAGATACATCGGGTTTATCCAAGGCATGGTGGGGGGAGGCTATATTGACTTCATGTCATGTCCTGAATAAGGTTCCGACAAAAGATAATGAGGTCACTCCTTATGAGCAGTGGTCGAAGAGAAGGACGACGCTCTCTTACTTACGCACTTGGGGCTGTCTGGCGAAAGTCAATGTACCGATCCCTAAGAAGCGTAAGCTTGGACCAAAGACCGTGGACTGCGTTAATTTGGGCTACGCTAAGAATAGCGTTGGCTATAGATTTCTAGTAGTGAAATCTGAGGTACCTGACGTGAAGGTCGGTACGATTATGGAGTCTAAGGATGCTACATTCTTTGAGGATATTTTCCCCATGAGAGATATGCAAAGCAATTCTAGACAGGAACCTGAGGAGACTCCTGAGCCTGCCATTCCTATGGAATATTATGAACAAACTCACGATGAAAATCCTGAGGAGGATGACGAGGAAACCCTTGGTAGGGGCAAGAGACAAAGGACTGCAAAGACCTTTGGTGATGACTTCCTTGTGTACCTCGTGGATGATAATCCCACTTCTATTTCAGAAGCCTATGCATCTCCTGATGCTGACTACTGGAAAGATGCGGTCCGTAGCGAGATGGATTCCATCATGGCTAACGGAACATGGGAAATAACTGAGCGTCCCTATGGTTGTAAACCATTGGGATGTAAGTGGGTGTTCAAAAAGAAGCTTAGGCCCGATGGTACAATTGAAAAGTATAAGGCTAGGCTTGTGGCCAAGGGCTATGCCCAGAAAGAAGAAGAAGATTTCTTCGATACTTATTCACCTGTGGCCAGACTGACTACCATTCGAGTACTACTCTCGTTGGCGGCCTCGCATGGTCTTCTCGTCCATCAAATGGACGTCAAGACGGCTTTCCTGAATGGAGAGTTAGACGAGGAAATCTATATGCAACAGCCAGATGGCTTTGTAATAGATGGTCAGGAAGGGAAGGTGTGTAAGTTGTTGAAATCTCTATATGGCCTGAGACAAGCACCTAAGCAATGGCATGAGAAGTTTAATACAACTCTGACATCTGTTGGCTTCGTTGTCAATGAAGCTGACAAATGTGTTTACTATCGCCATGGTGGGGGCGAAGGGGTTATACTGTGCTTGTATGTTGATGACATACTGATATTTGGAACCAACCTCAAAGTGATTGAGGAGGTTAAGTCCTTTCTGTCTCAGAACTTTGAGATGAAGGACCTTGGGGTGGCTGATGTTATCTTGAACATCAAGCTTTTGAGAGATAATGAGGGAGGGATTACACTTCTGCAATCCCACTATGTTGAGAAAATCTTGAGTCGTTTTGGATATTCGGACTGCAAAATTTCTCAAACGCCATATGATCCTAGTGTGCTGGTGCGCAAGTTCACAGGCACAGCTAAGGATCAATTGAGGTACTCTCAAATCATTGGTTCACTAATGTATCTAGCTAGCGCAACGAGGCCTGACATCGCGTTTGCTGTGAGTAAACTGAGCCGGTTTGTTTCCAATCCGGGTGATGTTCATTGGCATGCTGTTGAAAGAGTGATGCGCTATCTAAAAGGTACTATGAACCACGGTCTCCACTATACCGGATACCCATCAGTACTTGAAGGGTATAGTGATGCGAATTGGATCTCTGATGCTGATGAGATGAAGGCCACTACTGGGTATATGTTTACTCTTGGAGGTGGTGCTGTTTCCTGGAAGTCTTGCAAGCAAACGATCTTAACGAGATCGACAATGGAAGCAGAATTAACAGCATTAGACACATCTGGTGTCGAAGCAGAATTTCTTCGAGATCTTTTGATGGACTTGCCTGTGGTTGAGAAGCCGGTTCCGGCCATCCTTATGAACTGCGATAATCAGACAGTCATTGTCAAAGTGAAGAGTTCAAAGGACAACATGAAGTCCAACAAACATATAAGAATGAGATTGAAAGCTGTCAGACGTTTAAGAAGCTCCGGAGTGATAGCGTTGGATTACATCCAAACGGCTAAGAATCTGGCAGATCCCTTTACTAAAGGGCTATCACGTGTTGTGATAGATAATGCATCGAGGGAGATGGGTATGAGACCCACGTGAGTTGCCATGGTAGTAACCCAACCTATGTGATCGGAGATCCCGTGAAGTAGGACCTGGGAAAAACAAGCCAGTGGTGAACTGAGGAGAGTAACTTTACTAACCCACCTCGTTGGAGATGCAATACTCTCGGATACTGTATGGTAGGATGACTATTGTCTTAATGTGTTCTAAAGCTTATATGTAAGCAAGATGCTGTCCTACAGAGCGATCTTCGGAGGAACACACCTATGTGAGTCCGACTGCTGGTCACAGTCTATGAGATTGGGGTGATCTCTAGTAAACTCACGAATAGGCCAGGAGTGTGACTAATATGCTCCACCCGAGGGGTCAGCCTTCGGCAGTCTAGTACTAGTAAGACCTGTGGTGAAACTTCTTTACGCCAAACTGACAATTCAAGGCATAGTCCATTGTTCAGTTGTGAAGGAGTGTAGCTACTTGCTCTAGGTGAAGTTCAACCTTAACCGGTCTTCACTGAAATACTGGTATATCAAAACAGTGTTTGGAACAAAGGACAATACTATGGGCCTTCGGGATCTGGTGGGGGATTGTTGAAATCTGCCCATGGGCTTAAGGCCCATATGGAATTTCAGAAAAATCCCTAAGGCCCATGTGGGTGTGAGAGGTGGTGGAAAGTTTAGTCCCACCCCGGTTTTGGAGGAAGAGTTGGAGTGGTTTATAAGGGATCCTCTTCCACATGCTATTGGAGCAAGAGAAGAGAAGAGGCCCTCGCGCACTCCTCCTCCGCCGCCCGCCTCGCCACGCCACGCCTCGTCACGACGCGCCGCGGGTTGCGGGATTGAGCCGAGCCGAGCTCACACCTATGCGCTTTATTTTTGCCGGTCAGGAACGGAGAAGTCTTGACAGACAAGCCACGATCTGAGACGTCGGATCGTGGGCTGTTACCGACTCGGACGTGGGTCCAGCCCACGTCTCTCCGCCCGGCCGCGCCTACATATTGGAGGCGTTGGCCAACCCTAGCCGTCACGGAACAGATCACATCTGCCTCCACGCGCGCCGCCTCTGTCCCTCGTTCCATTGCTGCTGCTGCCGCCGGTGATCCCGTCCCGTCCGCCGCGTACACGGTCGACGGGAGAGCAGGCCTCCGAAACCCCACCTCTCCGGTTCCTGTACGGGAGAGGGGCGATTAGGTTTTTGGGCAGCGAATACGCGACTGCTCGCCTTCGGTTCTCTACTTCATCTACGTCCGTGTCGCCTTCGTCATCGTCACCATGTCGCCACCAACCGACGCCGACCGTGCCGCTGCTGAGAAGCTCGAAGCCGACAGGAAGGCGGCCGAGGACGCTGCCGCCGCCACCGCTGCTGCTACGGCCAACTGGCCGATTGGAGGGTATAATACGTTTATCCCGCTCCTGTTTGTTTTAATCTTAGCAGTACTACTAGCATGCATAGATGTTTTGAATACATGTGTAGTATGTGCTAGTTTGGTTCATAATCAGTATGTCGTTAGTCTAGTCAATGCCATGCTAATTATTATCTCGTGGATTAATCTGATCGAAAAATTACCTATATACTCAACAATTTATACTTAAAAAAACACTCTTCAAAACACATGGAATCCAGGCGGAGTGAGTCTGCCGTTGGATCCAGGTGGGAGTGGATGGTCACGACATCCTTTTGTCGGCCTAGGATGTTGTCTTGTTCCCATCCAAAATCAGTTGAAGCGGTGGGGTACCCATCCCAATAGGTCACGATAGTCCAACAACGAAACTATTTACATAAATTTATTCATCTATTAAAATTGTTTTTATGCTATACATGCTCTATGAAGAAATTTTAACTCTTGATGATTAGCAGGATTAACAAAACCGAAGATTGTGAGCTGCCTCCTGCCTCACTAGAAAATGAAATGTGAGACCGCATCAGCGATCTGCGCCATCTCTCTTCGGATCAAGACCTTGACCGTCCACTCCCGCCTGGATCCAACGGCAGACTCACTCCCCTCCCTTGTTAAACTCTTGTTGGGCGATGAATCTGAATGCAACGGAATTGTTAGTTCTTGCGGTATTATCTTGGCTGCATCTCTCAATATGTTTCCGTTGGAATCTGTCCACCACCAAATTGCCACTACAGCCTAATTTTCAGTCGTATCGAATTTGTTGTTTGCACCTTGTTTGACGCAGAAAGAAAACTGAATGCATGCTTAATTGTTTTTGTTTAACATACATCATGACCAAATTGCCGGTAAAAAACAAATATACAGTTACAGATCTGAAACTCACCTTTTCTGTTTGGACAATTGTTTAACTGTACTGTACTCCTTCACAGGTCGCACTCTTTCATTTCTTTGGTCTATCTAACCAGGTATGTAACTATCAAAATGGTCTCTGTTTCTTCTCACAAATGAATAGATGGATGTGTTGCAAGAAACAGAGGATCAGTGATGGATGAAATTGGTTGGATCGATGATTGGAATAAAAGGGTTAGGTGAAAGCTCACTCATAGTACGAGAAGAGAAAATGGCAAGGCAAAATATATCTATTTATAGCGGGCGACATTTCAGAGCCACGTCAAATCCAAATTTTCTGAGCATATGATTCGTTTGCTAACTGATGTTCGCTACCTGTCCTGCTTCGTCGACCATCTGAATGCTTGTGTTGTTGTTTCATTGGTCTGTGTAGTTAGTGGAAGGCGATGAATATGAATGCAATGATCTTGGCTGCATTTCTCGATATGTTTGTACCTCCTAGCCAGCACCAACTTGTTGCATACTAGTTTTTGCAGCAAGAAAGTTGATGACTTTTCACTAATTTTGGTTTAGGTGTTTTGTCGAATGGGTGCCAAAATGCTGAAAAATGCATGGTACCACGCATCATGCGGAGGTCAAAGCTCAAAAACAAGTCAGGGATTCCAGCCTGCCATCATTGCGTTTCTTGCAGTTCTTCCACCCTGATCAACTCCCCATTGTGCTCGTTTGAACATACTACTATCTGATGCGAAGATCACTGCTACTACCCAGCTCCTCTGCAACCCTACTTCACATTGGACAGTTACCGCTGGCCTTCTTCACCTGCAACCCCACAAGCGCTTTCTCAAGTTCAGGAGAAGACCTATATCACCACACTACTCATATCACCAAGGCGGTGAGCGGTCCAACTGTGTTTTTCTGAAGAGGCGATACAGTTTGCCAACTGTTTAGATCCTACTCCCTCCATTAATAAATATCTAGTAACTTTTTTCTGAATCTTATATTTGTGAACAGAGGGAGTACATGTTATCTCTGAGGCTTTAATGTATCATGATTATGTTTTGTAATATTTTCAGTACTGTTTTTGGCATTGGAACGCTGTACTTGGTGCCTCTGATCATGGGCTTCATGATGAAAATGGAGCCAGGAGTGATCCTCATGTTGTTCTAATTTTTTTTGGTTGTGCAGAAACTTTCTCTGAATTTAAGTGTTTTTTTCCTCGGTAATCGTCTGCGTTCTTAAACTCTGTAGATGGCCCAATTTCAGTTCAGTCAAATGGTTATAGAATTGCCCATTGTTTAACATAAAAGCTGGCTAACTTGTACTAACGTGAGAAGGAAGAAAAAATTCTCACTATCATCTTGTGCTACTTACCCAGCTGTTGTTTTGCTATTGGAGAATGTTTTCCGTTCTCTTATATGTGGCATTTGAGTTACAAAGGAAATATGGACATTTAACCTAGACGACTCGTAATGTCACCGATGAATCATAGGGTTTCAGTACAGTATTCCCCAGCAAATAAAATTCCAAGATGAGTGTCCTTCTTAATACCAATTTCTGCCATGGTATTCAGGTTTCTGGAATAAAACGTCACTTTGTGTCTTGCTGTTATTAGCTGAAAAAAAACTTGGATCTTAAATGAGGAGGCAAGCACATACTGCTTATGTTTCTTTTTCATAAACACATCCTTATGAAGTTGCTTGTGTTGATGTAGAAAGAAAAGTGAATGCATTCCCTCAAAAAACAAACTGAATGCAGTTGTGATGCAATGATGCTAATATGAGATGGCAATGGCATATAAGGGAAACTTTTTTATTATTAAGAGAGATAAGAACCTCCATTTAGTAGCAAGGGACAATGATTTGACCAGCTGTCAAGATCAACGGTGGAAGCACTGCCAAATGCCGGGAGAAGTCAAGTGTCTGCTGGAAAAGACGTCTCTTTTTATGCGAGCAAAAGACGTCTCTTGCACACACTTACATGTATTTTTTTTAGGAAAATCATGTAATCGAAATTATTAACTATTTTTCATTATCTAGGAATATTTTTAACTAATTAATCTAGCAAATAGCTCGTGATTTATTTTCACACGATATTTCCATATAATGAAACTATGCATCTAGTGATACTAGAATTTGCTTCCAGCAAGATTGTTTTGACACATAGTGGATTTTATTATTTTTGGTTTCCTTTGTGGCACAAGTGGTTTCGGTTGCAACTGAGTGCAATTGTTTCAATCATTGTGTCCAATGTTTCCTTATCAGTTATAAACAAACCAGCGAGGTGATTACATCAGTTTCAGACAAAATGAAAATTTCTTTTAAAGAAGATCACATCCACCTATCCACAATAAAATGTCTCTAGAATTGGGATTGACGACGTAGAATTGTATGCACCAATCAGTTTAATCTAAATCTCAAACTTCTGGAGAAAGGTGTACTTGAACACTCCCCTCGTGTGTGGCTTTCTCATACCAAAATCAGGACCGAAAGAGAATTACACTATTTTATTTTAAATAGTGGCAATGGTCTTGAACTCAAGAACTCTTGGCTCTTTTACACATATATGACTTTTATTTTTTAACTCAGCCTCGTTATATTCTCTTCTCTTATTGCTCTTAACTTGTGTTTGTAAGAAGGTGACATGTGAGGACCGAACTACCACAGGTTGACAACATAAATGCACTCATGTGTGAAGTAGTTGTGTGTGAGAGTGAGCATGACATTGATAAAAGATAAATGGTTCCAGCAACCACATCTCGCAAACTAACCATATATATACCACTAGAGAGCGAGTGCATCCACTACATGCATCACTTGTAATTTCAACATATTTTTTATTGCCCAACCATCCATAGAAAAAATGAAAGGAAAAAACAATTTGTATATGACGACAAATCAAGTGTGTCGTCTCCGTTCTTTAGGCTCATTGGCCTTCACCTCCAATTATAAGTAAAACAACAGAAAACATTCGTAAGTTTATAGCTTGAGACTAGGAGACGCCGGGAACAGAACACTCGGTATGAAACTAAATGCTGGCACAACATGGTGCGAAGACCTGAGAAGATACCATCCATAGAAAAAGTTGTCAGCCATCAATGTTCCGATAAACGAACCAACCATGTTATTGCTAGAACATCAAGATTGAAATATAGAAATATATAACAGATTATCTCATCAGACAGTGATAGTTTACTTCTCAGCAGAAGAATTAAAATGCATCAAGAAGGATTAATGCCTAGTTCTATCGGATAAGATTGCTAGTGATAAGAAGGTCGAGGAAAAATCAAAAGGGGCATGTAGATGGGACCACCCCAATGAACAATAGTATGAAACGGGAAGGAATTACAATTAGAAGTTAGTACGGGTTTAAAAGCTCAAAGCAGGATGCCACATACCTTCGTGGGGTAGATGGAAGTAAGAATTGGCAGATTGCCGGTGGCGTGCGGCCTGCTGCTAAATCAAGAGACACAACGCAATTATAACAACAGAAAAGAAACTGGAATATTAACGGACCAATCTAAGAAATCTTGATTACGCATGAAAGAATTTTTTTGCATGACGCTTCATTATTAGGAAAAAATAAAAAGGGAAAAAAAATACACAACCTAGATGGAGTGTGTGTGTGTAGCAGAGACGGCGGCGGCGGCGGCATCTATAGGAGGAGCATCGCTTCTGATGCGGGTTGACGGCATAGCCAGCGCGGACGGCTAGAAGAGTAGGCGACCCTGTGTGCATGAACGTCACGAAGAGGCCATGGCTGCCTTGGCGGCGCGGACGGCCCGACGGAGGAGCTTTCCAGTTCTTTTGTATTGGAGGTGTGGTGCGTAGTCGAGGATAAGACAATGCATCTCTCCTCTTAAACCTTCAAAAGAGAAATTTAATCGCATAGTTAGTTGAAACAGAAAAATAAAAGAATTGTTCATGTGACAATGTGACATGGATTGTTAGTAGTGGTGGTAACTGAGACGTTGATGTGGCATGCACAACGAAAAATATAGCGCGCTATTTCGTTGCTATAACAATGTTATTGCGTATTTGAAGAGGAAACGTTGCGCGTTAGCAAATTTGACCGCTATGGTGCTAATTATGTTATTAGCGCGCTACATCCTGTGTGCATGCACGGAGATAACGTTGTAGCATGCAGCGTTATAGCGTCCATGATGAAAGAAAAAACAGAAAATAAGGCAAGCACAGTGGCGCGGCCCAGCAGGCCCAAATCCACCCCTCGGCCACAACCCCCTCGCGCTCATTCTCACTTCCCCCACCACAACCACAACCCTAGATGAAAGAAAGATGCGATGAGAAGGTGAAAACACACATAATATTTTCTTGTTCTTCTTGCCTTATCCGTTTTCAATGCCATGACAATCTTTTTAAGGTGTATTCCCCGTTGCAATGCATGGGCAATTTTCTTATATTCTCTAAAAAGTTGTAAACAACTTTCGAACAAACTCTAATTAAACCTTAAAAATCCTAACTCATAAAGGGAATCATATCACGTGTGGTGGGCATATATCCTTGGACACGGTCTCCTGCTAGAGGGAAATCAAAGTGTAAGTACTTCTTTTCTTAAAAAAAAACTAAGTATTTTAAAATGGATCGAGTACCCAACTACCCATGCATGATCAATTCCATGTGGCTTACTTGCGGATTGCAGTATTGTGATGTAATAACCTTTGCTTTGAGATTCAATAAATCAAAATATTCATACTTCCCAAACCTTTTAGATTCAATAACCTTTTTTACCAAGGTATTCAATAACCTTTGCTTTGAGTTCACAAACTTTTTGCATGAGTGGTGTGATGGAGCATCCCTTCATACTTCCCAAAGTTTAGATAAAGCTCACATGTCTATGTTTCTTCAAAATTGAGTAGTGGCCTAACAAACTGAAATGCTTTTTCATGCTAACATCCCTCTGTTATCTTATCTCTGGGCATGATAAGATTGCTTCAGTCAAATAGTAGTACGTGCTTAATTGCTTGATGGCCGTGCATCTCCACTACTACTGAGCCACATATCCACCATTTATCAATTGACCATATTGTCTCAATGTTGTATCACATCAAATTCACATACTAATTAATTAATTTTAATCATCTTCATAACACCTTAATTAGAAACCATTGCATCTTAATTATACCTTCATTAGGAAACAAATCATCACACCACATATTAACTTCAGAACACCTAAATTAGGAATCATTGTACCTTAATTACACCTTCATTAGGAAATAAATCGCGACACCACATTTTCCGTAACTGGAAAAACATATTAGCCAAAAATAACGCCACTGCACACCTTCCACCACCGTACCTCCTCCTCCAAAACTGTCTCCGCTTAGGTAAAAGAAATTTTTGCACCGTATCCCCATGATCACGTCCACAGTGCCGAACATGTGCCTACCTGGCTCTCTCTCATCGCCTGCCGCCCCCGACTCAACCTTTTGTGGGAGAATACTAGAGCGATAGAATGCGAAAAACATCCCTCAAAAGTTTCAATATATACCTTTTGCCACAAAAGTTTGAATATGTTAGTGGCTCTTCTCCATATAGAAAATCCCATCCACTCAGTACAACAAATTAAATCATTGATCATGTGCTAAAAGAAAATCATTACTTCATTATTAGTGCATTATTATGATTTATTGATTTTTTTTATATTAGTAGTACATCACTAAAAATTTCTTATTTATTTTTGGTAAATGTTTGCCCATTAACTAGGTTGAACATGTTTTTTTTCTTCGGACACGTGCACGCTAACTAGTTCTGTGAGTTGATGAGTTAAACATGTGCAAAGAAGAAATTGCCAATTGCCAGTTTGCCAGTTTACATGTGAGTCATATAAGCCAAATCCTTTACTAAGAAGCCATTGCCAGTTGCTTAACATGCTAATTCAGAGTTTCGAAGAAGGCTCTAGATCTTTTTTGTAAAGGAAATGGGTTCTTCAAATGTGAGATCACCCTCCAGTCCTATCTACACAAGTTGTGATACCAATTGGCTCTGCGCTAGCCGCACGAGAACAAAATGAAATGGCACAACTTTCTATGTTGATGTGATGTGGTTATTCATGGGCGATGCTGGTTGTTTTTTTTTTTTTTGAGAAGGAGGAATCAAGCCCCCGGCCTCTGCATCAATCGATGCATGGAGCCATATGGCAATGCTGGTTATAAGATGATTATTAGTTTCCATTTTATGCTAAGATAAAAAAATCCTTTCCTAGATTAAGGTTATCACTTTATCAGTAGAATATTATTTACTGGAAGAACTTGTGTTTGTAGTCTTACGGTACTATCACTGTATAGAAAATATAAAGAAATAAAGCTATCACGGTATATTATTTTAATTATATGACACAAAAATTGTATGCTGAAGCTATATATTATGGGATGCTTTCACGTAACAAATCAATGCGATGGAAACATTTTGGAGCGGAAATATTTCCCCCAAAATCCACTCTGACCGCCATCGACTGCAATCAAACCATGAATAGAGTTACCTTTCTTATAAATAAATTGGTCACAAAAATCGGCTGGAGCTCCTGAACATAGACATTTTATAATTAATGAATCAAGAGATTTTTTTGCGGTGTGTGTACAAAAAAAAAAAAACATTCCCCTTTATCTAGCACGGACGTGGGCTTCAGTGTGCAGCCCAGTTTTCACAGAATGCCTTCAGCCGCACCATCTTCCAGAATCCGGAAGGAGAAAAAAAAATACATTCCGCACAGGTGAGCGAGGAGGGCTGAGATGAGCAGCCTCCGCCGCCGCCCCCGCTCGCCGGCGGCGTCCCCGATGGACGACGACGACCTGCTCTCCGAGATCCTCCTCCGCCTTCCCCCGCAGCCTTCCTCCCTCCCGCGCGCATCCCTCGTCTGCAAGAGCTGGCGTCGCCTCGTCTCTGACCCCCAGTTCCGACGCCGCTTCCGCCTCCGCCACCGCCGCAGCCCTCCTCTCCTCGGCTTCTTCGACCGATTTCATGGCCTCTCCTTCAATCCTACCCTCGACGCCCCTGACCGCGTTCCTCTCGGGCGCTTCCCCCTGCAGCGCGACGACGACGACTACTTCGTCTCCCTCGGATGCCGCCACGGCCTCCTCCTCATCTTCCTCCCGGAGCGTCTGCAGGTCATTGTGTGGGATCCCGTCGCGGGCGACCAGCACCGCTTGACCATTCCCCCGGCGGTCGCGACACGCGCGGAGCAGATCGGGATCAGCGGGGCAGTGTACCGCGCCGCCGGAGACGTCCAGCAGTTCCAGGTGGTCCTGGCAGTGACGGATGGCGACGGCCCAAGACACAGACGAGCGCTCGCCGTCGTTTACTCCTCAAAGACCGGCTCTTGGGGAGATCTCATCTCCACACCCGTTCCGCACCGGGCTCATGGATCCCAGTTTTTCACCATCGTCACCGGTGACGCTCTGCTGGCTGGAGATTCCCTTTACTGGGTGCTTGCTGGGAATTTGGATGCAATTCTCGAGTTTGATCTGGAGAAGCAGAGTCTAGCTGTGATACAGGTGCCGGTGGATGTGCGCGGCAGGAGCAACTTCAAGCTTATGCGGGCAGAGGGCGGCGGGCTCGGTTTCCTCTTCATTTCAGACTCTGACCGCGGCACCGCCGAATTATGGAAGAGGGTCGCCGACTGTGATGGCATTGCTTCATGGGTGCTTGCAACAACTATTGAACTTGACAAGCTACTTTCCCTGAATCCGGAGGAGGAGGAGCGCATAGTGATGCTAGCGTTTGCTGAAAACAGTAATGTGTTGTTGCTGTGGACGGTTGTTGGTGTCTTCATGATCCATCTCGAGTCATTGAAGTTCAAGAAGCTTTTCAAAACTATGTACACGTCTTACTATCATCCATTCGAAAGTGTCTACACTGCAGGTAATAGATACCGTGCCCTTCATTGCGGTCAGAACAAAACCAAGTTATGTGTCGATAATTGGCTGATGAAATTATGTTCACATCATTTTGTGTTAAGCCAACAATTTTAAGTAGTGTCATATCATTTGTTATTTTAGTTTGCTGATTCGTGAACTCTTCAGCGTATAGCGATTTTGTTTCTGTTACGATGATCGTTTGGGTGCATTTTATGTGATGGTTATATATGGATTCACATCTATTACTTATAGTTATTATAGCTAGTGTTTCTATGTTTTTTATGTCTCCAATTTGGCTTCCATACCAAGGTGATGATGGGTTCTCATCGATGATGCAGTCAAAAGAATGTGGTGATGTTTTTCATTATAATGTGGTTCCAGTTAGAAGTAGCAAACTATTTTTATCAGTTCACTATATGAATATCTATGCAAAAAAAAAAGGACACCAAGACTGGCAAATTCACAGAACTATATTTCACCGTTGCCTGCCTAATGTCACAAGCAAGAATTCTATAGGGCTACTTTTAGTTTATAACTGCTGCGAAGTTTTTCTCAAGATAAAATACCGATCAGCTGGAAGTTGAGGACAAGATGAAAAACTAGCTTGAACCTACTGAAATGTCAAATAGGCAGCTCAATAGGTACATTTAGAAGCTTTAAGCTTAGTCTATTTCTTTCATTCAATATTATTAGCTCTGCTATCTTGCAATATTCTTAAATCAATAATGAAAAATTCAGATAATTGTTCACTAACACTTTTAGCCTTAATCCATTTGTGGATAATCTAAATCTGAATAGTCACATCACTTCTCCTAATCCTCTATCAAGACTGTGCTTCTTTTTCAAGATACAACTATGAGTTATCTAAATATCTCCTTGGTGCCTCCTCATATCTGTTTGACTTCTCGTTTGAATGACATTGATTGTTTAACTTCTTATGATTGCAGTAACAGGCATTGGTGCTAGACATGATGCATCTGATCTTATGCACAATAAATAAGATGATTTTCTAGTTAAATATGCTGTTGTCGTGTACTGGCAGAGCAGGTAAGGCTATCTTCTGCATGTATGTTGGCTTTTTGAGTAATCAAAACTGTTCCTTCAAAAACTGTATTGATTTTCTTTGTACTGCCATTTCAAGTACCAAATTGCAAGAGACGACATATTTTCTGTATAATACTTTGCTTAGCGTAGCTCTTGCCCATCTGGTCACATCTTATGCTTTGGCTGCATCTTGAATCCTCTCTCCAAGCCCTGTTTCCTCATCCTTACTCAGCAGCTCTCCATTCTCTTCCACTTGCCTTCACCCACCTGCCTTCTCTTTTATTTACTGACATTTTACCCTCCTCACTGGATGTGCTCTTTCACTGGCCTTCCCGTTCCATCCAGCAGCTTTGCTTTCAGTTCATCTCCTCGTAGGTACTCCCCCAGTGCCTTCTGGTAGTGTCGGATTCTTCTCCCTCTAGCCCCTGCAATGACTGATAAACTAGGGCTCTTCCCCATTCCCTATTTATGCATATGCTTGTGCCCTTCTCAGAGATGAGACCGCTATTATGATGAGTAGTAGCAAATGAACTACTTCCACTTCACTGTGCTTTGGGGATATATTTTTGTTTTACTTTAACTGATGTTGAAGGTGTGCCACTACACTGCAAATTTCCTACTGTTATTCTCTGTTTCAAGTGTTGGTTTTGTCTAATAAATAATAATGCTGAGATGATTTGCCTTTGGAGCTTTTGACACAATTCTACAATGGTGAAGCTAATGTTTACTGTTTAGAGTCATACAAATTCATGAGAATAACCCCAGTGGTTTCTCCTGGATGAATGGTGCAAAATTGTTTGACTGATGATATTGCTTGCCCCGCAGGTTACATTCTGGTGACTGAAATGAAGAACTGAGTTGTTGGCTGTAGGCTCATCTATTCTGTATGTTCGACGCAGAGATTGACTCTCTGTAGTATGCGCCACTCGGCTGTGAAGTGCCCTTGTAGGAATTAATTGCTTAATTTGACAACTTTCGTCTATTATCTAGTTTTCGTGGGCATGGGTCAACTGGTGTGAAGGTCAAAGGCATATTGACTTGCTCCAATTTATTAATACGGTACTTCACTTGTCGTTCCTTTAGTTTGCTGCTTTCGGAGCAAGCATGTTTAGCAAGCTCGCGATCCTGCTTGCATTTGGTGTTTGTGCGTTTGGTTATCTCGCGTCTTGTAATTTTGCTCGCGTTCCATGATGCCCCATTGTCCATGCGTGTGTGGAGTTTCTATCTGGTTCCGACCTGAGGTATTTTGAACCATATTCTGAGTGATGAATGCTGAATCGCGTAAGTATTTGTACCTGGGAATTGGGAAGCAGTTGCTGTTTTGTTGAACTGTGCCTGCACAAATATTTGTTTCACTGCTAGTTTGGATGCTGGGAAGGCTTCTTAATCTGATTTTTTTGGGGTTTTGTTTTTTTTTTATCTAACGAGCTAAAGCATCATAGCTCAATTTCAAATATCAAGTTGCTTTCTGATCAGGGCATGCATGGGTAAATCAAAGCCAGAGCAAATATTAGCATGGATTTGTAATCTTTTACTCCCTCCGTCCCAAAATAAGTGTCGGATCACCGACACTTATTTTGGGACGGAGGGAGTACATCATTGGTGTGATGATGTAATCTCTCAAATGAAGTCGAGCAAACAGTAAAATAAATAAAAATTCAAGAAAATCTATTTTTTTGTGACAAACATTGACAGAATTTCTAAGAGCTTGCAATGGCTCGAGCTCAAATGAGTGCAATCGACTCAAGACGTACAGGATCTCTTTTCACTTAATTTTTGTAATTAAAATAACCAATTAACAAAAGAACTAGCTAACATTACACACACGCGCTTCTAGCTAGAAGAAAGCTGCGGCCTACAGTCTCGTGGCATATCTAAATCTCTACCATGTACTTGCGGTACGGTGCAGGCTTCCTTGGCGACATCACATGGCAAATAATCAGGAGGAAGTAGCCGCTTTGGGTTTGGGGTGCACCTTCTTCTTCTTCTTCTTCTTCTTCTTCTTCTTCTTCTTCTTCTTCTTCTTCTTCTTCTCCTTCATGAGGCCAAAGAATCCTCCCCTGCTTCTCGCACCAGCAGCCTTAAGCTTCTTCTCTCCGACAGCGCCGGCGCCCTCCTTGTCCCTCCTGTCTTTGCGCCGTCGAGCGCCGCCGCCGCTTTGGCTTGGTCCATGCGCCTCGTCTTCTCCTTGTAGGCGTTCTTGAGCACGTAGGCCTCCACCAAGTCTCCTCCCATCATCGACGCCATTTCTTATCCACCAGCTCCTTTTCTCTTCAACTCTTCCGCTAGCTGCTGCTGCTGCTTCTTCTTCCTCGCTTTAGGTAGGAGCCTGGGATGAAATGCTTCCAATCACTTTGGGACTTGTAGTACGTGTGGGAGGGTTGAGGTGCACTAGTAGAAAACAAGCCATTAGTCCCGGTTGGGAAGGGAAGTATAGAGACTAAAGGGTCCAAGCCTTTAGTACTGGTTGGCTACGAACCGGGACTAAACCCTGGCCACGTGGTCGGCAGCGCGCGACAGGGCATGGGGAGGGACTAAAGGTTTAGGGGTTTAGGGGTTCCGGTGTTTAGGGGTTTAGTGTTTATTGTTTATTTTTCCTTTTCATTTTGTGTTTTCCATTTAATTCTTTTTCATTTCAAACATATTTTACGCTACTACATACTGTACACGTACATTATGCATATATAATAGAATTTCTCGTAGAACCGATCATATATCATAAAATTTCTCGTACAAGCAATCATATATCATAGAATTTCTCGTATGACCACATGCATACACATATATATATATACAATTTATCGTACAATTTGCAAATCATTTGCGGGTCGGGTAATGGTATTCTCCGTCGGGAGATATGACCTGCTGAAGCAAAAATCCCGCAATTTCCTCTTGAATTGCTCGTATGCAGTCCGTTGGTAGGAGCTTATCCCGCATCTCGTGCATCTTTAAAGAAGGAGATTGATACGTCTCCAACGTATCTATAAATTTTGATTGTTCCATGCTATTATATTATCTGTTTTGGATGTTTTATATGCATTAATATGCTATTTTATATTATTTTTGGGACTAACCTATTAACCTAGAGCCCAGTGCCAGTTTCTGTTTTTTTCCTTGTTTTTGAGTATTGCAGATAAGGAATATTAAACGGAGTCCAAACGGAATAAAATCTTCGTTATGATTTTTCTTGGACCAGAAGGAATCTGCCAGACTTGGAGAGGGGGGCAGGAGACCTGCCGGGAGACGACAAGCCTGCAGGGCGCGCCCTAGGGGGGGGGGGCGCCCTCCTGGCTTGTGGCCCCCCTGCAGGCCTCCTAACCCTAATCTGCGTCCTATAAATTGCCAAATATTCCCCCAATACCAAAGAGAGCCACGAAAATACTTTTTCACCGCCAGAAGCCTCTGTTCCCGTGAGATCCCATCTTGGAGCCTTTTCCGGTAATCTGTCGGAGGGGGATTCGATCACGGAGGGCATCTACATCAACTCCATTGCCCCTCCGATGATGCGTGAGTAGTTCACCTCAGACCTTCGGGTCCATAGCTAGTAGCTAGATGGCTTCTTCTATCTCTATGTTCTTCAATACCATGTTCTTCATGATCTTCATGGAGATCTATCCGATGTAATACTCTTTTGCGATGTGTTTGTCGAGATCCAATGAATTGTTGGTTTATGATCAGATTATCTATGAATATTATTTGAATCTTCTCTAAATTCTTATATGCATGATTTCATATCTTTGCAAGTCTCTTCGAGTTATTGGTTTGGTTTGGCTAACTAGATTGGTAATTCTTGCAATGGGAGAAGTGCTTAGTTTTGGGTTCAATCTTGCGGTGTCCTCACCCAGTGAAAAAGTAGGGGTAGCGAGGCACGTATTTGTATTGTTACCATCAAGGGTAAAAAGATGGGGTTTTCATCACATTGCTTGAGTTTATCCCTCTACATCATGTCATCTTACCTAATGCGTTACTCTGTTCTTCATGAACTTAATACTCTAGATGCAGGCAGGAGTCGGTCGATGTGTGTAGTAAAAGTAGTAGATGCAAAATCGTTTCGGTCTACTTGACACGGACGTGATGCCTATATGCATAATCATTGCCTTGGATATCGTCATAACTATGCGCTTTTCTATCAATTGCTCGACAGTAATTTGTTCACCCACCGTATTAATTTCCTTCAAGAGAGAAGCCTCTAGTGAAACCTATGGCCCCCGGGTCTATTTTCCATATTATATTTTCAGATCTATAAACCAAAAATACCAAAAAAAATTTGCTGCAATTTTTTTTACTTTTGTTTTACTTTTCGTTTTAGTAATCTTTCATATCTATCTCTATCAGATCTCATCCTTGCAAGTAACCGTGAAGGGATTGACAACCCCTTTATAGCGTTGGGTGCAAGTGTTTGATTATTTGTGTAGGTACATCTATTGGGGACTTGCTTGTACCTCCTACTGGATTGATACCTTGGTTCTCAACAACTGAGGAAAATACTTATCTACTTTACTGCATCACCCTTTCCTCTTCAAGGGAAAACCAACGCAAGCTCAAGAAGTAGCAAGAAGGATTTCTGGCGCCGTTGCCGGGGAGATCTACATCAAGCCTACCAAGTACCCATCACAAACTCATCTCTTGCATTTACATTATTTGCCATTTGCCTCTCGTTTTCCTCTCCCCCACTTCTAAAACGATTTTCAGAAAAAACCAAAAAGATTTGCCTTTTTATTCGCCCCTTTTCCGTTCGTCTTTTCGTTTGCTTGTGTGTTAGATCGTTTGCTCGTCCTTATGGCTCAACCCAAAAGCTTTGATCCTTATCTTGGTAAGTTGGAAGATATTGAGAACAATGCTAAAAGTTTCATGTCACTCCAATTTGACCATAATAGTTTCTTCAGAAACGAGCTTAAAGAACAAAAGGCTATGCTGGAATACATGAATAAAGAACTTGATGATATGACTAAGGAATTTTATGGTTTGAAATCTCAGTTTGCTCACCTCGAAAATTTAGTAGGCCAAATTTCTGATAAACAAGCTACCTTAGTCAATAAAATGCCCGCTAAGCCAGAATCTTTAAATAATGACGAAGATCTTAAAGTGATTCATGCGAATCCTATTGAATCTTTGTTTTCTAAAACAAATCTTGATAAATATGGGACTGGAGATAAGTCACTCTAGTTAAAAGTTGTCCCAAGGATTCGGAGTTTATAGATCTTAATGCTAAAATTGATAAAAGTGGGATTGAAGAGGTCAAAACTTTAAATAGCAATGAGCCCACTCTTTTGGATTTCAAGGACTTTAATTATGATAGTTGTTCTATGATTGATTGTATTTCCTTGTTGCAATCCATGTTGAATTCTCCGCATGCTTATAATCAAAATAAAGCTTTTACTAAACATATCATTGATGCTATGATGAAATCTTTTGAAGAAAAACTTGAATTGGAAGTTTCTATACCTAGAAAGCTTTATGATGAGTGGGAACCTACTATTAAGATTAAAATTAAAGATTATGAGTGCCATGCTTTGTGTGATTTGGGTGCTAGCGTTTCCACGATTCCGAAAACTTTATGTGATGTGCTAGGTTTTCATGAACTTGATGATTGCTCTTTAAATTTGCATCTAGCGGATTCCACTATTAAGAAACCTATGGGAAGGATTAATGATGTTCTTATTGTTGCAAATAGGAATTATGTACCCGTAGATTTCATTGTTCTTGATATAGATTGCAATCCTACAGGTCCTATTATTCTTGGTAGACCTTTCCTTAGAACGATCGGTGCAATTATTGATATGAAAGAAGGAAACATTAGATTCCAATTTCCGTTAAGACAAGGCATGGAACACTTTCCTAGAAATAGAATCAAATTACCTTATGAATCTATTATGAGATCTACTTATGGATTGCATACCAAAGATAACAATACCTAGATCTATTGCGTTATTCCTAGCTAGGGGCGTTAAACAATAGCGCTAGTTGGGAGGCAACCCAATTTTATTTTCTGTTTTTTGTTTGTTTTTGTTTCTGTTTTTGGGTGTTTTACACATTATTACCTCTGTAGTAATTGTGTTTTATTGTTTTAATTAGTGTTTGAGCCAAGTAAGACCTTTGGGATGGTCTACGGTGATTGTTGATTTGATTTTGCTGAAAAACAGAAACTTTTGCGCTCAGTCCAGGAATTTTATAAATTCACCAGAGCATCGAATGAGTCTGAAATTTTTAAACAAGATTGATATACAAATTTACCAGATTGTCCTAATTGTTCAGAATTTTTGGAGTTACAAAAGTATTCGAAGTTTACAGATTGCTACAGACTGTTCTGTTTTTGACAGATTCTGTTTTCTTTGTGTTGTTTGCTTATTTTGATGTATCTATGGGTTGTATCGGGGGGGTATGAACCATGGAGAAGTTGGAATACAGTAGATATTACACCAATATAAATACAGAATGAGTTCACAACAGTACCTAAAGTGGTGATTTATTTTTCTTATACTAACGGATCTCACGAGTTTTCTGTTGAGTTTTGTGTTGTGAAGTTTTCAAGTTTTGGGTAAAGATTTGATGGACTATGGAATAAGGAGTGGAAAGAGCCTAAGCTTGGGGATGCCCAAGGGACCCCAAGCCATATTCAAGGATACCAAAGAGCCTAAGCTTGGGGATGCCCCGGTAGGCATCCCCTCTTTCGTCTTCAATCCATCGGTAAATTTACTTGAGGCTATATTTTTATTCACCACATCATATGTGTTTTGCTTGGAGCGTCTTGTATGATATGAGTCTTTGCTTTTTAGTTTGGCACAATCATCCTTGCTGCACACATATTTTGAGATAGACACGCATTAATCGTGAATTTATTAGAATACTCTATGTGCTTCACTTATATCTTTTGAGCTAGGCAATTTTGCTCTAGTGCTTCACTTATATCTTTTTAGAGCACGGTGGCATTTTATTTTATAGAAATAATTGAACTCTCTTACCTCACTTATATTATTTTGAGAGTCTTTAAACAGCATGGTAATTGGTTTAGGTTATGAATTTAGTCCTAATATAATGGGCATCCAAGAGGGATATAATAAAAACTTTCATATAAAGTGCATTGAATACTATGAGAAGTTTGATTCCTTGTATATAGTTTTGAGATATAAAGATGGTGATATTAGAGTCATGCTAGTGAGTAATTGTGGATTGGTAGAAATACTTGTGTTAAAGTTTGTGATTCCCGTAGCATGCACGTATGGTGAACCGTTATGTAACGAAGTCGGAGCATGATTTGTTTAATGATTGTCATCCCTTGTGTGAGGGTCGGGAGCGCGCGATGGTTAAGTCCTACCAATCTCTCCCCTAGGAGCATGCGTCTAATACTTTGCTTTGATAACTAATAGACTTTTGCAATAAGTATGTGAGTTCTTTATGACTAATGTGAGTCCATGGATTATACGCACTCTTATCCTTCCACCATTGCTAGCCTCTCTAGTACCGCGCAACTTTGGCCGGTGCATTAAACCCACCTTCCTCAAAACAGCCACCATATACCTTCCTCAAAATAGCCACCATACCTACCTATTATGGCATTTCCATAGCCGTTCCGAGATATATTGCCATGCAACTTCCACCGTTCTGTTTATTATGACACGGACCATCATTTTCATATTGCTTTGCATGATCGTAAGATAGCTAGCATGATGTTTTCATGGCTTTTCCGTTTTTTATGTCATTTGCTATGCTAGATCATTGCACATCCTGGTACACTACGGGAGGCATTCATATAGAGTCATATTTTGTAATTCTTGAGTTGTAAGTAAATAAAAGTGTGATGATCATCATTAGAGCATTGTCCCATGAGAGGAAAGGATGATGGAAGCTATGATTCCCTCACAAGTTGGGATGAGTCTCCGGACTTTACAAATAATAAAAGAGGCCAATGAAGCCCAAATAAAAAAAGAGGCCAAAGATGCCCACCAAAATAAATAAAAAATAAAAAATGAGAGAAAAGAGAGAAGGGACAATGCTACTATCCTTTTTCCACACTTGTGCTTCAAAGTAGCACCATGATCTTCATGATAGAGAGTCTCCTATATTGTCACTTTCATATACTAGTGGGAATTTTTGATTATAGAACTTGGCTTGCATATTCCAATGATGGGCTTCCTCAAATTGCCCTAGGTCTTCGTGAGCAAGCAAGTTTGATGCACACCCACTTAGTTTCTTTTGAGCTTTCATACACTTATAGCTCTAGTGCATCCGTTGCATGGCAATCCCTACTCACTCACATTGATATCTATTGATGGGCATCTCCATAGCCCGTTGATACGCCTAGTTGATGTGAGACTATCTTCTCCTTTTTCCTCACAACCTCCACCATATTCTATTCCACCTATAGTGCTATATCCATGGCTCACGCTCATGTATTGCATGAAAGTTGAAAAGGTTTGAGAACATAAAAGGTGTGAAACAATTGCTTGACTTGTCATCGGGGTTGTGCATGATTTAAATACTTTGTGTGGGGAAGATGGAGCATAGCCAGACCATATGATTTTGTAGGGATAACTTTCTTTGGCCATGTTATTTTGAAATGACGTAATTGCTTTGTTAGTATGCTTGAAGTATTATTGTTTTTATGTCAATATTAAGCTTTTGTTTTGAATCTTACGGATCTGAACATTCATGCCACAATAAAGAATATTACATGGATAAATATGTTACGTAGTATTCCACATCAAAAATTCTGTTTTTATCATTTACCTAGTCGAGGACGAGCAGGAATTAAGCTTGGGGATGCTTGATACGTCTCCAACGTATCTATAAATTTTGATTGTTCCATGCTATTATATTATCTGTTTTGGATGTTTTATATGCATTGATATGCTATTTTATATTATTTTTGGGACTAACCTATTAACCTAGAGCCCAGTGCCAGTTTCTGTTTTTTCCTTGTTTTTGTGTATTGCAGATATGGAATATTAAACGGAGTCCAAAAGGAATAAAATCTTCATTATGATTTTTCTTGGACCAGAAGGAACCTGCCAGACTTGGAGAGGGGGACAGGAGAAATGCCGGGAGACGACAAGCCTGCAGGGCACGCCCTAGGGGGGGGCACCCTCCTCGCTTGTGCCCCCCCTGCAGGCCTCCTAACCCTAATCTTCGTCCTATAAATTGCCAAATATTCCCCCAATACCAAAGAGAGCCACGAAAATACTTTTCCGCCGCCGAAAGCCTCTGTTCCCTTGAGATCCCATCTTGGAGCCTTTTCCGGTAATCTGCCGGAGGGGGATTCGATCACGGAGGGCATCTACATCAACTCCATTGCCCCTCCGATGAGGCGTGAGTAGTTCACCTCAGACCTTCGGGTCCATAGCTAGTAGCTAGATGGCTTCTTCTCTCTCTATGTTCTTCAATACCATGTTCTTCATGATCTTCATGGAGATCTATCCGATGTAATACTCTTTTGCGATGTGTTTGTCGAGATCCGATGAATTGTTGTTTTATGATCAGATTATCTATGAATATTATTTGAATCTTCTCTGAATTCTTATATGCATGATTTCATATCTTTGCAAGTCTCTTCGAGTTATTGGTTTGGTTTGGCCAACTAGATTGGTAATTCTTGCAATGGGAGAAGTGCTTAGTTTTTGGTTCAATCTTGCGGTGTCCTCACCCAGTGACAAAGTAGGGGTAGCGAGGCACGTATTTGTATTGTTGCCATCAAGGGTAAAAAGATGGGGTTTTCATCATATTGCTTGAGTTTATCCCTCTACATCATGTCATCTTACCTAATGCATTACTCTGTTCTTCATGAACTTAATACTCTAGATGCAGGCAGGAGTCGGTCGATATGTGGAGTAAAAGTAGTAGATGCAGAATCGTTTCGGTCTACTTGACACGGACGTGATGCCTATATGCATAATCATTTCCTTGGATATCGTCATAACTATGCGCTTTTCTGTCAATTGCTCGACAGTAATTTGTTCACCCACCGTATTAATTTCCTTCAAGAGAGAAGCCTCTAGTGAAACCTATGGCCCCCGGGTCTATTTTCCATATTATATTTTCAGATCTATAAACCAAAAATACCAAAAATATTTTGCTGCAATATTTTTACTTTTGTTTTACTTTTCGTTTTAGTAATCTTTCATATATATCTCTATCAGATCTCATCCTTGCAAGTAACCGTGAAGGGATTGACAACCCCTTTATAGCGTTGGGTGCAAGTGTTTGATTATTTGTGTAGGTACATCTATTGGGGAATTGCTTGTACCTCCTACTGGATTGAAACCTTGGTTCTCAACAACTGAGGGAAATACTTATCTACTTTGCTGCATCACCCTTTCCTCTTCAAGGGAAAACCAACGCAAGCTCAAGAAGTAGCAGAGATCAATATGAACATGTTATTTGTGCGTATATGTATTAGATCATGATAAAAAAATATGAATGGTGTTTACGTACCCAAAGATCTCTTGCACTCTTGTTGCTTTCGGTCATAAAGCGAATGTTCTCGCAAACATAATATGCACATATTTCAGTCCCCGTTGCCTGCCTCATGGACTTTACGAGAATAGAATTCAATCAGATAATAATGAAGCATGACAATGGTATTGAAACTAGAATTAAAGAGATGCGCGGACGTAGCTAGTACTACTTAATTACCCTGGGCTTTCGCCATTTCAGCTCCTCTTTCCATTCACCTCTAACATCTTTGGTGAACTTTTGCCAAACCCTGCCCGGCAAACAAAATGAATAAAGGAGTTATTAATTACTTGATATCAGGAAATGAACTAATAAATAAGCCGACATAGTGCGTCAATGATTGAAATTACCTTTCGAGCAACGAATGCAAGCTTTTGTAATCTTCAGGGTCTTTACTTAGCGAGTCTAGTACTTCAACAGTTCCATCGTCAACTCTAATGATTAGAAGGATCCAGTGGTAGATGCGCACACGATTTGTATAAGCGGGCATGCATAACTCATCAACTACACTTAACATCGAGTATATATATATAAACAAAAATAGAATTTGTAGTACAAGACAGTAACACTCACTGGAAGTTCCAAGGTAAAATTATTTCTGGTTTGTACTTTAGGGCCTTCAAAAACCTTAGAAGCAATTTCTCCGTGTCTTTAAGGTGCCTTCTCAACACTTCTTCATTGACGGTATTTGGGTCAATGAACCCAATGGCATAGACTCCAGCTCTTTTCAATTCAAAAATCTTCATTCTGCATAATACCACACAAAAGAATATAGTGAGTATAATAACAGGCAATGAAAGAGCTGAGCTAGAGACTTAAATTATAGAAAGAAATCACTTACAGACAATAGCAACTGACGATAGATTTGTCGAGTGCTTTTTGATTGAATAACTGAAAAAATTCTTCATTTTCAATCCACAAATCTTTTTCATAGACGTAATGCTCTTTGTCGATTTTCACCATGAGGCTCTCTCGCCCGTCCTTTACTTCTCTATTGTACCAGTCATGCAATTTGTACATTTGCGTTGTTAGAAGCTTCTCGTCGTCAGGAGTGACCAGAGGTTTCTCGGGGACATATTGCCATGCTATTTCATTCGAATCTAACGGTGGAAATTCCTCGATCTCTAGTAATTGTTCAACAGTGATACCGAGCATTCTAGCATTCTCTCTATCAGCATCGGTTATTACCACGTTATTGGCACTCACCTTGAGCGGGCTGATCGATTGGACTGCCTGTTCTCCGAGCTGGGGAACAGTTTTCCCGCATTTACTGCTACCGCTCGACTTCTGTCTTTTCTGGGATTCATAGGACTTGGTAATACAACGTTCATAGTCTGATACCGGTCTTTTCTCCGCCGGTTTAGCTGCATCAATAAAGTGTTGTACGACCTCGTCGGGTATTTTCTCCTTTGGCGGCGGGGGCGATTTCGGTCCAAAACAGGCCTGCAAAGCGAGATTCACTGATTCATCGAGTTCCTCGTCAGTCTTCTCGTAAGATAACTTCTTTTTGGCAGGAGGCTCGGGTTTCTTCTTTTGTGTTCTCTTCCGCTTTGGAGACACTGTTTTTCGATATCACGAACGTCTCGCGCTAGGCTTCGTCTCGGGGTGGGATGGACTCTGCTGACGTGGCGGAGCTTGATATCGCGGACTCGCCATGCGCTCCGTCTCGGGGTGGGATGGATTCGGCTGGCACGGCGGAGATGGATATGGCGGACTCACCCTGCGCTCCGTCTCGGGGAGGGTTGGAGTCTGCTGACGCGGCGGACTTGGAGGAGGAGTCGGTGGCCTTGGCACCGAGTTTGGAAAC
The DNA here is from genome assembly GCA_039707655.1 of Elymus sibiricus. Taxonomy (NCBI): domain Eukaryota; kingdom Viridiplantae; phylum Streptophyta; class Magnoliopsida; order Poales; family Poaceae; genus Elymus; species Elymus sibiricus. The sequence continues at coordinate 82,856,269 of CM077669.1, read as the reverse complement.
ACGATGCATTCCTTTTTCCATAAAATGACACAACGCCTGGCTTCTCCCAGTGTCCGCTCCCCTTCACCTCCAGGGTAGTCAAGATCTAGTGATTCATAAGCCGACACAACTTGATCCACCCCGACACGAGCATAGCCAGGTGTAATCGGATTGCCGTGGAAAGTTGCTTCAGGTCCACTCGGTAAAGCAAAGCCGTCCGCCGCCTTCATGGATATGTTCTTCAGTTTCACGTGTAGCTCACAAGGTGTCGACTCTAGGATATCATCCACGGGGTAGCGAGCCAGCAGTGCATCATCGGTCGGGACCTCCGTGGAACCCACGCTGCTTTTCGTCATAGATGATGGAATGGTACCATCCAATGCTGGATCTGGTTGCTGCTGCTGAGACGTGCCTTGCTGGCTAAGTTTGTTGATTTGCTCCTGCTGCATGTTATATTTGCGTTCCAAGTCCTGAATCCGATCTACTTCATGCTTCTTCTTTCTGTCACGACTTCTGTAGCTGTCGTTCCAATCCGCAAACCCGAGAAACCATGGAACCATGCCTTTGCCTCTTGTTCGTCCCGGGTGTTCAGGATTCTTGAGGGCGCGCGAAAGCTCGTCCTTCTCTCTCTCGGGCTCGTACACACCCGCTCGAGCTTCTGCTATTGCTTTAAGTAACTCGTCTGTGGCTTCTTTAAGACTTGCTAGTTCAAGAACCTCCCCTGTCTTTAGGTCCAACTTTCCCCCATGTGCATACAACCAAGTCCTGCACCTCTCGGGCCAAGTCTCTGTTAATGGAGTGACCCCTGCAGCCTTCATGTTTCTCTCCGATTCATCCCACTTAGGCAACCCATACTTGTAGCCGCCTGGCCCCAGACGATGGTGCCACTTTTTTTTGTTGGCATTTATCTTGTTTATTCTCGACCGTTTCTTAGCTTCTTCTGATTCCTTGCACTTCACAAATTCGTCCCAATCATCTGCTAACTTCACATATTCTCCTTTGAATTCTGGAGTCTTCCTTCCGTTTTCCACGTAACTTTTCCATAATCTTTTTTTCCAAGACTGGAATTGTGTGGCCATCTTCTTAAGAGCACACTTCTTGACTTTCTCCTGTTGGAGATGTGTGAGACCCTCTGGTAGGGTGAAATGTTTCATGAGCTCCTCCCAAAGCAGATCTTTTGCTCTTTGGCTGACAAAAGAAACTGCTTGGGTATCTTTAGGCTGATTCCATTCTTGAACGGTAATTGGGATTTGGTCCCTAACGATAACTCCGCATTGACGTATAAATTTGTCTGCATTCTCTTTAGGAGCAATCGGTTCGCCATCTGCTCTGATTTGATCGATGTTAAACTTTACGCCTTGTTTCAACTTTTTTGTCGAGCCATGTTTAATCCTTGTAGAAGATTTGCTCGATCCGGAGGGCTAAAAGGAAGAAAGATTCGTTAATATATACAAATCAATCAATACATCTGATGATCACCAGAGGGCAAATTAATACCTCGCTGGACTCTGTTAAATGGACAAAAATTTCTTCGCCATCGTCATTGTCAGCTGGTTCGCCTTCGTCTCTTGGTTGTTCTTCCTCAATTCCCTCACCGAATGGGTTAAGGTATTGTGAGCCATCATCTACTTCATTCTCTTCGTTTCCGGAGCATATCAGGTCGTACATGGCATTCTCTTGATCATGGTCTCTGTCTCTACCGTCCATAGCTTAACTAATCCAGAACAAATATAAAACAATTAGAATGCATTCAATAAGCAGAACCGGAGATATGCAAATCAATACAAGGCAATGCAACAACAAATGCGATCATATAATATCACTAATACATCATCGAATAGTATCAGTAATACATCATCGAATATAATATCACTAATACATCATCAGAATAGTTGACGTCTCGCGACGCAGGCGGTGGACACCCAAAGATAAGGAACTATGACGGGATCATAGCTCGGGTGTGATCCCTGAAGAACCTGCCAGGTATTGGAGAACCTGGCGTCCAACGCAGCCATGTAGCGTCGGACGTGCTCGTCCTCCTCCCTGACACGGCGACGTACCACCTCCGCGGGGGCCGGCTCCCTCTGCACCGACTGTGGTCCACGCGACCGCCACCAAATAACCTCCGGGTCGACGATGGGACCCTCATTCCTCACCAAGCTCCGCGCCCCGGAAGGCAACATCTCCCAGTGCCAGCCCGGCGGAGCCCAGTCCCAGACATGGCGCCTCTCAAGCAGGTGGTTGCCGCCGAGTCGACGACGAGGATGCGGGATGGGCATCGTCGACTCGAGAACTTATAAACGTGGGATTTGCCTAACAATGATTATCATTTTATTATCCTACTCATATTTATAAACAAATTCAGCAACATCTAAACACATCTAAACATCAAACATCTAAACAAATGTGTGATTAGCTAATCAGCAACATCTATACACATCTAAACATCAAACATCTAAACATCTACCAATTTTTTTGGAGCTAAACATCTATCAAACATCTAAACATCAAACATCTATCTAAACATCAAACATCAAACATCTAAACATCTAAACATGTGAATGGATTTGGGGATCAAGGGCCTCACCTTGACGAACGGGCCGGCCGGACGAGAAGAGCTGGAGGCAAGGGGTCGATGGAGGCGGCGGCACCGGGGTCGGGTGGCGGCACTGGGGTAGATGCTGTAAAAATGCTAGCAGGATCAAACAACAATAAAATTCTAGTGCTTGCATGCAAATTCATCAATTTTTACAGCAAGTATAAACTTAATTAGAACATGACCAAAAACTGTTTCAAAACATGCTCATACACCTCCTCCCACTTCTAGTGCGCACTTAATTCCGTTATCCAGGTGAAATTCATCATTTTTACAGCAAATACAAACTTAATTCCGTTATCCAGGAGAAATTCATCGTTATTGAAATAGAACTTACAATAGAAAAAGATAATACTACTCATAATAGTAGTGAAATTCATCGTTATTGAAATGGCCAGGCGCGCTCAAGGGGATGGCCATGGCGCCGCCACGCTCAGGCAGGCCGACGGCCATGGAGCCGCCTCGCGCGCTCGGGCATGGCGAGGGGAGGTCAGGGCGGCGGAACAGAGAGGGGGGAAGGAGGCGGCGGCTCAAGGGGATGGCCATGGCGCCGCCACGCTCGGGCAGGCCGGCGGCCATGGCGCCGCCGCGCGCGCTCGGGCATGGCGAGGTGAGGTCAGGGCGGCGGAACAGAGAGGGGGGAAGGAGGCGGAGGCTCACCGTGGGAGGAGTGGATGCAGCACGGGCTCGTCGGCGGGCAGCAGGGGACGGGCCGACGTCGAGGTCTGGTGGCGAGGAGCGGCGACGGAGACGAGCAGCCTGGCGGCATGGTGTGGAGAAACTGAGGGGGGGGGGAGAGAAACTGAGGAGGGAGCGCGCGCTTTAAATACCCCGGGACTCTTTAGTCCCGGTTGGTATCTCCAACCGGGACTAAAGACCCTTTAGTCCCGGTTGGTATCACCAACCGGGACTAAATGTCCTCCCTTTAGTCCCGGTTGGATCCACCAACCGAGACTAAAGGCCCATCTTTTCGGCGGCCCAAATTCCGCGCGGGAAGGGACCTTTAGTCCCGGTTGGTAGCACCAACCGGGACTAAAGCTGTATTTTCTCTTTTTTGTTTTGTTTTGTTTTTCTAATTTCTGTTTTTAGATTTGGAATAACTATTAGAATATTTATAGTTTTTTAATGAATCTTTTTGCTTTCGGTCAAAACAATTACAACCTTTCTGTTAGTGCCAGTATTTTTCAAATTTAAATAGTTTATATTTGAATTCATTTGAAATTTGTGTGAAACGGTAATTTGTGAATAACTTTAGTTTAAAAATAGATTTTTGAGTGATTGTTTTTCCTGTTGTTTAATATTAGTATATTTTATCATTATGTTAAAGTTGGAAATTTTTAGGATAATTTAAATAGGTGTTTTAATCAAAACGAGATTATGTTTAACTCTTTTAGTTTTATACCTTTATTTGTTTTAATCAAAATCACCCAAATGAACTCCAGACTTTTTGTGCATTCAATATGCACCATTCTAAGCCACATCTTCAAATTTCAACCCTATCTAACTTCATTTGCTATTTTTCATGCATTTAATAATTTTTTGAGCTAAATGACCCTGAAATTAAAAAGCACTACAAATGAAATCTAAAAAGGTAGAAACTTGGCATGGTATCATCATTTCACCCACATAGCATGTGCTAAAAAGTTGAGAGGGTTACGGCAAAAACTGGATGCACTTCGTGTACAAACTAGACCATCTCCTTCGAAGTATGAGGGTTTCGGACGAAAACTCATCTGTTACAAAGGCATTTTATTTTTTTAAACTTGTTTCAACTCCAGACTTTTTGTGCATTCAATATGCACCATTCTAAGCCACATATTCAAATTTCACCCCTTTCTAACTTCATTTGCTATTTTTCATGCATTTAATGATTTTTTTGAGCTAAACGACCCTAAAATTAAAAAGCACCACAAATGAACTCTGAAAAGGTTGAAACTTGGCATGGTATCATCATTTCACCCACATAGCATGTGCTAAAAAGTTGAGAGGGTTACGGCAAAAACTTGATGCACTTCATGTACAAACTAGACCATCTCCTTCGAAGTATGAGGGTTTCGGACGAAAACTCATCTGTTACAAAGGCATTTCATTTTTTAAAACTTGTTTCAACTCCAGGCTTTTTGTGCATTCAATATGCACCATTCTAAGCCACATATTCAAATTTCAACCCTTTCTAACATCATTTGCTATTTTCATGCATTTAATGATTTTTTTGAGCTAAACGACCCTGAAATTAAAAAGCACCACAAATGAATTCTGAAAAGGTTGAAACTTGGCATGGTATCATCATTTCACCCACATAGCATGTGCTAAAAAGTTGAGAGGGTTACGGCAAAAACTGGATGCACTTCGTGTACAAACTAGACCATCTCCTTCGAAGTATGAGGGTTTCGGACGAAAACTCATCTGTTACAAAGGCATTTCATTTTTTTAAACTTGTTTCAACTCCAGACTTTTTGTGCATTCAATATGCACCATTCTAAGTCACATATTCAAATTTCAACCCTTTCTAACTTCATTTGCTATTTTTCATGCATTTAATGATTTTTTTGAGCTAAACGACCCTGAAATTAAAAAGCACCACAAATGAACTCTGAAAAGGATGAAACTTGGCATGGTCTCATCATTTCACCCACATAGCATGTGCTAAAAAGTTGAGAGGGTTACAACAAAAACTGGATGCACTTCGTGTACAAAACTGGACCATCCCGGCTACTCACTAGAGAAGAAAAGTGATGACAGTGCAGCCAATCACATCCCAGAGTGGGATCTTGGGGTATAAATTTTTTTCTTCGCGTGTGTCCCTTGATTATTGCGCCGTAACCATGTACAATTTTCATCATTTAACAGGATGCTTGGGTCAGTCTTTACTGCGAAGGGAGGAATTTCATCAAACTTTTCATAATCTTGTGACATGTCTGTCTTGTCCTCCAGTCCCATGATGTTTCTTTTCCCAGAAAGCACTATGTGGTGCTTTGGCTCATCGTATGATGTATCCGCTTTTTTATCTTTCCTTTTTCTCGGTTTGGTAGACATGTCCTTCACATAGAAAACTTGCGCCACATCATTGGCTAGAACGAATGGTTCGTGTGTGTGCCCAAGATTGTTGAGATCCACTGTTGTCATTCCATACTGCGGGTCTACCATTAACCCTCCTCCAGTCAGATTGGCCCATTTGCACCGGAACAAAGGGACCTTCAAATCACCTCCATAGTCAAGTTCCCATATCTCCTCTATGTAACCATAATATGTGTCCTTCTCCTTGCTGTTTGCCGCATCGTCAAAGCGGACACCACTGTTTTGGTTGGTGCTCTTTTTATCTTGGGCGATCGTGTAAAATGTATTCCCATTTATCTCGTACCCTTGGAAAGTCAATATAGTCGAAGATGGTCTCTTGGCCAACAAGTACAAGTCATCTTCAACATTGTCATCATTCATGAGATGTGTTCAAAACCAACCGCCGAAAGCCTCAATGCGTGTACGTTGAATCCAGGGGTCAGACTTCTCCGGGTTCTTCGAGCATATAATATCCATGTGTTTCTCGATATACGGGGTCACCAAGGTAGAATTCTGTAGAACTGTGTAGTGTGCTTGCGCCCAAGAATGCCCGTCCCTACATATTATTGATTTTGGTCCAAGCGTGCCTTTTCCATGCAGTCTCCCCTCATGCCGCGATTGGGGAACACCATTCGGCTTAATGTCAGGAATAAAGTCAACACAAAACTCAATAACCTCCTCTGTTTCATGGCCCTTGGAGATGCTTCCTTCTGGCCTAGCACGGTTACGAACATATTTCTTTAAGACTCCCATGAACCTCTCATAGTGGAACATATTGTGTAGAAATACAGGACCCAGAATGGCAATCTCTTCGACTAGGTGAACTAGGACGTGCGTCATAATATTGAAGAAGGATGGTAGGAACACCAACTCGAAACTGACAAGACATTGGACCAAATCATTCTGTAAGCTTGGTAGGATTTCCGGATCGATTACCTTCTGAGAAATTGCATTGAGGAATGAACATAGCTTCACAATGGCTAATCGAACATTTTCTGGTAGAAGCCCCCTCAACGCAACCGGAAGCAATTGCGTCATGATCACGTGGCAGTCATGAGACTTTAGGTTCTGGAATTTTTTCTCTGTCATATTTATTATTCCCTTTATATTCGACAAGAAGCCAGACGGGACCTTCATACTGAGCAGGCATTCAAAGAAGATTTCCTTCTCTGCTTTGGTAAAAGCGTAGCTGGCAGGACCTTGATACTGCTTTGGATGCATGCCATCGTTTTCGTGCACACGTTGCTGGTCCTCCCGTGCCTCCGGTGTATCTTTTGTCTTCCCATACACGCCCAGGAAGCCTAGCAGGTTCACGCAAAGATTTTTCGTCACGTGCATCACGTCGATTGCAGAGCGGACCTCTAGGACTTTCCAATATTTTAGCTCCCAAAATATAGATTTCTTCTTCCACATGGGTGCGCGTCCCTCAGCGTCAGTCAGAACAGATTGTCCGCCAGGACCCTTTCCAAATATTACTTGTAAATCCTTGACCATATGTCATCACCAGTACGGAGGACGGGCTTCTTCCGGTGTTCTGCCTCACCTTTGAAATGCTTGCCTTTCTTTCTTAAGGCATGCTTGGTCGGAAGAAATCGACGATGTCCCAGGTACACATTCTTCTTGCATTTGTCCAAATATATACTTTTAGTCTCATCTAAACAGTGCGTGCATGCATGGTATCCCTTGTTTGTATGTCCTGAAAGGTTACTAAGAGCAAGCCAATCATTGATGGTTACAAATAGCAACGCTCGCAGGTCAAATTCCTGCTGTTTGTGCTCATCCCACGCACGTACACCTTTTTTATTCCACAGCTATAAAAGTTCGTCAACTAATGGCCTTAGGTACACATCAATGTCGTTGCCGGGTTGCTTAGGGCCTTGGATGAGCACTGGCATCATAATGAACTTCCACTTCATGCACAACCAAGGAGGAAGGTTATAGATACATAGAGTCACATGCCATGTGCTATGCTTGCTGCTCTGCTCCCCAAATGGATTAATTCCATCTGCACTTAAACCAAACCATAAGTTCCTTGGGTCATCTGCAAAGTCCGACCACTCTCTCTATATTTTTCTCCACTGCGACCCATCAGCGGGTGCTCTCAACTTCCCGTCTTTCGTACGGTCTTCTTTGTGCCATCGCAACGACTTGGCATGCTCTTTGTTTTGGAACAAATGTTTCAACCGTGGTATTATAGGAGCATACCACATCACCTTGGTAGGAATCCTCTTCCTGGGGCGCTCGCCCTGAACATCATCACCAGGGTCATCGCGACCGATCTTATATCGCAATGCATTGCATACCGGGCATGCATTCAAATTCTCGTACTCACCGCGGTAGACGATGCAGTCATTAGGGCATGCATGTATCTTCTGCACCTCCAATCCTAGAGGGCAGACAACCTTCTTTGCTTCGTATGTACTGTCGGGCAATTCGTTGTCCTTTGGAAGCTTATTCTTCATTATTTTTAGCACCTTTTCAAATGCCTTGTCAGATACACCATTCTCTACCTTCCATTGAAGCAATTCCAGTGTGGTACGGAGCTTTGTGTTGTCATCTTCGCAATTTGGGTACAACCCTTTTTGTGATCCTCTAGCATGCGCTGAAACTTCAACTTCTCCTTTTCACTTTCGCAGTTTCTCTTTGCATCACCAATGGCCCGACCAAGATCATCAGCGGGCTCATACGATGCCTCAGCTTCTTCTTCTTCATTCTCTTCCCCCATTGTAGTACCATCATATTCAGGACACCTAGGATAGTTGTCGTCATGCTCTTCTTCTTCATTCTCTTCCATTAGAACCCTTCTTTCTCAGTGCTTGGTCCAACAATTATAGCCGGACATGAAACCGGATGTAAACAGGTGGACGTGAATCTATTTTGAGCTAGAGTAAGTCTTATCATTCTTACACACACCACATGGACAACACATAAAACCATCCCGCTTGTTTGCCTCAGCCGCACGCAAAAAACTCTGCATGCCATTAATGAACTGGGGAGAGCGTCGGTCATCGTACATCCATTGCCGGTTCATCTTCATTACACAACACCGAAAAGACCAAATTAATACAAGTTCATACATAAAGTTCATACGCACTTATTTTCTCATAAAACAACATACAACTATCTAGATAAAACATTTAAATGCAACAACAAATGCGATCAAAATCGCAACTAAGGTAGCAATTGATCCAACAGCATAATGATACCAAGCCTCTTTATTAATGGCATATTTTCTAATCTTTCTAATCTTCAAGCACATTGCATTCATCTTGATGTTGTGATCATCGACGACATCGGCAACGTACAACTCCAATTTCATCTTCTCTTCTTCAACTCTTTTCAATTTTCCTTTCAAATCCTCGTTTTCTTTTTCAACTAAATTTAACTTCTCGACAATAGGGTCGGTTGGCATTTCCGGTTCAACTACCTCCTAGATAAAAATATTTATGTCAACTTGATGGGCATAATTGTCATTAACACGAAATGCAACAAATAGTTATAAAAGAGAATATACCACATCCGAATCGTAAACCGGACGAGGGCCGACGGGCACGGATATCATAACCATGGCACTATATATAACAACAATCATACTAGTAAGAAAATTATGCAAGTAACTATCTAAATCATACAAATACGATTTTTTAATAAAAAGGATAAGAACACAAGAAGAGGCTCACCAAGGTGGTGCCGGCGACGGGACGGTGCGGGCGATCGACGGTGGTTAGGACGGGGACGGGAAGGCACACTAAGTAAACCACACCTACACATATGCAAACTAAGGAGTTAATTTGAGCTCAAATTGCATATAAATAAAAAAAAACTACCACATAATTACACTCAAACTAAAACCCACAAATCACTATACTTATAAAGCATTGCACGAGCTGATCTAGCAATAAGAGATGAAAGGACAAAGTTGCTAACCTTTGTGGACACTTGGATGGATTGGGGTGCCTCAAATCTTGACAAATCTTGGCAAAAATGGAGGGAGGAGCTCGAGCTAGGGGAAGAATAGAGGGAGGAATTCGAATGGAAAAAACAGAGAAATGGAGTCGGGCTGGACGAAGGGTTTATATAGGGAAAGCTTTAGTCCCGGTTGGTTATACAAACCGGGACTAAAGGTCCACCTATAGTCCCGGTTTGTATCACAAACCGGGACTAAAAGGGCTCGTGGGGGCCCCAGGCTGACACCAGCCTGCCACCACCCCTTTAGTCCCGGTTTGTGATACAAACCGAGACTATAGGTTCCAAATGAACTGGGACTAATGATGCCCGTGCCCCACGACCGCTCTTAGCCGTTGGAACCGGGACTAATGGTCACATTAGTCCCGGGCCAAAGCCAAACCGGGACTAAAGGGTTAAACGGAAGGCCTGTTTTCTACTAGTGGTTAAAGGGAGAGAAGAGGTGGTACTAATCTATATACTAATGCTTTTGCCCTTCGTTCGTTCTATGTTTTTTTTCCAAATGAAGCGTTCCAGGCTCGTATCCTTTCTCTCGAGCGACTCGCAAGCTGCGGACGTGGGCCTTGGCCAGTTCTATCCCAACACAGTGGGCCAAATATTTTAATGTGCCTCTCCTTCCGTTCCAAAAATCTCTGTGATAGAAGGGTTTGCTTTCAAATTAATAGTCCCACCTCACTATTGTATATCAAATATCGCCAATTTATATACCTCAACAAATAGACAATCAACAAGCCCGTTGGTCAATATACAAAGGGTGAGGTGTCACAGGATAGTGGGAGATCCTGAAAATAAACATAATGCGGGCTGAGGCCTCCACTCACACGCTTGAGAGTAAACGAAGCGAAGCTGGACATGGCCGAAGGGAAAGCGAGGAGGAAAAAAAATGTATGGCAACGCATACACACACGACCAGCTAGCGCAACACAAGCCAATGGCTGCTGGAGGGAAAGCGAGGAGACCAGCTATCTGGCGCAACACAAGTCAACAGGGTCCCAAACAACCCAGGCATGGGTTCTTTAAGAAGCTAGCTGATCAAAGCAAGAGATGGCTAGACTCGTGTCCACATAGGAGAAAATACATCACATTTTTTTCATGATTAGTTTCCGTGAAAGGAATTGTTTTACCATCAGTCTTTAGATACACATAGATTTGATTGATTAAATATATAGTTGGCATAGTCAGACATCCCATTTTTTTGCATGATTAGTTTCCGTGAAAGAAATTGTTTTATCATTTGGTCTTTACATACATATAGAGATTCGATTAAATATATAGTTGGGGGAGTATTCCGAGTTACTGAGATAACCAAAATAGTTGGCACATGTTTGTGCACAATTTAGAATAAAAAAAACCAAGTATTCAATTCGGCAAGGAAAATCGTATCCAAATTTTTAAATAATCTCGGTATGCCACTGTAACACTGTTGAGCATAGAAATTTATATTGGCAAAAAGCTAAACTTTTCTATAGTCACATCATAATTGAGAAGTTCAATATTTCCGAATATGGCGATGTCTAACCCATTGTGCGCGCAACGGCAGTCCTCTCCGCATGCACACCTCTGGATCCACGCCCGGCTGGCCCACCTTTTCCATGCAAGAAATCATTTTCTGTCCTCCTACAACCCTACCTGGTCCCACCACCCACGTGATTGTGTGAAGCCCCTCTTCTCTCCCTTGCAATATTTCATGCCTCTTTTTTCTCTTTATTCAATGAAGACCCACCGGTACATAATTATTTGAAGCACCATGTACACATACTTCTGCGAAATATTCTTTATCTAAGGAATTTTATCATGAAGTTGGGGCCTACTTGAATTTTAACTTAAAATTTGGTGGACTTTGTTGTAAGCAGTGATGAACTTTTCATTTTTATTGTAAAGTGTTAAATAACAAGTTTCGGGAGTTGAAGAACTTTCTGAATACTAGGTCTGCACTTTGTCAGAAATATTAAAGTACTTTGCTATAAAATCTATTTGAAACTGAAGAGCTATATAAACAGCTTGTCCGAACTTTGCTAGAAACAGTGAATAACTTTTCATTTTTGTTGTTTCAGTCGTTTCAATTACATTAAATATTTCACTAAAAAATTTCAAACTAGTCCAAATATATTCAACATTGGTCTTGTTCTAAAGGTCTTCGCGTCAGAGGTTCAAATATATAAAAATAAATAAAATTGAAATATCGGTTTAGAAGACATAAATGATTTAAGGTTACAAAGGGGTGATAAAAGGATGGATTTGTTTGGGAGAGAGAAGAGCGAGGTACAAGCAACCTGTTGATTTGACGCGCATGCGGAATGATTGATTTGACGTGCATGCTGGATGGATGGACCTGATATGGGTTGCGCGGGCAATGAGTTAGATAAAATCCATAGAAGATCCGAATTTAGCATTCATGTCCTTGCCAATTATGTGTGCAACTTAATTTTAATTACACTTATATAATGTCCAGTACAACTGGTGCCTCCACCAAGTTAGGAAAATCCACATAATTTCAATCACTTATGATCAAACTATTTGCTAGCGATGGAACAAGAAACATTTATGTTGCAGAGAGCATCAAAGAACGGATTGGCTAATGAAGATAAACATATGATATAGCGCATGTACGATAAAGAGCTAGATACCACAGACTGAAGTAGGAGATTGATAGATGAATGCTCCTCATGTTGCAACGCACGGGCAATATTTGCTATGCACCATATGCTAATAAGTGTTATGATATTGTTTCAGAGTCAAGTATACCATTTACTATGTTGAAAAAGATTTTGATTTTGGTACATGCAAAAATGTCTACAGCCTATAAACATCTTAAGTTAAGTAAGTGATAATCGATAAATGAATTTATGTGTGGTAGATTTATCCATCTATGGTACATATGCAAATATGCATGAGTATCTTTGTTTTTAAAATTTCCAAACATTTTCTCAACAATGATCCTTTTTATCTCGAATGTGATATATTGATATATTTTCAGATATTTACACGTGCATTGCTATACGTTTATATATTTCTAATACAAGAAAACACAAAAACATCTTTAAAAGGTTATTTTTTGTGTTTATAATTACTAGCACCGAGCTCGCTTTTACGTTACTAAACATGTTATGATCTAAACATCATGCATCCGCCTTGAAACACACATTTGCACTGACCATGAAAGACTCTTCCACCAAGAAAGGAGAGCCCCATTGATACTTTGTCTCCCGTTGCAACGTACGGGCCTTTTTGCTAGTAACCCTTCAATTTTTAACATGGCCTCAACAGAAAATTCATCAGACCTACCCTTAGTTCATGGGGTACATCAACCAGATAAAACTGGCATATGCGTGTGCGTATACCGGATTGTCGTATAACCCTAGCTTGCCTGCGAGCGATCTGAATGCAGCCACCGGCGCTTATGCTGCGCGCACCCCTCCATGAGGCCGCGTACAAGAGATCCCATCCTCAGCCTCACCGTCGCCGCCTCACCCACAGGTCAGTGGAGGATTTTGAGCTGGCGCCGATCATGCGATCAGTCAACATGCACAACCGCAGAAAGGGAATTTCTTTTTTTGAGGAAAAGTAGAAAGGAATGAATGAAAGACGAGAAGTTACCAGGTCTTCATTCGCGTTACGAATGGATCGCTACTGGTGTTCCCTGCTTATTACGACAGGCCCAACAACATCGTGTTTTTTGTTTTTGTTCCGAAGGCTAATACACTACTTTGAGACGTGCGTATATCGCGTTGGGGGCCCTTCAAAGTCGGGGGCCCGGGGCGGCTGGCCCCGACTCCGCCCCCAAGCTCCCGTCTGGCAATCTCCGGCATTCTTTGTCATGGTGGGCAACGGATCAAACTCCGATCAGTCAGGATACGTCGACTGGGATGTCGTCCCGTGTAGGTTGGAGGAGGCAATGATTGTTTGCATTGCACTCTGCCGCTTCCGGAAGGACAGCATCCTATCGACGATGGGATCTATCCGGCGCGACTCCATTGCGTCTGTGCATCGGGCACTTAGATCCTCTGGGGCTGGATCATCGCGGTCCTTCTGGGAGCCTTCACATCTCTCTTTCCCCATCACCGGTCCGCCGGACTATGAGTCCCATCAGGACCGGTGTGCCCGCCGAGGAAAGGAGAGGATGATGGCGGCCGACATGGCTTGGGCAGACACGGCTGATGCTGCGGCACGGGCGGCCGCAGAGGAGGACGGCATCCGCACCCGCAATGTAAAAAAACGGCAGTGGAGGAACATGCGCTCCCTCGCCCGAGAACAGAATCAGACAGTCTGTGACATGGCCGGAGTGCCACCTAAGGAGGAGAAGAAGGACAGTGACGGGTCGGACAGCTCCAGCGAGCAGTTCCGGCTTGATAAGTACTGCGTCGTCGACCGCTACTTCTACGAGAAGGACGGCAAGGGCGCTAGGAAAGGAAAGTACAATTGTGGATGATTTTCTTCATAGCTAGCATGTAGGTTAAACATGTCAAATTTTGATAGTCCGATAACAATGTTATGATGTACTAGCCGCACGATGTGTGTAATGTATCGTTTACATAGTTGCATGAATTTGATGTATGCTAATTGATCGTGAGAAGGAAAATGTAAAATTTGACCGGCCGGTGTGTGAGGACGGACCGGGGACGCGGGCATTTGTGGGACCGGATTTGCCAAGTCCTAGATGCTCTAACCGCCGGCCGGAGGTGGCCGGCACGTTCTCTGCCCACTGCTTCTAACCAGCGGACTTTGTCTTCGTGTTCCTCGATTGCATGGTGGCACCTGCTGTCGTCCCGTTGGAGTTCATGGTTTCTCGGATCATCGTCGCCTTGCCGTTGACATACCTTAAGAAGGTGTCTTCAAGGAAATGGAAAGCAGCCAACCGCCGCCTCCTCAGATCTTTTTTGTTTTTGCTAATTGTTAGGCACCTAATTTTCTTTTTGTGTTGTTATAGTCAATTTCCTTCAATCTTTTGCCAAGTTTCATGTTGATCCTTCTTCAGATCCCCGTCCTTTTTTTTTTGCTCTTTCTTATCTATACTATCTATATCTATATCTATATCTATATCTATACTATTATTAAAAGAGCAAACATCAATTCCTCTACAGCCACACAAAAAAGTGCACACGGGATGACCCCCAACGTCCGATCTGACCCACTTAGTACCATCTAACTGTCCACGTTACATCCACCAGACTACAATCAGATCAACGGTTCAAAAGAAATGTTCTGCCGGCAGACTCTCCCCTGTAGGATGCTACACAACCCAACCATCAACGTCGCCAGACTCCAAAACAGAACCTCCGCGATCAACGCCGCCACCAGGTTGCCGCGAACATCGCCTCGCCCCGTCTTCCTCGTCCCTGGTTGCCGCGATCGACTACAGGAATCACGGTCTATACCTACGGTTTAAACCGTAGGCAAAGCGATTAAAACCGTAGGCATAGGCTATGCCTACGGTCACCGTAGGCTTATACCCGTCGGCATAAATAGCGTCGGCAAACCAGCACCCCCCGTAGGCGGAGTAAAATCGTCGGCATGCATTATCTATGCCTACGGTTACCGTAGGCATATAGACGCGTCGGCAAAAATATTTGACGGCGCGTCCGTCAAGTGCCGTACGTAGACGTGCATACCTTAGATGCTGACACGTGTCAACAATATACCTACGGTTTAACCGTCGGCGTATGTCGTATTCATGCCTACGGTTGAACCGTAGACTTATATTGGACACGTGGCGGCATCTGGCGTGCCTTCAGCCGCATGTCTATGCCTACAGTTCCCCCCGTAGGCATACATCGGGTATATGCCTACGGTGTCACCGTAGGCCTAGATAACACGTGTCACGATCTGGTAGCTCGAGCTAGGGTCTATGCCTACAGTTAAACCGTAGGCATAGTTTTAGCCAAAAAAAATTGTGCCTGTTTTTGCATTTGCACAACAAATAAAATAGGTACAGTAGCAAAACCAATATATATATCAGCATTTGCATCACACAACTATATAGTATTATCAAATCATCTATTGAAACAAAATATAGAGCATCCACTACATAATATCAAACATAGATCATCCAGTACATAGCATCAAACATAGAGCATCCACTACATAGCATCAATATAGCATGAACATCAAACATAGAGCATCCACTACATATCATCAATGTAGCATGAACATCAAACATAGAGCATCATATTGTCCAGCATAGCATCATATCGAAGTCCTAGCCGAAGACCGTCGGCCGATAAGCAACGCCCACCGCCAGAACCAGAAGTCCACCTCCAAATAGCATCATCACTACAAAATGAATAATCACAACCATTTAGGATGATGGCATTTTGTCTAGTTCTAAGTTTGCGGCTTTGGAAATGTTATAACTATGAAAAATGCATCTTGAGAGTAGGGGACATACAAAAAGAGGTGATCCACGGCTCGAGGTAGAACCACCACAACCTGGGTTATGAACTGGGGTCACCGGGCTCCGTGAAGCAGGTGTACCATCATCAGGAGTGTTTGATGCTTGGCCGGATCCCTACATTGTGTTCGAAAGTGACATTAAGAGATCTCAAGCTATTTGTTGAAAAACTGATAGGTAATGCTTGACGTGTTTGGCAATGTACTAACCGGACTCTCGTCGTCACCATGTGTCAAGAATTCCTCGATCGTTAGCATTACTGGGGTTGGCCCAGGATTGGGTGGTGCCGGTCCCATTGGTTCAGCCCGAGTGCCATGTTCCATCCAAATATACATATTCTGCACGTTAGTTGACAAAGCGAAGACGGAAGTCAAAAATAGTGAAAGCACAAAATTTAGCTAGCTTGGCTCTAAGCGGTGAAAACTAACTAACCTGCAACTGTTGGGCGCGGTACTCCTCGAGCCGAGCCCGTTTGGCTTCATGTTCAGCGAACTCTTGGCGATAAGCTTTGACATACCTAGAATAGGCCTACAATTTGACACAATGAATCTAAGCAGCATAACCATGCACAAAAGAAATGTGTGAACGAGGATGAAAAGGAGAGATGCTTACTTCTTCCTCTCTGGAACGACTAGGACGTGCCCGGGACGGTTTAGCCGCACTCGCGCCAGTGCTGGAAGCTCGGAGCTGGACGTAACTGATGGTGGGCTAGAACACGCTGCCGTGTGCAGACATAACCACCGCCGTCTCGTCGGTCTCCGACACCATGGGATCAGCACCAGGAGGATTCCGCTCACTAAACGATGCCTTATAGTTTGTCAGATGCTCCTCTGACCTGCCATAGTAAGGGCTCTCCCCCTCCTTATGATCGTTCCGCACACGGCCAAGCGACCACGCCTCAATATGTGAGATGGACCTCTTTAACACGGCCTCCTGCAACGGCAAAAAGATGTTACGCATGCATACCAACATGACCGGAAATGAAAGCAATGACGTTTCATATATATACCTTGTGCCTCTTGAAGCGATGGTGGCTCCGGTTTCCTTGAATGTGTGTTCCGTCAGATCCCCGGTTTTTCGTGTTGATTGTGCTCTTGGCCGCAAACGATTCATCTTCCCTGAGCCACCTATTCACCAACACCGACCATCCATCAGCCTTTCCATCGCACCAACCCGGAATCACCTAAACAAGGAAAGCATGGAATTTCAAGATCAAACAATCAAATTTAGCACAAACATGAGAACAAGAAGGATGTGGTACTTACGTCCATGTACTGCTCCTTGGTCATAAGGGGGCGTTCCGCCTTCGCTTTCGTCTTGGTCATCTTCTGGTACAGAATAGTGTGGTAGAACTGTGTGATGGCCACACAGCGCGCCTCGTACGGCATCTGACGAAGCTTCAAAGCCACAGCCGCCTCAAAGACCTGGTCGGCTCTGGCCTTGTGCTCCTCTGGAACTCTATAGAACTCCTAGAGTCATGCATATAACCAGGATGAAACAAGTCATGATTTAAATGATTAACTATGAACTATATGGACGCAATATTTGACGGGAGAACTTCTGAAGAAACTTACCCAAAAACGGTCCCTCACGGCCTTAGCATGAGTCCCGTAGTCCGCAAGCCTGGCATCTTCATAGTGATGCCAGCGTACCGCTAACACCCGCTCCTCGCACGGCGGGTCCGCGTCAGGGCACGGGTTGAACAGGCCCGGCCTATATTTCCTCAGCAGAATAGTAATCATGCCGTTTGGAATCCGACCCTTCCCGATAATCTCCCAATTGCTGCAGAAGAATCAAAATATTAGTATGTGTGGATTGATTAGAATAAAAAAACTAAAGAAAATAAAATAAAATTGAAGAAACAAAATAAAACTTACTCTATCCCATTGGGAATAATGAGGGTCTTCTCTGCCTCGGTAGCAGGACGTCGAGGGAGGGTAGCCACTCCACGCAACCACCCCTCCTGGCTTGTACCCTCCTCCTCCCCCTCCTCCCCCTCCTCCCCCTCCACCCTCTCCTCACCCTCAACCTCCTCCCTATCCTCGGTCGCCCCCTCCTCACCCTGAACTTCCTCACTCTCTGAGTCCTCCCCTTCCTGCTCATACTCCTCGTCCTCACCCGTGGTGCCACTGGCAGAGGGCACCTCACTAGAGGACGTCCGAGGCCGGCCCCCTATGTCCGAGATGGAGCGCAGTTTCTGGACACGCGTTCCGTCTATAGAGGAGCATCCCCCTCCTCGTCCTCCCCCTCGTCGCTTGCCCCCTGCTCCTCTAGGGGGTCTTCCCCCGTCAGAGTCACGTAGTCGAGAGGGAACGGTGCTAGCTCTTCCTCTTCGAGTCAGCTTATCGCGAAGTGTGTCAACCAAGCCGCTGGAACTAGCCTTGCCCATGGTTCAATCACCTGCATTGTCAAAGAATAATCAATTGGTAAGTATAATAGAAACTTTATGCAAAGAAAGGAAGCATATTAATAATTCTACATGCAAAAAGAAGCATATTAATAAACCATACAAAAAAGACATAAAACGTACATCTGCTAGAACCCATACGAATCATCACTGTTGTAATCCATTCCTCGACCGGTCTCATCATCACTATCACGCATATCATCATCATTGTCTGAGAGGGGTGGAGGTTCATCTATGTCGTCATCGTCGTCATGTAACTTCTCAAGCATATCTATGTCCTTTATACTGACAACTACCTCACCATCACACCATGCATCGTCATCATCTTGGTCCACATCATCATCACCCAAGCGTACGTTTTCTTTAACGTTTGGGTTCACTTCATCATGTTGCTCTTGATAGAACACTCCCTCATATGTGATAGGGTTTAAGTTGTTGTAGTCATCATCGTTTGGGTCGGGTAGCTTACAATGTGGCGATACTTTGAACACAACTTCCCAGCCCTTTAGGTATTTTTTCTGGCATGGATAGGGCAGATAATAAACTTGTGTGGCCTGGTGAGCCACAATAAAGAGATCAGCTCCGGCATATACAGTTGATGGTTTAACTTCGACTAAACCAATGGAGGGCGTATGTTTCAGCCCCTTATCTGGGTCGAACCATAGGCATTTGAACACAACGAGATTGAGATCTTCACGCCCAAGACCGAATGCAAGCTCGTATATTTTTTTGACCCTTCCGTAGTAGTCAACTTTATTATCTCCTTCGGTAAACACTCCTGTGTTTATAGTTTTTGGATCAGGCTGACTATTCTGGTGCTCCTCTGTATGAAAGCGATACCCATTCACATCATATTTTTCACATTTCATTACCCGACGACCAAAACTCATTGAAACCCATCTCAATTCGTCATCCATGGGTGTGTTGGGATCTTTTCCCTACAAGTTTAATTGGAATAGTTGGGTTTATTAGTTCCGTGTAATAGAAACGATAAATGTTAAACTAGGTAATAGGAGCAAGTTAGAAATTACTTTCTGCATGAACCAAGCAACAAATTTTTTTCTTCCGGGGGCACCCTTTCGGAGAAGAGTATCCACCTCCTTGCCATTAGGAGGCATCTTTCCTGACCACTCTTGAAGCACGAATTCACTAAAATAAGAAAAGGGATATTAGAAGGAAACAAAGTGACTGGTTGCAAAGAAATGTGTTCATCCTTTACCTCATCCACACATCGTGAACTTCCTTAATGTTGTCCAAGACATAGAACATGACGTCCTCCCACTCAGAGTTTGACATTTTATAGGGTTTGGAGCCCCCAGCCTTTCCACCTTGCCCATTGAAAAGGAGGAGTTTGGGTTTATACTTGGGCTCTTCTACATTGTATCGCTCCAACTTATTATGCAGAGTGGGAACATCGTTCGGATAGTATGTTGTCCTGATGTTTGACACCTCTTCTAGGATAACTGCCTCAGCTATGGATGCTTCAATCTTAGCTTTGTTTCCGCATTTGTATCGAAGATGCTTGTTCTGCCTCTCAGGCCCGTACTGCCAATGATTCTGCACAGGCCCCCCCAACAATGCCTCGTTTGCGAGGTGCAACATGAGATGTGCCATTGGAGTAAAGAAGCCTGGTGGAAAGATCATCTCTAGCTTGCATATTAACTCTGGTGCCTTCTTATGCAATTGTTCCATCATCTTCGGACATATTTCTTTAGCACAGAGCGTGCGGAAGAAATGGCTAACCTCTGCAAGCACTCTCCAGACATGCTCGGGGAGATAGCCTCGAACCATCACTAGCATTAACCGCTCAATACATACGTGATAGTCATGACTCTTGAGTCCAGTGACTTTGCCGTTTAAGAGATTGACTCCCTTACTCATATTCGATGCATAACCATCAGTGAACTTGACGATGTGTTTGAGCCACTTCAATGCCTCCATCTTTTGTGGCTTTGTAAGGACGAAGTCAGCATCTGGCTTGAACCAAGTTTTCCGACTGATAGTGGGAGGCTACATGTTTAGCTTTTTTAATCACAAATCTTCTCTTGATCGGCTCTAGCCTTAACGTTACCCTTTGTATTATCAGGAAAGTTGAGGATCGTGCGAAAAAGGGACTCTGCGACATTCTTTTCAGTGTGCATCACATCGATGTTATATGGAAGTTTGAGGTCCTTGAAATAGGGAAACTTCGTGAAGCCAGCAATGTGAGTCCAGTTATGCGTCTCGCCATAGCCCTGAAAACTTTTACCCCCTTTGCCTTTGCCTTTGCTTTTAGGTTCGAGAGAATTTAGCTGAGCAAGAACATCTTCACCCGAAAACGTTGGAATCTGCTTTACTTCATGGACAACCCGACCTTTCGTGAAGTTCTTTTTGTCTTCCCTGTATTCATGGTCGGCAGGAAGAAACTGTCGATGCATGTCAAAGGCAACATACTTGCCACCCTTTTTCAGCCAAATGAAACGTAGAGCCTGCATGCACACTGGACATGGCATCTTCCCACTTGTACACCATCCATAGAATAGGGCATAGTCGGGAAGGTCATGCATGCAATAAAGCAACCAAACTTTCATCAAAAAGTTTCTTTGCAAATGTCGGTCGTATGTCAACCTCGGGAAGCACCAAGAATGGTGTGATACGTCTCCAACGTATCTATAATTTTTGATTGTTCCATGCTATTATATTATCGGTTTTGGATGTTTTATATGCATTAATATGCTATTTTATACTATTTTTTGGGACTAACCTATTAACCTAGAGCCTGTGCCAGTTTCTGTTTTTTCCTTGTTTTTGAGTTTTACAAAAAAGGAATATCAAACGGAGTCCAAACGGAATAAAAATTTACGGTGATTTTTTATGGACCAGAAGAGACCCACGGGGCATCGGAGTTGGGTCAGAAGAGCCACGAGGCAGCCACAAGCCTAGGGGGGCGCGCCCCCCTAGCTTGTCGTCGCCTCGTGGCCCCACTTGCCTTGTTTCCGACGCCAAAAATTCTTATAAATACCCAAACCTCCGAAAAGAACCCTAGATTGGAAGTTCCGCCGCCGCAAGCCTCTGTAGCCACGAAAAACCAATCGGGAGCCCGTTTCGGCACCCTGCCGGAGGGGGAAACCATCACCGGAGGCCATCTTCATCATTCCGGCGGTCTCCATGACGAGGTGGGAGTAGTTCACCCTCGGGGCTGAGGGTATGTACCAGTAGCTATGTGTTTGATCTCTATCTCTCGTGTTCTTGAGATGACATGATCTTGATGTACCGCGAGCTTTATTAATATAGATGAATCATATGGAGTTTTCCCCTCTCTATCTTCTTGTGATGAATTGAGTTTTCCCTTTGAACTTTTCTTATCGGATTGAGTCTTTAAAGGATTTGAGAACACTTGATGTATGTCTTGCGATGGGATATCCGTGGTGACAATGGGATGTTCTATTGATCCACTTGATGTATGTTTTGGTGATCAACTTGCGGGTTCTGTGACCTTGGGAATCTATGCATAGGGGTTGGCACACGTTTTCATCTTGACTCTCCGGTAGAAACTTTGGGGCACTCTTTGAAGTTCTTTGTGTTGGATTGAACATGATGAATCTGAAATTGTGTGATGCATATCGTATAATCAAGCCCATGGGTACTCGTGGTGACATTGGAGTATCTAGGTGACATTAGGGTTTTGATTGATGTGTATCTTAAGGTGTTATTTTAGTACGAACTCTAGGGCTGTTCGTGACACTTATAGGGATAGCTCATAAGATTGATCGGAAAAGATAACTTTGAGGTGGTTTCGTACCCTACAATAATTTCTTCGTTTGTTCTCCGCTATTTGTGACTTTGGAGTGAACTCTTTGTCGCAGGTGAGGGATTTACATATGATTCAATTATGTCAGTATTGTTGAGAGAACTTGCACTAGTGAAAGTATGAACCCTAGGCCTTGTTTTCAAGCATTGCAATACCATTTGTGCTCACTTTTGTTACTTTCTACCTTGCTGTTTTTATATTTTCAGATTACAAAAACTTATATCTACCATCCATATTGCACTTGTATCACCATCTCTTCGCCGAACTAGTGCACCTATACAATTTGCTATTGTATTGGGTGTGTTGGGGACACAAGAGATTTCTTGTATTTGATTGCAGGGTTGTTTGAGAGAGACCATCTTCATCCTACACCTCCCACGGATTGATAAACCTTAGGTCATCCACTTGAGGGAAAATTGCTACTGCACTACAAAACTCTGCGCTTGGAGGCCCAACAAAGTCTACAAGAATAAAGTTGCATAGTAGACATCAAGCTCTTTTCTGGCGCCGTTGCCGGGGAGGTGAGTGCTTGAAGGTATATCTTTAGATTTTGCAATTAAATCTTTTAGTTTCTTGTTTTTCACTATTTGGGTTTTATAAAAGAAAACTACAAAAAATCGAGTTTAGGTTGCATCAATTGGTTCATCTTTTTAATGTCTTACAAAAAATGATGGTTTGGAAAATTGTGCTCAATTTGTAGAGGAAGAATTTATGAAAATACTTAATGAGAATTCCTTGAATGATGAGCATGATTGCAATATTGCTAGTATGAATTCTCTGAATATCCATGATGCTAATGATATGCAAAGCCACAAGCTTGGGGATGCTATGTTTGATGAAGATGATATTTTTAGTCCCCCAAGTTTTGATGAGCAAATTTATTATGATAATGACATGCCTACTATCTATGATGATTATGATGATGACATGTATGCTATAAAGAGTGATAGTAACCAAGAAACTTGTCATCATGATTTTAATATTCAAAGTGGTTATGTCAATCAAGTATCTCATGATAGTTATTTTGTTGAGTTTGCTCCCACTATTATGAATGACAAGAAAATTGCTTATGTGGAGAGTGACAAATTTTCTATGCTTGTGGATCATGAAGATAATGCTTTATGTGATTGTTATATTGTGAAATTCCTTCATGATCCTACTAAAAATTATTATGAGGGAGGAACATATGCTTGTAGGAATTGCAATAATATCAAGTTTCCTCCCTATGTGTTGAAAGTTTTGAAGTCATGCTTGTTTTGCCTTCCAATGCTAGTTGATTCTTGTTCCCATAAATTGTTTGCTCACAAAATCCCTATGCATAGGAAGTGGGTTAGACTTAAATGTGCTAGTCATATGCTTCATGATGCTCTTGTTATGTTTCAATTCTTATCTTTTATGTGAGCATCATTGAAATCATCATGCCTAGCTAAAAGGGATTCAAGAAAAGCGTTTGTTGGGAGACAACCCAACACTTTTACTTTCTGTTTTTGTGTGTTCACATTATTAAGCTACTGTAGTAATCATGTTTTGTGCCTTTTATTTCAATAAAGTGCCAAGTAAAGCCTTTGGGATGACTCACAAGATGAGTAGAATTGATGCTGAACCAAAACAGAAGCTTTTGACTCCAGTACAGGAATATTCATTTTTTACTGGAGCGTGATAATGATCTGAAATTTTTACACAGTATTTATATACAAATTCTTCAGGTTGTCCTAATTTTTCAGAAGTTTTAGAGACAGGGAAGTATAGTTACACTACAGATCTTCACAGACTGTTCTGGTTTTGACAGATTCTGTTTTGCATGCATAGTTTGCTTGTTTTAGTATTTCCATAGCTTATATTTAGTGGTATAAATTATGGTAATGGTAGAATACAGTAGGTATCATGTGGGAACAATTCTGAATCTTGTCTTGACAGTACCTAAGTGAATGATCTATCTTTATTATACTAACCCATCTCACGAAGTTCCGTTAAGTTTTGTGTGATTGAAGTTTTCAAGTTTTGGGTGAGACACCGATATGAGGAGAATAAGGAGTAACAAGAACCTAAGCTTGGGGATTCCCAAGGCACCCCAAGGTAATATCCAAGGAATACTCAAGCGCCTAAGCTTGGGGATTCCCCGGAAGGCATCCCCTCTTTTGTCTTCAACATTATCGGTATATCTTACTTAGAGCTATATTTTTATTCGTCACATAATATGAGTTTTGCTTGGAGCGTCATTTCATTTTGTTGTTTTCTGTTAGGTGTTATTTATAATCTTGTTTTTCAATAAAAAGTTCCAAGAATTGCCTTTAGGATGCTTGCATTGCATGTTTGATGTGTGCTGTGTAAAAACAGAAACGTTTTCTGTAGTGTTTGAATTTTCATATTTTACTGGAACTTGGAAAGTTTCTGAATTTTTTACACAGAATTTTCATACAAATTATTTAGTGTGTCCTAAATTTTCATAATTGTTTGACTTACATAAGTACACTGTTTTCATAAATTGCTACAGACTGTTCTGTTTGGACAGATTGCTGTCATAGTTTTGTTATCTACTTATCCTCTAGTTTCCATAGCCTATATTGGTAGATATAAATTGTGGAAACGATAGTAAACAGTAGATGATGTTTGAAAATTATTGTGCAACTTGTCTTGGCAGTACATAAAGAGTTGATTTATTATTATGTGCACTAACCTATCTCACGAGTTCTTTTCAAGTTTTGTGTGGATGAAGTTTTTGAGAATAGGTGAAACCGGGATATGAGAGGATTGAACGAGATACAAAAGCTCAAGATTGGGGATGCCCAAGGCACCCCAAGTAAATATTTCAAGAAGTCTCAAGCATCTAAGCTTGGGGATGCTACGCATCCCACCTCTCTTCCTCAACTATCGGTTAGCCTATGTTGAGCCTAAATTTTTATTCGTTCACATGATGCGTGCTATTCTTGGAGTTCTATTTTTGTTTAGTTTGCTGTTTGAATAAAATACTTAAGATATTAAATTCTTAGATGAGAGAGTCTTCACATAGTTATTTAATTGTTGGCTACTCATTGATCTTCACTTATATCTTTTTGGAGTAGTTTATCTTTTGCTCTAGTGCTTCACTTATACCTTTGTAGAGCACGGCGGTGGTTTCATTTTATAGAAATTATTGAACTCTCTTGCTTCACTTATATTATTTTGAGAGTCTCTAAACAGCATGGTAATTTGTTTAGGTTATGAATTTAGTCCTAATATGATGGGCATCCAAGAGAGATATAATGAAAACTTTCATATAAAAGTGCATTGAATACTATGAGAAGTTTGATTCCTTATGATTGTTTTGAGATATAAAGATTGTAATATTAGAGACATGCTAGTGAGTAATTGTGGATTGGTAGAAATACTTGTGTTAAAGTTTGTGATTCCCATAGCATGCACGTATGGTGAACCGTTATGTGACGAAGTCGGAGCATGATTTATTTATTGATTGCCCTCCTTTGTGTGGAGGTCGGGATCGCGCGATGGTTAACTCCTACCAACCCTTCCCCTAGGGGCATGCGTCTAGTACTATGTTTCGATGACTAATAGACTTTTGCAATAAGTATGTGAGTTCTTTATGACTAATGTTGAGTCCATGGATTATACGTACTCTCACCCTTCCACCTTTGCTAGCCTCTCTAGTACCGCGCAACTTTCGCCGGTGCATTAAACCCACCTTCCTCAAAACAGCCACCATACCTACCTATTATGGCATTTCCATTGCTATTCCGAGATATATTGCCATGCAACTTCCACCGTTCCATTTATCATGACACGCACCATCATTGTCATATTGCTTAGCATGATCGTAAGATAGCTAGCATGATGTTTTCATGGCTACGCTAGATCATTGCACATCCCGGTACACCGCCGGAGGCATTCATATAGAGTCATATCTTGTTCAAGTATCGAGTTGTAATTCTTGAGTTGTAAGTAAATAAAAGTGTGATGATCATCATTATAGAGCATTGTCCCATGTGAGGAAAGGATGATGGAGACTATGATTCCCTCACAAGTCAGGATGAGTCTCCGGACTTTACAAAAAATAAAAGAGGCCAAAGAAGCCCAAATAAAAAAAAAGGCCAAATATGCCCACCAAAAGAAAAAAAATGAAAAAAAAGAGAAAAAAAATGAGAGAAACGAGAGAAGGGGCAATGCTACTATCCTTTTTCCACACTTGTGCTTCAAAGTAGCACCATGATCTTCATGATAGAGAGTCTCCTATATTGTCACTTTCATATACTAGTGGGAATTTTTCATTATAGAACTTGGCTTGTATATTCCAATGATGGGCTTCCTCAAATTGCCCTAGGTCTTCGTGAGCAAGCGAGTTGGATGCACACCCACTTAGTTTCTTTTTGAGCTTTCATACACTTATAGCTCTAGTGCATCCGTTGCATGGCAATCCCTACTCACTCACATTGATATCTATTGATGGGCATCTCCATAGCCCGTTGATACGCCTAGTTGGTGTGAGATTATCTCCTTCTTTTTTGTCTTCTTCACAACCACCATATTCTATTCCACCTATAGTGCTATGTCCATGGCTCACGCTCATGTATTGCGTGAAAGTTGAAAAAGTTTGAGAACACTAAAGTATGAAACAATTGCTTGGCTAAAACCGGGGTTGTGCATGATTTAATACTTTGTGTGATGAAGATGGAGCATAGCCAGACTATATGATTTTGTAGGGATAACTTTCTTTGGCCATGTTATTTTGAGAAGACATGATTGCTTTATTAGTATGCTTGAAGTATTATTGTTTTTATGTCAACATTAAACTTTTGTTTTGAATCTTATGGATCTGAATATTCATGCCACAATAAAGAAAATTACATGGATGAATATGTTAGGTAGCATTCCACAACAAAAATTCTGTTTTTATCATTTACCTACTCGAGGATGAGCAGGAATTAAGCTTGGGGATGCTTGATACGTCTCCAACGTAACTATAATTTTTGATTGTTCCATGCTATTATATTATCAGTTTTGGATGTTTTATATGCATTAATATACTATTTTATACTATTTTTTGGGACTAACCTATTAACCTAGAGCCCAGTGCCAGTTTCTGTTTTTTCCTTGTTTTTGAGTTTTATAGAAAAGGAATATCAAACGGAGTCCAAACGGAATAAAAATTTACGGTGATTTTTTATGGACCAGAAGAGACCAACGGGGCATCGGAGTTGGGCCAGAAGAGCCACGAGGCAGCCACAAGCCTAGGGGTCGCGCCCCCTGGCTTGTCGTCGCCTCGTGGCCCCCCTTGACTTGTTTCCGTCGCCAAAAATTCTTATAAATACCCAAACCTCCGAAAAGAACCCTAGATTGGGAGTTCCACCGCCTCAAGCCTCTGTAGCCACGAAAAACCAATCGGGAGCCCGTTCCGGCACCCTGCCGGAGGGGGAAACCATCACCGGAGGCCATCTTCATCATCCCGGCGGTCTCCATGACGAGGAGGGAGTAGTTCACCCTCGGGGCTGAGGGTATGTACTAGTAGCTATGTGTTTGATCTCTCTCTCTCTCTCTCTCGTGTTTTTAGATGACACGATCTTGATGTACCGCGAGCTTTATTAATATAGATGAATCATATGGAGTTTTCCCCTCTCTATCTTCTTGTGATGAATTGAGTTTTCCCTTTGAACTTTTCTTATCGGATTGAGTCTTTAAAGGATTTGAGAACACTTGATGTATGTCTTGCGATGGGATATCCGTGGTGACAATGGGATGTTCTATTGATCCACTTGATGTATGTTTTGGTGATCAACTTGCGGGTTCCGTGACCTTGGGAATCTATGCATAGGGGTTGGCACACGTTTTCGTCTTGACTCTCCGGTAGAAACTTTGGGGCACTCTTTTAAGTTCTTTGTGTTGGATTGAACATGATGAATCTGAAATTGTGTGATGCATATCGTATAATCAAGCCCATGGGTACTCGTGGTGACATTGGAGTATCTAGGTGACATTAGGGTTTTGGTTGATGTGTATCTTAAGGTGTTATTTTAGTACGAACTCTAGGGCTGTTCGTGACACTTATAGGGATAGCTCATAAGATTGATCGGAAAAGATAACTTTGAGGTGGTTTCGTACCCTACAATAATTTCTTCGTTTATTCTCCGCTATTTGTGACTTTGGAGTGAACTCTTTGTCGCACGTGAGGGATTTACATATGATTCAAATATGTCAGTATTGTTGAGAGAACTTGCACTAGTGAAAGTATGAACCCTAGGCCTTGTTTTCAAGCATTGCAATACCGTTTCTGCTCACTTTTGTTACTTGCTACCTTGCTGTTTTTATATTTTCAGATTACAAAAACTTATATCTACCATCCATATTGCACTTGTATCACCATCTCTTCGCCGAACTAGTGCACCCATACAATTTGCCATTGTATTGGGTGTGTTGGGGACACAAGAGGTTTCTTGTATTTGATTGCGGGGTTGTGTGAGAGAGACCATCTTCATCATACACCTCCCACGGATTGATAAACCTTAGGTCATCCACTTGAGGGAAAATTGCTACTGTCCTACAAAACTCTGCGATTGGAGGCCCAACAATGTCTACAAAAATAAAGTTGCGTAGTAGACATCATGGTGCAAATCGTCCACCAACGGCTGCAAGAACACATTCAAATTCTTCCTCGGGTATTCAGGCCCCGGAATGATCAGCGACAGGAACATGGTCTTGCGTTGCATTAGGACGCCAGGAGGGAGATTAAGCGGAATAACAAACACAGGCCAACAGCTATATGAATTAGACGACATACCATATGGATTGAACCCATCGCCTGATAGCGCAATTCTTCGATTCCCAGCCTCAGCAGCTTCATCGGTGTATTCTCTATCGAATGCCTTCCATGCCTCACCCTCCGATGGATGTACTATTTTATTTGGATGGTACCTTTTTCCATCCTTGTGCCACTTCATCATTTTGGCAGACTCCTCGGTGATGAAAAGACGTTGCAATCTTTCTATGAAATGGAGATACCGAAGAACCTTTACAGGGATGGCTAGCTGCATCTTCTGACCATCATCCCTGTCCACCTCAATATACCTAGAGGAACCGCACTCCCTACAGTACTTGTCATTTGCATACTCATTTCTAAACAGAAGGCAATTCTTTGGACAAACATGTATCTTCTCATAATCCATAGACAGCGCCTTCATGATTTTCTTCGTCTCGTACATGCTTTTAGGAAGTTCATGGTCCTCAGGGAGGCTGTTACCCCATACTCCCAGAAATGCTTCAAAGCAAGCTCGGCTACAGCCGTACTCGGCCTTGATTGCCACCAATTGCGAGATGGCATCTAGCTGAGAAAGTTTGGCTCCCTTGTAAAGAGGTTTCTTTGACGAGGCCAACATCCACATGAACTCCTTTGCGGTTTCCTCCGGTTCCTCCGGCTCATTCTCTGAAGGTGTGGAATGTGGCATCTCTGCATCACGAATATCATCGACCAAGTTTCTAACCCCCATCGTCCTCATGATCATCGACGCGTTGTCGCATCACCTCCTCTCTAACATGCCCCTCCTCGGCAAAGTTTACCGGCATGGTAAAGTTTTCCATATACCCATACTTGCAAAGGTGTTTTGTCATCTTAGACTTTTGTAGGCGATGACGGTTCCCGCACCGGACACAAGGGCAATTTGGGGGAGCTCTCTTTGGACCACGGTGAACCTCCTTCAAGAACACATCGGTTTTCGCAGCCCACTCTTCGGTTGTTCTATTCGGACCGATATGACCACTGTACATCCACTCATTATCAGTCATCCTCTGCTTTGTTGGGAGCCACACAACAAAATTAACATTTCATTCAAATTAATCTTATCAAATTAATAGCATCACTTTTTTATTTTCCACCGGGTTTACGAGATACGGCAACGAATCCACCTACTTCTCTAATAGGTAATGAGGGTCCTAATCCCACCCGAGGATGTGTAGATTGAGTATGTTCTCCATGCTCTACCCCGCTCCGAGAAAAAAAATTGGCATCACCTCCCCGCTGTTCTCCAGATACACGTCTCGGCAAAAAGCCGAGAGAATGTGCATCCGAAGAACAACGGGGAGGCGCTGCCGAAATCCTGTCTCGAAACGGGGTAGATCATGGAAAACATACCCAATCTACACATCCTCGGGCTGTTCGTGGAAAACGCTGGACAATCCGAAAGAGTTACGATGATAAATATGCAACTGAATGCATATTTATCGATGTAACTCTTCCGGACGGGAGACACCTAGGTTACGCGACTTGACGCGAAAATAAAATCTAGTGACATGATTAAAAGAGCGTAGGAGGAGGAGGTGTATTCATAGCTCACCCTCCGCTGTAGAGGATGTAGTCGAACAACGGTGGGATGATCAGCGACCAACGCTTCCGATGACGACGACTCCAAAGAGATGCAACACCACAATGCCTGAAAATTCCATAGAGAGAAAAATTTATACCATCACATCAATTTGATGTAACCCTGACCCATGGGTCACAGAATGCATCAATTTGATGTAAGAAATTGATGCAGCAAAAAAATCATGGCGGTCACCGCCGTCGCCGCCCACTAGCGTTAGGGCGACCATGAAGGAACATGTAGTATTGCAAAAGATTGTATGTTCTTAGGAACAAATATTCATGCTCGGTTCCACTAATATTGTGCCTAGGGGTGGGCACTTTTAAACTAAACACATGATTTGTAATTTCTATCCAGTGGTATAAACATTAAACAAACATACATGAGCAACCAATGCAACTATAACAGGAAAACTGCCGAACGTTACTTCGGTGTTATCGCCGTCCGTGAAGGGGGTCACACTCCGGAGCTGCGTATTGCCTCTTTAAACATCCCACCACACTCTCATACATTTATGAGGGCACACAAGTTTTGATGGCATAGCTACCCCCCCCCCCCCAAAGACCCCCGAGCGGCCTAACCCTAGGTCGGTTGACCCAGAAATCTAGGGGGTAGCTTTCTCTATTGCGGCAAAGCATCAAAGTAATAATTAAACATTTCAAACGGAACACATGATTTTTAATTGCTATCTAGTGATATAAACATTAAACAAACATACATGAGCAACCAATGCAACTATAACAGCAAACCTGCGAATGTTACTTCGGTGTTATCGCCGTCCGTGAAGGGGGTCACACTCTGGAGCTGCGGATTGCCTCTTTAAACATCCCACCACACTCTCGGACATTTATGAGGGCACGACACAACTTTTGATGGCATAGCTACCCCCCCCCCCCCAAAGACCCCCGAGCGGCCTAACCCTAGGCCGGTTGACCCGAAAATCTAGGGGGGTAGCTTTCTCTATTGCAGCAAAGCATCAAAGTAACAATTAAACATTTCAAAATGAACACACGATTTTTAGTTGCTATCAAGTGATATAAAAATTAAACAAACATACATGAGCAACCAATGCAACTATAACAACAAAACTGTCGAACGTTACTTCGGTGTTATCGCCGTCCGTGAAGGGGGTCACACTCCGGAGCTGTGTATTGCCTCTTTAAACATCCCACCACACCCTCAGACATTTATGAGGGCACAACGCAAGTTTTGATGGCATAGCTACCCCTCTCTGGCCCCGGACCGGCCTAACCCTAGCCTGATTGACCCGGAAAGCTACCCCCTTTGACTTTCACTGGACGGCCTTTGACCAATGGACTTTTCTACCTAGTTGTGAAAGGTCAGCCCCTGGGAACATTTTAAAACCAAGTTTGGGCCCAACCAACCACAAGATTCCCTCTGGGTCGAACCTCCGCCGCAGTTTCCCCCTCTAAGTGTTGACGGTAGTGGCGTCCGTGAAGAAGGTCACACTCCGGAGCTGCGTGTTGGGTGTTTGAACCTATCACCACACTTTTAGACATGTATTAGGACCCAGTGCAAGTTTTGGTGGGATTGCCAGCCCCCGAACGACCAACCCTAGGTCGGTTGACAGGGAAATTTGGGGGGGGGTAGGTTTCTCTATTGCAGCAAAACACCAAAGTAATAATTAGATTTCAAACTGAACACATGATTTTTAATTTCTATCCAGTGGTATAAACATTAAACAAACATACATGAGCAACCAATGCAACTATAACAGCAAAACTGCCGAATGTTACTTCGGTGTTATCGTCGTCCGTGAAGGGGGTCACACTCCGGAGCTGCGTATTGCCTCTTTAAACATCCCACCACACTCTCAGACATTTATGAAGGCACAACGCAAGTTTTGATGGCATAGCTACCCCCCCCCAAAGACCGCCGAGCGGCCTAACCATAGGCCGGTTGACCCAGAAATCTAGGGATAGCTTTCTCTATTGCAGCAAAGCATCAAAGTAATAATTAAACATTTCAAACTAAACACATGATTTAGGACCCAGTGCAAGTTTTGGTGGGATTGCGTGCCCCCGAGAGGCATAACCCTAGGCCAGTTGACCGGGAAATTTGGGGGGGGGGAGTAGCTTTCTCTATTGCAGCAACACATGAATTTTGAAATCTTTGTAACTTTTTGATGCAAATAGACATAAATTTTGCCTCATTTGGCCAAGGAATGGAAAATATACAAACAAATCAAAACAAGAGGGTGTTATTTGAAACGTGGCGACATATGGTGCGTGCAATTGTCCTATATATGCCTATAGGCCTACATATGATCTATGTCTACGGTTTAACCGTAGGTATATGAAGGACATGTGGCAGCATATGCCTACGGTTTAACCGTAGGCATACATAAAATCTATGCCTACGGTTTATCCGTTAGGGCCGTCGGCATAGCTTTAACGGAGGCAGTCTTCCGTCATCCTGTGGGCTCTAGGCCGACGGCCCTGAATATACCTACGGGGCCTGTCGGTTTAGATGTGCTATTTGCCGACGGTCGATATATGCCTACGGCCACCGTCGACATACCTCAAACTTTGCCGACGGCCAAGAGTTGCCGACGATTTCGGCTAGCCCGTCGGTTTAGCTCATACTATGCCTACAGGCACCGTAGGCATGATTTTGGCCGTAGGCATATTCGATGATTCCTGTAGTGTAAAATTACTGCATAGTTACTGTACACCATGAAGAAAATAAGTCAAAAAATTAGCAATGACCCTACAGATTCATCCGGCTGGCTTTGCCATTGTCGTGTATGGCAACTACTCGAGGAGTGGGCGGAGGCCAATCGATCTCTACCTGGTGGCTACTGGGTGGTAGGCCGTTAGAGCCATGGCGCCCACCAAAGCGAGGCTAGACCAAGGTGTATGTACATGGAGCTACAGCGAACTTGGATGGCTTAGGTGGCGACGTCGCGGTTGTTGACGGCCCTCATGGGGGTTCATTTTTTTTATGAAAAGGAGCGTGACCCCCGGCTTCTACATCAGGGTCATGCATGCAACCATTTTATTAATTATTCATCAGACTACAAAGTAATACATTAATATGTCTGCAGCCACCATCTTGGCCACATCTGGTCATGTCTTGGCAGTATCTCTCTTGTACATGCCACGTATATATGCTTCCAATAATTGTTGGCCAGAAAGCTTTTGTTCACAAAGTTCATTGATGATTATTTCATGTCTATGGGAAAGGGATGCGTAGAATATTGTCAATTCCATTGAGAGGTTCATAATCTCAAGCCAGTTTTATGTAAGAGCGTGTATATGTTGGTACCCCATACGCACTTACACATATATTAAAAACAGATTATGTAGTAGTATACTCCAACACTATTTTCAGATCCTTTGCCCAATAGAACGTTGTTCGTAAAATTTCATTTCAGTAAATTTAAACTTCACTAAAATGATGAACATTGTAACATTCCCTCCCCCAGGCTGTTCAGGATCATCAGTGCAACTTCAGTCTGCCCCAAGAAAATCACAGAAACGTCGTCCCATCCTGAAATTCACAGCCAATATTCTTGTTTTGCTTGAAAAAAATGATGATTCGAACTACTACTTATCTAGTAGTAGTAACGTTGAAAACAGGTTAGTTAGTATGCTTGTAACACTATTTTCAGGTCCTTAGCCAAATAGGACGATGTTAGTAAAATTACATCTAAATGCACAAGGATGCAATCGATTTCATATCAGTAAAATCAAACTTTATTAATCAATCAACTACTAGGCAACCATAGCATGTCCCAGTGGCAGTCGAAAGCACTGAAAAAATCAGCACGCTATAGCGTGTAGAGAATTGTCTCGTCAAATTAATCAGTGTACAATATCTCGTTAATAGCATGCTATAGCGCGTTGTAGCAGGCTAATAGCATATTTTCAAGGACAATGCTATTTTATGTAGCACGCTATTCTTTTCCTTGGTCGAGACTCGAGAGACATGATGCACTTCACCTAAAAAATTATAGAACTGTTGCCATCTAGAAAAGCATAGGGGCTTAACCTACAGGTTGGCCTTGCCCTAAGCATCGAAGAAATTCGAAATGTCACACGTACAAGAAAAATCAAACCAGCAAATAACCTTCAGATATTTCTGTATATAACTCGAAAGACAATCAAACTTTCCAACACAGACATGTGTTTCTAGACCACCTTAGGCAGAACAATACCACAAATTCACATGGTGAGAGGGGTTACCAGTCCCTCCTGGTTAGAAACTAATTAAACTTCTCCGCAGCTTTTGGAGTTTTAACAGTGGCAACCTCATAAGTACTGGAATAACAGAAGAAATTTAGACTAGAAATTGAGCCGACTCATCTAGAAGATGATGTAGTCTTCGGGCATCAACTTCGTCTACAAAATGATCACAAGACAATAGACAGTGCAATCTTCAGGTTGAACCCTGTCTATGGCTGTCCGAAGGGGTCTGCCACGGACATATCATGCACATGCTTATCGTACTCAGTACGACAATAGTCACTCCTGAATTTAAACTGAGCATCTCGAGAAGCTCTTTTTTCCACTTGCAGTAGACTGTGATGATAAGCCACCGATACAGTGTTGCACTCACCATATACTTCAAATTCAATTTTCTTTAGCGCTTTGGCATTCCAAACAAAGAACCTCGCAAAGTTAACCTGCTTCTCATAGCCTATGAATGCCTTGAACACCACTGTTTTTAGACGGGTCTGAAAATATTCAATTTGATGTGGTGGGTCATACTGAGGCTCATTTGTCTTATTCATCTCTTTGTGTCTACCAAACTGCAAAATGGAAATAAGAGGCATATGTTAAAGCTCTTGTAAATGAGACTACATAATAGTAGTCATAAGGATGGACGGGCTACACGTATAGAGTTGACACTGTATTGTCCTTATAGCAGGTTGGTATGGATATTCGGCATAAGTGAATCACCTTAAGAACTAAATATGTCGTTCTTCTTTTTTGAACTTTTTTGTATTATTACACATATGCCAGAACTAAAAATCGTCAAAATTGTACATCCATTCAGACACTGAGCTCGATATCTCCGCACTTGTATTCCTATAGGCATGTTATATTTGATGGATTTTCATCTGAAACACTATCATCCCGTATATGTGAACATACCTCCTTTGATCATTAGATCCACGATAAACTCTTCCAATCCAGTACTGCTGTTGTGTTGCATGCACTTCTTATACCAACCACACACTGATAAGATGTGTACAAAAGTAGGGAACATGCTTTCAGCATGTGTCATTAACGTGTCATTTGTGTATCTACACGTGAGCGCGTGCATGACACTTCTCTTGGTTACTATATTTTCCCCACATTTTATGCTTGTATATTCCTTAAATATCTATATCTGCAATTTGTACCGCATAACCCGTATAACTTATGAACCAAATGAATTAATTGTATACTTAATGGGTAGCAACTTGGAATTTAATGGATGCCTTGCACCGAGTTAGTAATTTTGTGGTTATTATGTTTTGAACAGTAGTTATTGTTTTTGAAAAAATAAATTTTAACTACATACATACATTCTTAACATATATACCTACCTGGGTTTTATGGATATCAGTATAAGTGTGAATGCATATATGATTGGTACTGCGTCTACATAGTGAGATTCAGTCCACTTACTTACAACAACTTGCCTAAGTACATTTAGTCATAAATATAGAGATTTGCTAAGGAAATATAGAAAAGATAAGGAAGATATATATGTGATTGGTATGTCATGTGTGTATGCATGAATATTTTTTGCATGTTTGCATTAGTATATAACTTCTATTGTACCTCTAATTAAAATAGAGAGCTTGTAACTTGTTAGTTGAGTTTGCTTTGCATGTCTCATACGTGTGTGCGGTTATGACATTGAACCAAAATATGAGAACAGGAATCGTCTATGACTCGTAAAGTTTCAGGTCTCCTAGAAACACAAGATTAACCGAAATATTATCCCATGTTATATCTCAATCACATAATTCAACTCTAAAGTTTTATTTTTGGATATTTCTCTAGAATCAACGTGGATGCTCGAAAAATGCCACCAACATATAAATATAATACAACAATCAAACGGAAAAGATGATTATTTTATTTTTTGCGAGGGAAAAGATAGTTACTTACAATGACGCATAGTTTTTCCAAATAGGGGAACCACCTGAGGATGTTAAGAACTCCGTCCAATTCATAGCCAGAACACCTGAGACACAAAACCTTCACGGTGTGCATGGGGTTGTCCGAGGTGAGTGGGCTTATTCCCTGAAGAAAAGAGAAAATGGACATGAAGAAAAAGTATCCAAATACATGAGTGCCAAATGTAAGAATGTTGCTGCTGCTACCTGGAAGACTAGTATCTTGGAGACGACTGGTAAGAAAGGGCCCAATATCTCCAATTTCGGCGCCCTAACTACACGTATAGTAGCACAATCTGCATGGTGGTCAATAAAAGGTAACAATATCCGTACAAGGCGAGGAGCATCCTCGATGACTAGTTCTGCCTTTTCACCAGGGCTATGGCGGAAGCCGATACTCCTAAGAGTCGGCGAGCTAACACGGAGGCAACCCGTAGTTAGAATTTCAGCCATGTATAAGCTCTCCAAGGCACTACATGCAGAGAGCAAGCCGTGAAACACATCCGCCGAGATGGAAACGAAAAGCAAGGAGAGTTGCTTCAGGAGGGGGAGGTTCATGGACGGCAAGCAGAGAGGGAAATCACAATAGCTGATTTTGACAACGAGGAGGGCGGGAGAGCGGAGCGCGGATGGTGGCAGTAGGTTTCTCTCTTGAGGATATTGAGGGAAGCGCTTGTAGGTGATATCGAGCTCCTGGATGTTGGCCAGGGCTCGGGAATGGAACCAGCTTTCTGCCTGGGCGTACAGGTCACCGGCGAAGAAGCAACTGAAGGAGAATCGGCGGGCGGGGCCATCGTGGTTGGAAATTATCCTCGACACGGCTGAGGGAAGGACGGAGGATGGGGAGTGGGAGTTGACAGGGGAGCGGACCTCGAGGTTCAGAGGCGCGGAGCGCCAGAGGTACCGCCATCGGGGAGAGATGGCCGGCGTGCGGCCGCCGTCCTTGGTGGGGAGGAGCGAGATGGTGGCGCAGAGGATGTCATCGGGGAGCCTGCTGATGAAATCACCGGAGATCCGATCGCGCTTCCCGCTACGCTCGTCCCCCTGGGATCCTCGCTGGTCCATGGCCGGCGGCCGGCGAGACGGACGATTTGGGCGATTGAATTCGCCCGCCAGACGCCAGCCGCCACTCGCTGCCTCGTTTCGAACAGGGGTACTCGCGTGTGGCTGGGGAATGGAGTGGGGAGGGGAGGTAGGGGAATGGAACCGGCCGGGATGGAGACTAGGGTTGGCAACCGGCCGCCGGCCGCAACGTCGGAGAGGTGTTAGGGTTTGGGGATTCGGTCAGGCACCGCACTATATCACTTGGGAGTTGGGACTTTGCTGCTCGCCGTACTTGCTACTTTCCTCATTTGTCTGTGTGTCGCTGTTCGATTTCCTGAGAGCTGTGATTCTTTCCGGGAAAACGTTTTAAATCAACCGGCTGATTTCTAAGACGAAATCAGCCGGGTCGCCCGCGCCACGCGTCATCATGGGTCAGGCACCGCACGTCAATCTTATCCCCAGCCTCAACGCGAGATTCAGTTTTCCTCTTCCATCTCCTACCTCTGTCCTTTACACATGGCCCGTCTTTTGCTCCGCCATTAGCTCTCGTCGCAGCAGCAGCCTGCCCGCGGAGCGGCTTGCAGCACCTGGCAGCGAACTGCCGCACTCTATCGACCTGCAGCAGCCGCGCCGACCTCCAGCTCCTTGCGCCGGTCTATGCTGCTGCCGGTGTTGTAGAGCACGGCAGTGCAGCGTCGTCGGTGATGCGGCCGAGCGCGCCGATGCAGCATCTTCGGTGTCGCCGGAGCTCTTAATGTTGCGGAGAGCGCTGCCTCGAGGTCTTTTTTTTCATCCAGCGATTAAGCCAGATCTCGCCGGCGGCGATGCTGCAATGCAGCATTCCATTCTTGAACCATTGGATCTCGCCGCCGGCGACGCCGTGTGCGAGTGGCTGCAATGAAGCTCGGCCGGAGTTTCAATGGAGCTTCGCCGGAGCCATTGGGAACTCCGCCGGAATTGCAATGGAGCTTCGTTGGAGCATCGGTGCTGCGTTGGAGCTCCGTCGGGGCTGCTATGGAGCTTGGCCGGAGTTGCATGGAGGTTCGCCGGAGTGTCAATGCTGCGCTGGAACTCTGTCGGATTCCAATGGAGCTCACCGGACGCCGTTCGTGCTGCTCGTGTTGCGTTGGAGCTCCGCGGGGGGCTGCAATGGCGCTGCGTCTAAGCTGCCGTGCTAGCTCCTGCCTGCTGTGATCTGACGGCTCCTAACGTGCTGATCGGACGGCTAAACAGGCGGATGATTTCTCTAAGAAATCATCCGGCTGATTTGTAGCAATTTGCAATATGTTTTTTAGAGCTGGACTTTATTTGGGGGGAAAATACCAACGGAGTTTGTGAGGAATAGTTATTCCTCACCCCAGCCCATCTCCCACGTCTAGAACTTAAAAACGTAAGAAAACTCGAGGTAAGATTACAGCCTGAAGAAAGAACCGGTCTCCATTCTATTAAAAAAAAGGGAGGGACGTAATATTACCTTCTGCATGCCAATAAGTTACATATGCAGTTGAGAAATCCGTACCGCACAACAAAACGACACTAAAAAAACTAACGATGTTGCTGTAATTTTACAATGAGCAGGAGGCGTGCCTGAATTTTTTTAGGATAAGGACGCGTTCCTATAAAGTGGTCTACAGTGTACTTTATGTTTGCATTTTTTTTCCTCCAATGTTTTGCACAACAGTTGTCTACGGCTCATCTTTTTTTTTTTTGGGGGGAGATACTGATCATCTTGTTGACTTAGACCAGGCATACAAAAAGTTTCCTGAGCATTGTTAACTTCAATATGAGATGGGCAGATTAAATGAAAATTTTCTTAGAGTACGTAATAACCATGACAATGGCATATCCAAAATCCAAGAACTGTATTCCAAAAGTTTGACTTGTCTTAGGTAGTTTGACTATAATCACATTGAAACAAATTTTTATCATCTTTGTCGGGCAATACAGACACGGGTCCGTAAAAAAATGAAGGCAAAAACTTTGGTTTGCCTCAATCTAAACAATACCATCAGAGGTACCTATGCCTATCACATTTTATTTCTTCTAGGGAAGTACATCAATACTATAG
This sequence comes from Elymus sibiricus, assembly GCA_039707655.1. Taxonomy (NCBI): domain Eukaryota; kingdom Viridiplantae; phylum Streptophyta; class Magnoliopsida; order Poales; family Poaceae; genus Elymus; species Elymus sibiricus. Next base: position 82,816,496 of record CM077669.1, on the reverse strand, counting down.
TGATGCTAACAATTCAAAAGCCCATAACCGATGCTCAGCGCTGATTGAGATGACAACATTAATATCTGAAGAAACGAACATAAGGCTGGTGATAATGCACCGCCCCACTACCGCCCCGCCACGTCAGCTTTTACCCCCACTCTCACCCCACTCTCACCACACTCTCACCTCACGGTGCCAGTGCACGGGCTGTAGTGGCAGGCTATAGCCACGTCAGATTCTCTCTCCTCAGATTTAGTTATTTCACTCGCATTTCTTTAGACATTCAAAATAATGCAAGAAATTTTTTTTATTCAACTAAAATTTTTACTGATTACATAATAATTAATAAAATTGCATAATAAATAAAAAATTACATAATTAAAAAAATAATACATTCTAATCCTCATCATCTAGCAGCCCAAGCTCTGTCTCCACCATCTTCATGGCCTTCGCATGTTTACGTTTTTCTTCTTCATCCATGTCGATGGTTGATCGGTCCTTCATTTTGTTCCATTGCTTGAGTAGCTTAGCCTTGACTAAACCACTCCACATGTTCTTCATTGCGAAGGTTTTACTTCCTACCTCACTGCTTGATGAGGATTCCTTCCCCTTCCTCTTTCCCTTCTCCTTCCGTGCCGCCACCCTGCCCCTGTCGCGGCCTAGTGGACGCTCCTCCTCCTCCGCGGTGTCTTCGGATCCACCGCCAGAACTGTACTCACCAGAAACTCCGAGGCGGCTTCTCTTGGCAGTGGAATCGGATCCACTACCAGGACCATGATGTCCTTTCCACTTTTGTTCATTGCGAACAGCTTGCCACCAAGTAAGGCGTCTGAAAGGCTGAGTCACTCTTTTGTCATTCTCGTACCTCGCCATTGCGGCCTTCATGACCATTTCATCGTCTGCTCCACTCTGACGTAACCCTTCTTCTTGGGTGTAGTATCCATTAAACAAGGTCACCTCACGGTTGTAGACGTTCCAATGATCCTTGAGTTGATTCGCGGTCCGATGACGGGAAGCTGCCGAGGTAGAGTTAAAGGTGTCCGCTATCTGACCCCAAAAACTAACGCCGGTCTTGCTATTACCGGCGATAGAGTCCTTAGAGTGAAAAAGCCAAGCATGAACCTACCCCGAAATAGATATTGTTAGTCATATAAAAGAAAACTCCATATTACATCCAAGACAGGTAATTAAATTACCAGTTTTGCCTCGTCATCAGTTGACCAGTCAAGCCTCTTTGGACGCTTAGGTTGGATTGTTCCCACGGCTTCGTTTTGAGACTCGGAGCCGGAGCTTACAGCAGTGGGTGCAGGAGGTGCTGGGTATGGAGCATATTGAGGTGGTGGGTACGGAGCATATTGAGGCGGAGGGTATGGAGCATATTGAGGTGGTGGGTACGGAGGTTGAGTCCCACTCCCGGTACCTCCAGGTGGAGCATATTGAGGTGGAGGGTATGGATACGGAGGCGGAGGGTATGGAGCATATGTCGCCGGAGGCGGAGGGTATGGACCATATGGCCCCGGATTTGGTGCGCCGGAGGGGAATAATGCTCGGGGATGCGGCGAAGAACCGACATCGGAGCGACGATGTGTCGGAGAGAAATCAGCTTGGGGAATGACTGGTGCCCCGTCGGACTGCAAAAGATCGGTGAATTGGGTGAGATCTGGAGACCAATCCGACATGGTGGAGAATATTTGGTAGAGTGGAGGAGAGAAATGAGATGAAATGGGGTGTGGAATGAGTGAAACCGGTGTGGGGGTATTTATAGGGGTTGGGGATGAAATTTGGAATTTTTTGGAATTTTTTTCAAATTTTTTGGAGCTCCAACGGATACATCAACGGCTAGCTGACGTGGACGAATCACAGCGCGCCACGTCAGCTAGCCGTTGCCGCCGCGACAACCGCCCGCGCTACCGCCCGCCACGCCAGCGCGCCGCCCCTCCTCCCGCCCCACTACCGCCCGCCTACCGCCGCCAACGCGGGCGACAGCGGGGCGATAGCGGGCGATACCGCCCGGCGAGGGATCCGTCGCCCCGCCCTCTCGTCCCGCCCCGCTCCCGCCCCGCTCCCGCCCCGCTCCGGTCGATAGGGGGGCGGTATCGCCCCCCGTTATCACCAGCCTAAAAGGGACGTATATGTACAATCACGAACACGGTAAAATCACTAGCCTCAAGGAACGGACGGTAGCCCGATGGCTATAAAATAATGCTATGTCACGACTAATGGAAGAAGAATCAACATGGACGTAGGAATAACAAAGCCGTCTAAATAAATAGAGATTTCCATCAATTTCATATGTTCAACATCTCTCAAGCGGCTGAACTGTTCTTATCCATGGCCTGGAAGCAACATAGTATCCTAATAATAGTACTGGAGCCTTTACGTTCACCTCTCTTCTCAACAATCCTAAATTTTGCTACCAATTATTGGTAAAAGGTCTAAATTTTGATCAAACATTACTTGTACCCCGCCATACACTAAAATATGAAGACGTGTTCCAGAAAACTCATTCCTCTCTATCCCTCATTTATTTGTCGTCATCCAATTGAATAGAGACCTGAAAAACAGAATATTTTTAGTTCTGAGAAGCACACCAACAAACAGGTAGAGACCACCAACAAACAAGAAAATATCACACTTGATGACTTGAAAGTAAACTTAGGCTATACTACCTTAAACTGAAGAAAAAAAAAGAATCAAAATCAAAGATATCACAAGCAACGTTTGGATGTACCAGATTCATGAGAATCACATGAAGACATTAGCCACAAATATGAATCGAAAGTAAATTGGGTAACAAGACAGAGAGGCCAAGCTCTGTAGCTACGGTTTCAATGCAACCTAAACCAGCTCTTGTACCAAACTGTGTGAGATACAATTGGATAAGAATGAAATAAAAGAGATAAAGATTAAAAGTTGTCCATGCACTATCTCATGAATATGAATTATGTTGCAGCAAAACTTAAACACCTTTACAAGCAGGCTACCACATGATGTAAATATGCTGAAAAGGAGCACATAACATTAATTCATAGAAAGAGTAAATTAGAGCACAACCAGGATGACAAAAAAAATCTTGCTACAGCAGAAAAATTGATCGACAAAAATGAATGCACGTCTCTATTCCAGTGGTACAGTAAATACGGGATAGACGATATTAACCATATTTTAATGGATGGCTCTGCAAGACAGGAAAATAGGTCACATGTGAACAAAATCCAAGTCTTATAGTATATAAATTTTTTAAGCAAGTATAATGGTGTGGATCTTCTTTACTGTATCCATGGCTACAGAAAGAATTAAATTGATGCAGCCTAGCTAGAATCGCATGATTACTCACCAAGAATAGCACATTCCCATCTAGTTTATGCTGCAGAAAACAAACAACCAATAACCTGAATGACCTTCTGTGCCTTCTGCAATGTCTGACTAACTCAAAAACTAACAACACACTAGGAGAATGCCCGTGCGTTGAAACGGGCTCTTATAATATTTTATGAGTTATAGATAATCACTAGTAGGAAAGGGCCCATTTGTCCCGGTTCTGGAACCGGGACTAAAGCCCAATACCTTTAGTCCCGGTTCGCTTACGAACCGGGACAGATGGTGCTCCACGTGGCCGCTGCGGCGAGCCCAGGCAGGAGGGCTTTTAGTCCCGGTTGGTAATACCAACCGGGACCAATAAGCATCCACGCGTCAGCAGCTCAGGAGCTAGGGTTTTTTTTTTTTGAAAGGGGGGGGGGGGGGGTTGGGGGTTTTGGAGGGTTAATTTGGGGGTTTCATATATTGTGTTAGCTAGCTAATAGCTATCTAGAGAGAAGTGACCTCTCTTATCTCCGTGCTTGGTCGACGCTACGTACTATACGTATAGAGAGAACTCGACACGCTAGGTAGTAAGCAAATGAAGGAACCAGTAAGTACATAAGATCGTCATGAACATATACAGAGAGGAGTGATCGACCTCTCTTTCTCCGGAGAGATTGGTCGAACAACAAGTTTCATAATAACAAGTCATACTAGATCATCATCACCATAGTCATCTAACCAACCATACTTAATTGTTCTTAGCACATGATCATGAGTATTAGCTAGGACCTAACTACCCGGCCTCTCTTAGGTAAAATAGCATAAAACAAGATAGGCCCTGACTCTCCATTATGGAGAATGGAGATTATCCTGTCTCCAATTCTTGCACGTCGCACAATGTTGCTTCCAAGTAGCTCCCTACGATCGACCATACATTTTTTCCAATCTTTGATTGTCATGTCTTCATCGGTTTTAGAAATCCGGTATGGACAACAGTGATGCATATGATGACCTGGTGGCAGTAAGCTCATGACATCAAGGTGACCTTTCGGAAACATCAGATGAGGCACACAATCATTCGGGATTTTCTGTTGAAAAACATAGTAATAACTTCGTAGTTAGCAATATAGTTTAGTTTTAAAAATAATTTATGCAAAAGATGCACGGATGTCGTAATAGTAAAAAATCTTACCATGCGATCTCCATGGATGTTACCGTAGTTCAACACGTGCACTAGTGGCACGTATTGACCATAATGTGTAGGAGTTTGATAATAGGTATTGTAATTCTGAAGATCATTAATAAATGCGATAAGATGATTTTTCTCCTGACAAGTTAATTCTGCGCCATCGGTGTAGTAGGTTCTGTCTACCATCTTCCGTACATTTTTTGAAGAATGAAAATAAGCTGTCAATGGAAATAAGCTGTCAACTATTTTGAAATAAACAATATAAATTACATAATAAATATGTTTAACAAACTCACAAGGAGGCAGAATCGGAATCATAATAAATATGGTTGAGAAACTCACATAATGGTAGAACTGGAGGTGTCTGCACATCGACCCAGATGTCGATATTACCTTCAATTTCATCTTCCGGACGAATATCAAAGGTGATAAGCATATTAGGCTCAAATGCATAAGCCTTGCATAGTGCTTGCCAACTTTTGCATTCAAAAAAGAAGTAGGTGTCTGCATTGTACAATTTTACGGCAAAAGTATAACCATGCTCGGTCCTCAAGTGAACTCTCTTTACCTCCATACTTTCTTTAGTATTGAAACCAATCTTATCCAAGACATATCTTCTTGCATGGCAGGGGATACGCTAGTAGAATAGTAAAAAATTAAAATTATAAGTTGAAGCAAAAGAAGCAGAAGTCATGCTTAATTACGAAAAAAGACTTGTCGTTGTGACTTACTGTATCCACTTCGAAGTTCTCATCCAGCACGATGCTGAAGCGCCTACCATCAACTAGGTGAGTCGTGTCGCACAGACCGCGCTCGTCTTCGCAGTATTCGCACATACCGAATTCCCTTTCGCTATCGTCGTCAGACATTTCCTATGTTCATAGTTGAAACATTTAAAATCGATCGAAGGCAACTACCAGGAAACTGATCAACACACAGATCACTATTACTCAAAATATGCAACGGGTTGACTTTAGGTCTGTCGAGTCTTTGCTTCCTAAACTCTCATCTCACGTATATGGTGGGCACTCACTCTGATATTGCGACCGTCGGTGATGGTGGCTCCTCCATTCGTACCCGAGTGCATTACACCAAAATGTCTAGCCCCGAGTGCATTTTCTTGAACTTATTTGAACTCCATACTTTTTGTGTGTTCAAAATGCACCATTCGAAGCCACATCATCAATTTTCAACCCTTTCTGACTTCATTTGGTATTTTTCATGCATTTAATGATTTTTTGAGCTAAATTACCCTGAAATTGTAAAGCACTACAAATGAACTCTGAAAGGGTTGAAAGTTGGCATGGTATCAACCTTTCACCCACATAGCATGTGCTAAAAAGTTGAGTGGGTTACGGCAAAAACTGGATGCACTTCGTGTACAAAACGGACAGTCCCTTTCGAAGTATCGGGGTTTCGGACGGAAACTCATCGGTTACAAAAGGCATTTCATTTTCTTGAACTTATTTGAACTCCAGGCTTTTCGTGTGTTCAAAATGCACCATTCAAAGCCACATCATCAATTTTCAACCCTTTCTGACTTCATTTTGGTATTTTTCATGCACTTACTGATTTTTTTGAGCTAAATGACCCTGAAATTGAAAAGCACTACAAATGAACTCTAAAAAGGTTGAAAGTTGGCATGGTATCAACCTTTCACCCACATAGCATGTGCTAAAAAGTTGAGTGGGTTACGGCAAAAACTGGATGCACTTCGTGTACAAAACGGACAGTCCCTTTCGAAGTATCGGGGTTTCGGACGGAAACTCATCGGTTACAAAAGGCATTTCATTTTCCTGAACTTATTTGAACTCCATACTTTTTGTGTGTTCAAAATGCACCATTCGAAGCCACATCATCAATTTTCAACCCTTTCTGACTTCATTTGGTATTTTTCATGCATTTAATGACTTTTTTGAGCTAAATGACCCAGAAATTGAAAAGCACTACAAATGAACTCTGAAAGGGTTGAAAGTTGGCATGGTATCAACCTTTCACCCACATAGCATGTGCTAAAAAGTTGAGTGGGTTACGGCAAAAACTGGATGCACTTCGTGTACAAAACGGACAGTCCCTTTCGAAGTATCGGGGTTTCGGACGGAAACTCATCGGTTACAAAAGGCATTTCATTTTCTTGAACTTATTTGAACTCCAGGATTTTCGTGTGTTCAAAATGCACCATTCAAAGCCACATCATCAATTTTCAACCCTTTCTGACTTCATTTTGGTATTTTTCATGCACTTACTGATTTTTTTGAGCTAAATGACCCTGAAATTGAAAAGCACTACAAATGAACTCTGAAAAGGTTGAAAGTTGACATGGTATCAACCTTTCACCCACATAGCATGTGCTAAAAAGTTGAGTGGGTTACGGCAAAAACTGGATGCACTTCGTGTACAAAACGGACAGTCTCTTTCGAAGTATCAGGGTTTCGGACGGAAACTCATCGGTTACAAAAGGCATTTCATTTTCTTGAACTTATTTGAACTCCATACTTTTTGTGTGTTCAAAATGCACCATTCGAAGCCACATCATCAATTTTCAACCATTTCTGACTTCATTTGGTATTTTTCATGCATTTAATGATTTTTTTGAGCTAAATTACCCTGAAATTGTAAAGCACTACAAATGAACTATGAAAGGGTTGAAAGTTGGCATGGTATCAACCTTTCACCCACATAGCATGTGCTAAAAAGTTGAGTGGTTTACGGCAAAAACTGGATGCACTTCGTGTACAAAACGGACAGTCCCTTTCGAAGTATCGGGGTTTCGGACGGAAACTCATCGGTTACAAAAGGCATTTCATTTTCTTGAACTTATTTGAACTCCAGGCTTTTCGTGTGTTCAAAATGCACCATTCAAAGCCACATCATCAATTTTCAACCCTTTCTGACTTCATTTTGGTATTTTTCATGCACTTACTGATTTTTTTGAGCTAAATGACCCTGAAATTGAAAAGCACTACAAATGAACTCTGAAAATGTTGAAAGTTGGCAAGGTGTGCGTGCTTGCCAACAATGACAACCCACTTTTTTGTTGCATTTTGTTCTCAGCCACAATCAGAATTTAAGAAAAAACTGAATTGAAAAGCACTACAAATATATAATAGCTAGAGAGATATGTAATATATATATAATAGTTCAGATATCCATTACAGAAAGTACTCGTCCAAGCGAACACTACTAGCTAGTCTGAATCAGAAGAATATTCCAATGGTGGTGGTGGTGCGAGGTGACGCTGCCCATAGTTCACGGTTCGAATCTTGCGGTACAACTCATATGCAACGTATGCATCTTTTGCTGCATAATCAATGTTGATAGGCTGAAGTGGGGTCCTCTCCCACTCTTTGTGCTGCGCCCGGGGGAATTTGGTCTTCATATCTCCGTAATAGTCGTCGATCAAGGCGACTGCCATAGAAGCCATCGAAGTCCTCTCATACCGAAGCCTGAATATGTCTTGGATATCAATAAGGCAGCCAGCTGGTATCTCAATACCGAAGCTGCGCCTCATCTTCAGCTTGTCATTTCTTACATCAACGCTAGCAAAATGTATGCCGCTGCGTAGGAAGTCCATGAGTGCTGGGCAGTGCTTGTCACTACTGCAACATCAACAAATTAAAATGGAACAAATGTTAAATACTGCTGCAACAAGTATATTTTGGCAGAATTATAATATGCAACTATATAAAGGAAAATTATTTCGCTGCAACAAAAGAGGAAGACGCAAAGTTTTTGCTCCCCGGGCTCATTTGAGCCCGGTGAACAGTAATATCATAAAAAAATTGAAAATTATTTCACTACAACTTAAGAGAAATTGATCTTTGCCATAGGATTCAAAATAGAACATATATATTGCTATATCCTATATATATGCAATTTTCATATCCTATGAATTGATGAAGAAACCCTAAATTAACTATATGACATATATGTTCTCCCACGTTTTGCAACAAGGAAAATTGTTTCACTACAAACTTAAAAGAAATATTGATCTTTCCCATAGGATTCAAAATGGAACATATTTCTATCCTATGCAATTTTCATAATAATCTATAAATTATTAATTGATCAAAGAAAACCCTTAAAACTCACCTTGCCCATTGGAAGATCATGACATGTTTCTTGAAACATAGCTGGATGACGGCAACATCTTCTTGCTTGGCCGTGTACTCGAGATCAAGCCCTATGAACTTGTCTTTCTCATCCGTCACTTGAAGCCATTTCTGCAAAAGGGAAAGAAAATGCGGCACCATGGCGCTATCGTTTGTGTAGACGACATCGAGATTGGTACTGCCATGTGCGAGCACCTTCCTGTAGCGAGTGATTGGATTCATGGTAGAAGATATGGGGGAAGAAGAGAGGAGAAGATGAGAAATGGGCGAAGTTACCGTAGCCCTCGCCGAGAAACAGTTCCTTTATCCTCCTGTTTCTCGGAGCGCGAAACGTCGTGGGATGCGAGACGTTCGAACCTTTAGTCCCGGTTTGAACCACCAACCGGGACTAAAGGGGCGCGCACCAGACGAACGGTTACACATTTGGTCCCGGTTCCTTCCACGAACCGGGACCAATGGGTGTGGGCCAGGAGCGAGGCGCATTGGTCCCGGTTCGTGTCTGGAACCGGGACCAAAGGTTCCAGACGAACCGGGACCAATGCCCCACGTGGCCTGCCCGGCCGTCTGGCCTCACGAACCGGGACTGTTGCACCCATTAGTCCCGGTTCGTGACTGAACCGGGACTAATGGGCTAGCCCGGCCTGGACCAATGCCCTGTTATGTACTAGTGAATGCATGTTAATTTTCACACGTAGAGACAATATAACTCTCTCTCTCTCTCCCTCTCCCTCTCTCCATCCCTCCCTCCCTCCCTCTCTCTCTCTCTCTCTCAACATGGATCTCTCTCTACTTGAACAGCAAAAGCGAAATATAGCAGCAACAAAGAAATTCATCTCTCTCTTACTCTTTTTTTATCAGACGTCTCTCCCACAAGGATCTCTCTGTCACTCCATGCTCTATGTACCAGCAGCAGCGCCACGAACATCAACAGTAGTGTAGCAAGTGGTGGCACAAGTAGCAACAACATCCTAGAACCAAAAATCTTTACCTCTCCCACATCTCTCGCTACGTCTCCTTGCCCGTATTCAGCGCCGCTATACCCCGCTCCAGTGTCGTGATGTCCCTACGCACGGGCCGACTCCGCTGCCCTTCCCCGCTCGAGTGACGCTATCCTTGTCCGAAATACTTTGATATCTACATTTCAAAACAAGAACATCTGCTATCTTCATCGATAAATAAACAATAAAATAGCAGAGGACCAAACCCAAATAATTCAGAATAAATGTTTGCAGATCATTTATAGGCACAATGGCATTGTCTACAAACCATTGTACTGCTACCACTTACAAATATTCAATAACAGTTCTCAAGCATGTAGTACATTTATTATTATAGGATACCTTATACAAATGGCTTTGTAAAGGGTTTCATACACTCTTGTTGATGTGTAAGTAGATCAAACGAAATGATGTACACTCTTGTTGATGTGTAAGTACTACAAGAACGGATTAACTGATGTACGTGTTGAAAAAAGAAATTTACTATCTCTCAAACGAAATGAGGTTTTTGAACTCATATATAACATAGTTCCAGTGATATAATTCAGTAAAGAACAACTGCAGATTGATAGAAGCCCTAAAAAAAGATTGTGAAAATAATAAATGCATTGACTACAGTTTACCTTGAGTTCTGATAAGTTCAAGCATCTGCCAAGGCTAGCTGGCAACTCATTGAGGCAATTATTTGATAAGTCAACCCTGCCCAAAAAAGTGGCACATTAATACGTGAATATTTAGCATCTCAGATAAAGTTTTGGGTTATGTGCTAATCAGCAATATTTAAAACCACAAAACGGCACCGACTGTTGTTGTGAGCCCTATAGTTAATGCCCACTGAATGACAAGATTCAGCATCAATGTTGATTCTTAGGTAATTGTTATTCAGAATAATGGATACATCTGGAGTAGGGAGTTATACTGGGGCCCATAAAACTTTCATCATGATAATACATGGTGGATAAGTTGTTCTTTTCAATGGCACAAACCCACGGTATAGATGGAAGTCAATAAATGTAAAGTGAACAAGGAAGAGTACATAATGGACTAACTTGACTAAAGCAGTAGCCAAGCCAAGTTCTTCCGGTACAAGTTTTATTTGATTGAACGAGGCATCCAGCGATTTCAACAAAGGAAGGCTGCACGAAAGACAAACGTCATCAAGTGAGACAATAATAAAAGGGCCAGCACTGAAACTTATGAATTAGCTAAAAAAATCCACCACATACTCTCCAATAGCTGCAGGAAGGGAAGATATCTGATTGTGGCTTATGTTTAACACGACAAGAGAAGACAGATTCCTAAGGTCTTCTCTCAACACTTCGAGGTTGTTATGGGCCAGTATGAGCTTCTGAAGGTCCACTCCCTGAAATTCAAGCAAGGCATGGTCAGATTGAACTAATTATACAGTACAGCTTCATGAACATAAGTGGCACTGAATGCGCAGCTTACCTCCCACCATTTGTCGTCCAGGCAGGGCCGGCCCTAAGCCATGGCAAGGAGTGCGGCTGCCTAGGGCCCAGCATGTGCAGGGGCCCACACTCTGTGCATATATAATTATGTATTGGTACAGTTTTTTCTCAAAAAAAAAGTATTGGTACAGTTGAAGGGAAATAACCGAGGAATGTGGCAATCCCAGCACATTAAGGACAGAGGAGCTAATTTCAAAAAAAAAAGGACAGAGGAGCTAGTCACGAGATGAACTCCTAATTGCTTTGTTTTGTGTGAGACCTTGCCGCTGGCCGTTCTTCCTCCAGTCCAATCTTATTCCTTTCCCAATTAATTGCACCAAGTCCCCAGGAGGCTGCTCATGCATGGATTTTAAGTTGTATCATCTCATTAATCTCTTCGTTACCAATGAATTTTGTACAAGTTCTTTCATACTAGCTTTTGTTCTATGTCAAAGTTTTAAAATTTTAACCAACTTTATAGGGAAAAGTAGCATCATTCATAGCACTAAATTAGTATTAGTAGATCCATTTTGAAATGTACTTTCATGATATATCAATTTGATGTCATATATTTTACTACTTTTTCTATATAGTTGATCAAAATTTTAAAACTTTGACTTAGAACAAAAGCTAGATGTACACTTATTCATGGACGGAGGGAGTAGGCATCTAAATGTGACAAGGCCCCGAGGAGTGGCGACCTCTTGGCAGTGGTGATGAGCGACGATGAACCATATTCGACTGGCCGCTAAGGCGTTGACACCATCGCCAGTGCACATGTAAACTGTTCATCCTATGGATTGAACAACTTTTCATGTTAATTGTGAAATATGTGATGATTCTCTTGCATGAAATTGTCGCACAAGTGATTGCTTCATGTTAACGATGATCGACCACCACCATATTACCACATGACAATTAGATATTGCTTGGGTTTTATTTTGTGGAATTTCTCTATTGTTCTTGTATGGAAAGTGTTTGTGTTTTTGTTCAGACTGCTAGTTCTTGATAGACCACAAAAGATTTCTTTGAAATTACTGCTTTGTCAAAAAGAACAAGTCATATGTACTTTTTGAATCAACTTGTGGCTGCAATTTTTAGCAGCGACCAGCAAGACGTTAGGTATGACCGTAGGGCCCATTGTACCATGTCCGCACTAGGGCCTCCGAGATGCTAGGGCCGGCCCTGCGTCCAGGCTACCCGTGTCCAAGTTGTTGTACACCTCCCCGAGCACCTCGCTGAGGAACGAAAAAATACACGCAGAGATGCCGTCAGCGGGACGATAACAGAAACAGCAAAGACAGGACAAGTAATACACATATTGTACGAAACAGGGGAAAATCCATGAAAAAGCTCCATAGGCTGAACATGGATTACGATAAACGATTCATATTCGATCTCTGAGAACGCCATTGTTAGAATGCAGAACAAGGAAGAGTACATAATGGACTAACTTGACTAAAGCAGTAGCCAAGCCAAGTTCTTCGGGTACAAGTTTTATTTGATTGAACGAGGCATCCAGCGATTTCAACAAAGGAAGGCTGCACGAAAGACAAATGTCATCAAGTGAGACAATAATAAAAGGGCCAGCACTGAAACTTATGAATTAGCTAAAAAAATCCACCACATACTCTCCAATAGCTGCAGGAAGGGAAGATATCTGATTGTGGCTTATGTTTAACACGACAAGAGAAGATAGATTCCTAAGGTCTTCTCTCAACACTTCGAGGTTGTTATGGGCCAGTATGAGCTTCTGAAGGTCCACTCCCTGAAATTCAAGCAAGGTATGGTCAGATTGAACTAATTATACAGTACAGCTTCATGAACATAAGAGGCACTGAATGCGCAGCTTACCTCCCACCATTTGTCGTCCAGGCTACCCGTGTCCAAGTTGTTGTACACCTCCCCGGGCACCTCGCTGAGGAACGAAAAACTACACGCAGAGATGCCGTCAGCGGGACGATAACAGAAACAGCAAAGACAGGACAAGTAATACACATATTGTACGAAACAGGGGAAAATCCATGAAAAAGCTCCATAGGCTGAACATGGATTACGATAAACGATTCATATTCGATCTCTGAGAACGCCATTGTTAGAATGCAGTACAGAATATTAAGTAATATAAGTTGGGCATGCAAGGCGATGAAACCCCCCTGAACTGAAGGTAATAAATACTACTGTAGTAGGAACATTGAATCTGCCCAAAATGGTGCTCGCAAGTGGGAGTCAGGCTGCACAGCCATTTCAGCGTCGGTTACGGCGGCTTCCGCGCGCCGGCGAGGAATTAATCCCGCACGTTTACACTGGTCAGCATCGAATCTGAATCTGGCCACGCATTTGGTTTCTGTGGAAGTAGCCCATCTTGGCATCAGGCCACGGCACGGCCGACGGAGACCAATAAGAACTGGTGGCGAAGTGGAATGGATCGAGATCCAGCTCTTTCCAAGAAACAGATGGATGATGGGGGGTTTGATTTGATTTGATTTGACTTGACCGGAGGGAGGGGGAATGGACCTGAGGGCGCGGTTGGAGAGGTTGAGGGAGCCGGACTCCCTGGCGGACTTGAGGATCCGCTCCATTCCCGTCCAGCTTCCGGCGGGCGGCCTTCAGATCGCCATTGCCGTGCTGCAACCAGCTACGGCTATCGGTCTTCTGTCTCTCCACAGCAGCAGCAGGGAAAGGAAGCAGGCAGGCAGCCCCGAAGGCCCAGCGGCGGCAGTTGGAGGGGAAGGAAAAAAGCCCGTGTGCCCACGTCCAATGGCCACGAGGTGGCCGCCGTAGCCACGATCTTAACCGTCAAACGGCACCGATCTGCAGAGTGGCGGCGGCCGGCTGTGGGCACGAAGGGGGGAGGCGGGGAGTCGGGGTAGGAGTTGCTGGCTAGGGTTTGGCTCCTCCGAAGCCGCCCGCGCGAGCGGCTCGGAAGGAAGGGGATAGGTTCGCTGGTTTTTCTTTCCTGTTCATTTGTTTGCGGGAGGGATAGTGGGAAGAAAAAAACCGGACGAAAAAAAACCAGTGGGAGGGGAGACGAAAAAAAACCGAGATTGAAGCTACCAACTCCCCCTTTAGGAGTAGAGATTATACTCCCTATCAGCAAGCCGGTGACATTGTGCATTAAGATCACAATTACTCCCTCCGTTCCTTTATGTAAGGTGTATTATTTTCAGCACGGTGACCAAGGCACATAATTATAGACATGTTAAGACTAAATTACCCTTGGCAAATTTGTTGGTTAGTGGAAAGTGAATCAATTAGTCCAGAAAAGTATGAGATACATGCAATCGACAAAAAGATAGTTTCCTTATTTTTCTATAAGGAGAGATACAGACAATCAGAAAAGAGATACTTTCCTTTTTTAGGAGGGCTAACTAGGGAATTATGGGAAATTAGAAGAAATGCACCTTACATTTTGGAATTTTATCAAAAAACAAATACACCTTATATAGAGGAATGGAGGGAGTACTTGGGCTCGAATGCTTTGTACTTCTTTTTGGGGCATACTTCTTCGCTGCGAGGCTTGTTTTTTTTTTCACATTTTGTTGTACTTTACCCTTTCGGAGTTCCTTATGTGCCTTCTGCAACAGAGCATATTCACAATGACAGGTGACCATTGTAATGCAGTAGCAGCATCCCAACTCCAATCTAAGTTAAAATGACCGAACAAGGTATTTTTTCCGTACTAGGTGACAGTCCAGTTCATTCAAAACGGTGGAGCTCCAAGGAAGAAAATAAGGAACAATTTATCTATAACAGAGTAGAAACAGGGCCATCGCATTTGGCTGGATCTAAGAAGATATTGTACTGTTGTTACTCCCCCGCAGCCTTGAGCTCCTCCTCTTTCTCTCCACCACCCACATGGCCTTCTTCTCCCCCATCATGAAATCCACCTCCTTGTTTGATCCCACCGCCGAGCGCCCATCTCCACCATCAACCTACATCACCCCTTCAGTATGTAAGTGCCTCTCTTCTGCTGTGTTTCCTTTCTTTCTCTTCCTCGGCCTCGCTCTCAAAAACCAAGAACCTTAACCTAAAAATTCAGAAATTCATGTAGGGGGAGGAGGGAGATCTTACCAGCAAGAAGAAAGGCGACGGTGGAGAGCGATGCCGGAGAAGGCCATTGTCGCCGCTAAGCTCGGGTCGGATTGCTGCACTGCCTACAGCGTCTCCAGGTCGCTACCGCATGAGAGAGGAAAAGGGGAGCACTTCACGCGCGAGAGGGGAGTGGCCTTCGCCTCCGATTGGTCCCTCCGGTGCCGTGGCTGTCGCCGCCTCCGCAATTGCCTGAGTGGAGAGGGATCGGGAGAGAGGAACACCTGTCCGAGCTCGTGAAAACCGCTCGCACCTGATTGGAAAAGGTTCAGGTATGGGTGAGTGGGATAGCTCCTAGAGACCAGCCATATCCCTACCGTTTCCATTTGTATAGGTGCACTAGTTTGGCGAAGAGATGGTGATACAAGTGCAATATGGATGATAGATATAGGTTTTTGTAATCTGAAAATATAAAAACAGCAAGGTAGCAAGTAACAAAAGTGAGCACAAATGGTATTGCAATGCTTGAAAACAAGGCCTAGGGTCCGTACTTTCGCTAGTGAAATCTCTCAACAACGCTAATATAATTGGATCACATAACCATCCCTGAACGTGCAACGAAGAATCACTCCAAAGTTCTTATCTAGCGGAGAACATAAGAAGAAATTGTTTGTAGGGTACGAAACCACCTTAAAGTTATCCTTTCCGATCGATCTATCCAAGAGTTCGTACTAAAATAACACCAAGTTATCCTTTCTGATCAATCTATCTAGAGTTCGTACTAAAATAACACCATATGATACGCATCAACCAACTCTAATGTCATCTAGATACTCCAATGTCACCACAAGTATCCATGAGTTAATTATAGATACGCATCAAACAATTTCAGATTCATAATACTCAATCCAACACAAAGAACCTCAAAGAGTAACCCAAGATTTCTATCGGAGAAAGTAGGACAAGAATGTGTATCAACCCCTATGCATAGATTACCTAATGTCACCTCGGGAATCCGCAAGTTGAGTACCAAAACATATATCAAGTGGATCAATAGAATACCCCATTGTCACTATGGGTATCCGCATGCAAGACATATATCAAGTGTTCTCAAATCCAATATTCAATCCAACATAACGAGATCTCAAAGGGAAAGAATCAATTCATCACAACGAGATAGCAAGGGAATAACATCATGTGATCCGACTATATTAACAAAGCCCGTGATACATCAAGATCGTGGCATCTCAAGAACACGAGAGTGAGCGATTGAACACATAGCTACTGGTACATACCCTCAGCCCTGAAGGTGGACTACTCCCTCCTCGTCATGGCCTCCGCCGGGATGATGAAGATGGCCACCGGAGATGGATTCCCCTCTCCGGCAGGGTACTCGAACGTCTCCAGATTGGTTTTTTGTCGATACAGAGAGTTGCGGCGGCGGAGCGGAGAGTCTAGGGTTATTTCTGATGGTTTCTATATTTATAGTATTTTTGAGCGTCGGTTTCACGCGAAGATGGACCACGAGGTGGGCACGATACACCAGGGCGCGCCGGGGGGCCTGGCGCGCCGTGGTGGGTTGTGCCCACCTCGTGGCTCGTCTGGCCCTCCCATGAAGCGTCTAGTGCCTCTTTTGTTCCAAAAAAATCGTCAAAAAGTTTCGGGCGATTCCGAGAATTTCATTTTCTGCACAAAAACAACACCACGGTAGTTCTGCTGAATACAACGTCTGTCCGGGTTAGTTCTAAATAAATCATATAAAGTGCATCAAAACCATATAAAAGTATTGTAAACATAGGTGAATATGTCATGAATACTTCATAAATTATCGATACGTTGTAGACGTATCAGCATCCCCAAGCTTAATTCATGCTCGTCCTCGAGTAGGTAAATGACAAAAGAACAAATTTATGAAGTGTGAATGCTAGCATAATATATAAGTTTGATCATTGATAATTTCATTCAATTTTGTAGCATCATAACCAGCAACTTTTTCTCATAAAAATCATCATGATAGAGTAGCAACCAATTCACATGATATGGTTCAAACAATGAATTCTCTTGAAACTTAACAACCTATGTTCTTAGTCACCAAATAATTGCAATTCAACTTATTCTCAACAAAGTCTAAGTACGTAAGAACTCCACATACTCAATCATCATATAGTCTTCTATGATTGCTAGTACTCAAAGCATATTTTTAGAACAAATGGCATCCATCGAACACAGAGAAAGATAGGGGCTTAATGTTTCGCCTCCCAACTCATTTATCATAGAGATAATTGTCAACAATAATAAATCATGATTAAATATATTTGACTGGATATATATGTTTGGATCTTTTCGCACCACATGATGCTTGCCAACTAATAGACTGAGGTTGGAATAAGAAGTTAACTCAACATGAATAGTAAATAACATGAAAGTAAATAGATTGTCCCTTCGCAGAGGGAAGCGGGGATTTGCAAAGGTGCCAGAGCTCAAAGCTTAAATTAGAGATAAATATAATTTTGGGAGGTGCACCCTTCCTGTCAACGTTAAGACCAAGAGTTGTGAATATCTTCCATGTTAAACCCATTAGCGGCGGTTCCCAAGCGGTAAAAGTAAAGGTTTACTCCCCCTCCACCAACAAACACACTCCACGGCTAGCCGAATCCACGGGTACCGTCCATACCAACAACATTCCTGGGGGAGTTTTGTTTAATTATTTGCATTTTTTTTATTTCGGGACTGCGAATCCCTATTACCGCCCCTCTCGTGCAAGGATGAGTGAATAATGTCGTCGTTTTCTCACGACAGATGCCATGGGGTAGCTTATCGAGAGTGGTTGGGGCCGAAGGACGCCGGTGGACTCCGGGAGCGGGATTGGGCACAAGCGGTGAGGGACACACGATGTACCCAGGTTCGGGGCCCTCCGTGGGAGGTAACACCCCTAGTCCTGCTTGACTAGTTGATGGGGTCTGGAGTTACAATGGTGCTCCTTGAGCTGTTGTCTAGAGGAAGAAGAAGGAGCAGCTGGCTCTTCTTCTCTTGCTACATGGGAGTGTGAGTGTGAGATGAGGTGAATGCCTGCCCGATGCATGGGGGGCCTCGGGGTTTTTTATAGGCCAACCCCCGGCTTATAATATACATAAGGTACTGAATGGGGGCCCCGGCCGGCAGCCTCCCTAACCAGCCTACGGTCCCACCGACTGGGTCGTCTTGTCACTCGTAGGGCCTACCGGCTGCGTGGTCCCATCGCGGACTGGGGCCCGCCAGCCGGCTCTTCTATTGGCCCGCGCTCACCTGCCGCGGCACGGGCCGCCCTGCGCGGCGTCGTCTTGCGCCTACCGGCCGAAGTCAGCGGTACGGCCGGCTGCGCTATAGCCACGCCGGGGCAGGTAACGGAGTAGACGGCGGCGTGGCCGCACTGTTGCCCCGCCGGGTCTCGATCGGTCCACTACTAGAAAAAAGCTCATTAGTGGCGCACCACTTTTGGGTATTAGTGGCGCACCATAGGTGCGCCACTATTACCACGCCACTAGTAATGGGTATTAGTGGCGCACCAGAGGTGCGCCATTACTAATCCAGATATCAGTGGCGCACCACCTGGTGCGCCATTGATATCCCCCCGGGTGCGCCACTGATAATGTATAGGGGTGGTCTGCTGGTGCGCCACTACTAAGTATAAGGGTGCGCCACTGCTAATCTAGCAGGGTGCGCCACTAATATTAATATGGTGCGCCACTGGTAATGTATTAGGGTGCCCTACTGGTGCGCCACTGCTAACAATATGGGTGCGCCACTGGTAATTTAGCAGGGTGCGCCACTAATATATATATGGTGCGCCACTACTATTAATTCCAGTAAATTTTTTTTTTTTGCTTTTCTCTTATTTGCACGGATTGCAGAATACAATAAAGCACATAATATACAGTTTGCAATACAGTATAAACTACCATTAGTCAAGTATAAACAGCACATAATACAATTCATCACATTAGTCTCCGAATTCGAAATAGCGAACAAAGTTCAAATATTAGACAAGTTTAGGTCTCGAGACCGAGTAGCGAGTTTGCCGTCACATTACAAAGTCGATATCATCTAAACTACCATCACATAGAAGAGAGTTGCGGTCACGATGAGCATCATCGCGATGAAACTGGTCTTCATCCGGTTCCTCCTCCGCTCCCTCCTCTCTCCCGCTACATAGCGCGCGTATCTAGCTTCCGCCTCCACCCTAGTGGTGTATCCTTTGTAACTGTTCCCGCTGAAACGGTGAACCTGTTTCCGACACTCCTCCCAGTCGTCGTAGACTCCGGGAACCTTACCCTTGTACACGACATACGACGGCATCTCTATGCACTAGACACACAAAAGGTTAGTAGCAATTCACAGATAATATATAAGCAATATATGAGTATGCAACAAAAGGATCGGAAGAGAAAAGCAACACATTAATAGCACGGTTCATGGTCCTACTAATAAATAGCATCAATTACAACATGAGCTAATCGATATTTCAGAACTACATAGCATCAATACTTTCGACTCGACTCAGGGACCGGAGCGTGGATGAAGCCGCCGTCTTTCGTGATGGTCATGAATGTGCGGTCGTTGTCAGCCTGCATTTGTAGCGTTGTTTCTATGTCACTGTTGGACGGTTGATAGTTGAGGTAGAACTGCCCCGAGGAACGAAGGACATCTTCATAGATGATTTCCGCTAACTCCGACTGGATGCGAAAGAATTCTTGTCTGATGTCCTCGTCCTGGATTGCCGACAAGCGTGCGGCCCATTCTTTGAGCTCATTTGGTAGCATACGCTGATGTTGGTTCCGTACGATCGCCCGCATGTGATGGAGGGCGTAGTAGGCATCCTTTTGACTGCCAGGCGGCTGCTTGACGCAGGGGAACGTCGTTACGTGGGTGAACACGTGCTTGCCGTACCTACAATTTGGCCTCCTGAAGGTGCCTCCAGATTTGGCGTAGCCGGGGAGAACATCATCAAGAACTTTCTTGATATTTGTGTAGTCTTTCTTCGACTGACGGTCCGAGTCGAAATACGTGGCCGTGGAATATTTCGGGCTTAAGAGGATGAGTGTGCAATGTGTGTCACTGCACAAAACACGGAATGTTAGAAAAAAAAAAGAACGATCGAAATCTAAGAAATCATATGTTACGGGGCGGTGAGGGGATGACTTACTCGGAAAAGTAAGGCACGAGGAAGTTATCCTTATCCTGGTTCACCAGGATGACGCCTTCGAGGTATGAACTCGCGACTTGCCGGTCCCCAGCGCTGCCCAAGATCTTGGCACGCATGTAGAAGGGGTCGACTATCACGATGTCCGGGGTCTTGTCTCTAATGATCCGCATCTCCATACTGAGCGAAAATAGCCGAATGAAGGTGTAGTGCAGCGGATAAAGGTTAAACATAGCGAAGATGTCATCAAACCGCAGGACGATCATATGCCCCATGGTGCTATCGACAAAGCCCTTGCCCTCTGGCACCTTGGCCACGAAAACCGGGTATGCCACATCATTCTCGGAGAGACGCCGCTTCTCCATAGTAAGAACACCGTCATGCAGACTCCGCATAGCACCGGTTGCAGCATTGAGCATATTAGTCGGTAGCATCGGCCTACCCGCCACATGCACCCTCCTCGAGATATCCTTAGGTGAAGGTGGCCCGTCCTGAGCACGGATCGTACTCGGTGCCGGCTGGCTCGCACCCTTAATCTTTCTTTTTCGTCCCTTCTTCTTCTGCTGTAATGGGACCGAGTTCTGCTGAGAGACCGCCTTCTTGAGTGTGTTGGGGCTGATAATGTTTCGCACCTCGGCTGTTTGAGTCTCGGTGAAGGCGTCAGCTGGAGGCGTCTCCTGAGAACTGAACAGACGACGCCTGTTGCAATTGGGTTTCTCCGCGGTACCAGCTAGATCGCGATCGTCTTTTGCAGGGTTGGGTTCTTGAGAAGGAGGCCCCGCCAAGAAGTCGTCACCGTACCCATGTTCGTTGAAGTACTTATCGACGTCGTCGTCCGGATCCTGTGTCATATGCATGTCCGGATCAGCTGACGGCGGTAGCGTTGCGGCGGTCTTGCCATGGCTTGGCGACGGCACGACTGGTGATGTTGTCTGTGGGGTGGTGTCCCCCGCCCCCAAACGAATCTGGCTCTTCGGCCAAAGCAAGGACCAGTTTAGGCAGGCGCTGAGGGTCATCACATCATCATCGTCGGCCCCATGGGGTCGATACGGAGGTAACACGTCGTCGCAGCCCCGCAACACCCGAACCAGTTGAACCCTATACACGGCGGGTGGCATCGGATTACCGTGGAACAAGCGGTTGCCCGGTTCAACGATTTTGGCCTTGGCGACATCGATCAACTCGCCGTTCACGAAGTGCAGGAGAGTGCATGGAAAGTTGGCGGTGCCCTGCGAAAACATGTAGGGCGTCAGGGATGCCCAGTCAAAGGCAAGGAGATGAAGTCATCGGCCGAGGCTTAGTTACCGTGATGGCGTCGAGCTCGGCTAATGTCAAGGCACCGCCAACGGCGGGCGTGCAACTGACGGAGGGGCCGCTTGCTGCCGAGGTGCCGGCCGGCGTATTCTTCCCACTCCCGGGTGCATTAAGCTCCAATACTGGCGCCGGCCCCGGAGTCACCAACGCCGCCTCCGCCGGAGACACCAATGCCGGCGCATTGTGCGAGTTGCTGCCCGTGAAGCTGGGAATCGGGGGTGGCCCCTGTTGGCCGCCCGCAATCCACCCCCGCAGCCCCTCAAGCAAGGTAGGCATAATGGCGGTGATCGTCGCTCCCAGTTGGTCTCGCACTTGCTCTTGGACTATCTCCGGAATCCGCGCCACTTGTGCCTTGAGTTCTTTAACCTCGCGCTCCTGGCTTTCCGAGCTGGTCTTTTTCTCCTTTCGCCCAGACTTATAGTATTCCGACCATTTCATGGACAAGCCTTCGCCGGCCACACGACCAGCTGACGACGGCTTACTGAACTTATCCTTGTGTTTCATTACGTTCAACGCCCTATTTAAAGTGGTGTCCCAAGGGGCAGACGGGGAGCTCTGAGACCCCGCGCTACTGCTTTCAGTTACCAGAACACGCTCAAGATCCTTCACCTTCGGATCCGTGGTAAGCTCCTTTGTTACCGGGTCCTCCTTGTACCGGGCCCTGACATAGTTCCTAGTCTGCTTTTCATGGTATTTATCGAAGAGGGGCGGTAGGCCTTGCGCGGCACGCTCCGCGTCCTCCTTGTCCCATTTAGGTTCCGCCACTCTGTAACCGCCGGGACCGAGTTTGTGGACCCCTAAGTTCAAGTCCCGCATATCTTTCCCCCACTGACTTGATTCCGCGGATGCGGTGCTCTCGCACTTGATCTTGAACTCCAGGTAGTCATCTTCGCTGATCGAAGGATTTTTCTCCTTGATCTTCTCATAACTATCACCTCTTAGAATCCTTCTCTTCACATTGGCTCTCCAAGTAGCCAGGGCCGTGCTCATCTTCGTGAGGGCGGCACTGTTCACTTTATTCCCTGAGAGGCGTGTGTTTGCGAAGTGACCGGGGAACTTGTATCGTTCGTGCAGCTTCGTGAAGAGGAGGTTGCGCAAATTCCCTCGGTCACGATGCCTTAGGTTCTCGGTGTTGATCGAGACGGTGCTCCGGAGAATGCACCCGAGTTGTCCCGCGTACCCACCGACTAATTTTTTGGGCGCCGTTGGATGCCCAGTGGAGGACACTTCAGTAAATTCCTCCTTGACGGTGCCGAGCACGTTCGGGCACCGGTCCTTCCGTTGCCTCTTCGGTTGGCTGCCATCTGTGCGTTCGCTGCCATCATCAGTGGTGGCATCCCCGGTGGCACCATCAGTGGTGTCATCCCCAACGCCACTAGGGGTTGCGTAGTCGGGATCGGTGTCTTCCGCGACGTTCTCGTAGCGGTGAGGTTCTTCCTCCAGCTCCTGGGACAGCTCCCAGAATGGCTTGCCCGAACCGCCGGCCTCATCGTTGTTGGCCATGTTCGCACTAAATAGGAAAAAAGGCTATTAGAGTTATTGGATGAGATCAGGGTAGTATCTATTCTTCTATCCTATATTAGTAATCAACTCTCTGGTTTCAACTCCACCAAACTAAGGTCCTAGGTCAAGAAAATTAACAAAGTTCATGCACGAATTCACGGAAAAATTCGGCATGACCTTTGCTAATTTTCTTGACCTAGGACCCCATTCTCAACCGAAACGGAAATTAATCGACATTTCGGGAGAAAGGGGTAATTTTTTGTACCTGCACAAAAAAGGCCTACATATAGGCACAACAAGCTTATAGGCACAACCAGGATCATCCAAGAACCCAAAAGGCTACATCAGGATCATCCAAGGTAAGAGAAGGCATTAATCTCATAACACACGTCACTCCGCTAATGGGACGAACTAATCAGATAACCTTCTTCTCGATATAAAGCAATGGGGTTCATCGTGTGGAATTGAGGAATCGTGCAATCTTGCATGTTGCATATCTCAAAATGTTGATAATACTTTTACAAAAAGAAAAGGTACCATTGAAGGCACAATTCCACGTTCTAACAAATCATTCCATATTTCAATGAATTTTTCTAACTACCATATGCAACTCTTTGTAACATTCAAATACATTTTGACGAGGAGAATAAAATAATATAGATTCAACGGAAGCATCAATTTGATTATGTATGTATTTGTCTACTACAATGCTTTCCTAGGTCCTTAACCACATGCCCTTTTTATGTTTGTGTCCACACACTCATGTCAACTTTCTGTCATAGAGTTCGGGAGGCAAAGGAGCAGTTCCTCCATTGCTTCTAAAAGCATCTAGCTCCCTCTCAAGAAAAATGTCCTCTTTCTCGAGTATCCATAGAATTAGACCAACAACCTTTTGAAGCATTTAGGTTTGATGTTGAGAGTCTCAATACAATCTTGTGAATAAATACATTTAGTACAAATAGATTGGGTGATGGGAACAAAAATATTCATTCTTTAACCAGAAAATTTCAAAATTATTTTTTTAACTTTTATTTCCTAATATCATTTTCAGTAGAGAAAACAAGTAAAGGATTGTGGCCCGGTATAATGCTAAGTAGACCTAAGTGAATCTATTTAACAATTTATTTATTTTTCACCATTGTGCTTGAATATTGAAGTCAGGGGAGGCAGGGGAGGAGGGGGAGATTTGGGGGCAGGCAGGGGAGGAGAACGTACCTTGAGCAGTGGGAGGCGGGATTAGGGGAGGCCAGGGGACGGGGACGTCGTGGACGGGGACGGGGACGGGGACGGGGACGGGGCTCGGCCTCCTCCTCCTGGTGGTCTCCGGCGGGCCTCCTCCTCCTGGTGGTCGCGGGCGGGCGCTGCCGGGCGGGAGATGTCAGACAGGGAGAAGGCGGAGGGGAGAGAAAGGAGGGGAGGGGGGGAGGGAGGCGGAGGAGGAGGGGGAGAGGGGGAGCTCACCCTCGACGTGTGGTGGCGGCGGACTCGACGGCGACGACAGGCGATGGCGCGGCGCGGGGGAGAGGGGGGGGATCTGGTGTGCGGGGGAGTGAGGAGGGAGGCGCGGGGAATGAGAAGGGTGAGGGGTCGCGGTAACAATGGCGCACCGTGAGGGGTGCGCCATAAACGACGCATATCAATGGCGCACCAGGAGAGGTGCGCCATTACTGCTAGTACTACTAGTTAAAAGAGTTTGCATGTGCTTATGGACAGAACAATTAACATAGCCGAGTGGTTGGTCCTCTGATTCATTAGCCAGATGGCCAGGGTTCGAATCCTGGCGGCTGCATTTTTTGCACCTTTTTAAAAAAAAATTTAACCTTATGATAAACATCCAAACACTTTAAAATAAACACATGATAAACATCCAAACATTTTTTACCTTTTTCTGTGTTTTTTTTAATTGTTTTTGTCAGTTCTTTTTAGTTTTCATAGGTTTTATTTTTATTTTTTGTTTGTTCTTTCTTTGATTTTCACATAAACATCCAAACATTTTTTTACCTTTTTCTGTGTTTTTTCTTTACTGTTTTTGTCAGTTCTTTTTTAGTTTTTTTAGGTTTTTATTTTTATTTTTTGTTTGTTCTTTCTTTGATTTTCACCGGATTTCTTTGTTTATTTATGTTTCTCCCTGGTTTTCTTTGGTTTTTTCTTTGCCCTTTTGTGAACACATGACTACATTACCACACACATGTGAGCAGAGGATACATCCTCTACGAGTCCACATTATAGTTATGCAAAATTTGAAATGAATTCAAAAAGGGGACAGTAAAACTTAAAAAGAAAAGTGGGCTTTAATGAACAGTGGGCTTTAATTTTCTCCCTTTCTTAAATATATGGACATCTTTTAGGACAATATACATGGTTGAAATCAAGTGATACATGTAATAATTTAGTTCCATGTAATAATTGAGCTTGCCACTGACACACACACACACGCGGCCGACACGTCGTGATTCGATCTTAGCTATCATTTCACAATCTTCTTGCCCTTCTTTCTCGCGGTTGAATAATTTAGCCCCGGAACCCCTTGACTTCTTCTCTTGAACGGACGTCCTTTAGGTAGGGTGGTCCTGCTTCTTCTTGTGGTGTGTGGTACTTCATCATCGTCGTCATCTTCCATCTTCGGGTCGCCGTACTTGTCGAAGTCTTGCTCATTGGCGACTCCATCCATTCCGATGATGTTCCTTTTGCCTCTCCTCACGACAACACGACTGGGCTTTGACGGGTCGGTAATGAAGAAGCATTGGTCCACTTGGCACGCCAGTACCCATGGCTCATTTTTCGCGGTGACGTTTGCGCCCGCGGTCTTGGATTTGGCTTCGGGTATAACCATGGTGGTGAAATACCGGTCTTCTTTTAGGACGCTCTTGGCCCATCTGACACGGAACATCGGGACCTTCTCTCCAGCGTAGCTCAGCTCCCAGATCTCCTCGATCCTTCCGTAGTATCTGTCCTTGTCGTTACCGGTGTAGGATTCCATCGTTACCCCGGAGTTCTGATAATCGCTCTTCATGTCCTTTTCCTCGGTGTAGAATGTGTAGCCGTTGATATCGTATGCCTCATAGGTCATCAGGTTGTGCTCGGCGCCCTGTGACAAGGCGAATATGAGTTTTTCTTCCGCGGAAGAATCCTCATGTAAAGGGTACGACAGAAGCTTGTCCTTGAACCAACGCGTGAAACATGAGTTGTGCTCTTTGAGTACATCTCCGTCCGTCCACTGTTGACCTCGGTCATTGTATGTCTTCTCAATAGAGGTTTTGTGCTCTACCACCCAAGGATCGACCACGTCAATGTGTTGCAGCGCGACTAGGTTTGCTCTTTCAAAGTCGGCGAGTCGACCCTTGAAGTCTACATGGATTTCGCGGTGACCCTCGCGGTGACCACATCCAGCGAGCCTGCCGAGGTGCCTGTTGACGGGCAGACCAACGGGGTTCTCGATGCCTAGATAATTCGTGCAGAAGGAGATGCACTCTTCGGTCAGAAAGCCCTTGGCTATGCTTCCATCTGGACGTGCCCTGTTGCGAACGTATCCTTTGATGACACCATTCATCCTTTCGAACGGCATCATGCTGTGCAGGAACGTCGGCCCGAGTTGGATGATATCCTCCACGATATGGACCAGCAGATGCACCATAACGTCGAAGAATGCGGGCGGGAAGTACATCTCAAGCTCGCATAGTATCACCACGATCTCTTCCTGTAGCCTTCTGAGTTGCCTCATGCCAACCGACTTCCGAGAGATGACGTCGAAAAAGTTGCATAGGCCAAATAGCATTTCACGGACGTGCGCGTCCATGATCCCACGGATTGCAACTGGAAGTATCTGCGTCATCAGCACGTGACAGTCGTGAGACTTCATCCCGCTGAACTTCTGCTTCGCTGAGTCTAGGTATCTGCTTATCTTCCCCGCGTAACCGTAAGGAAGTTTTACTCCTACGAGGCAGGTGAAAAACTGCTCGATCTCCTTCGGACTTAGAGTGAAGCACGCGGGAGGGCAGTCATATTCGATCTTCTTGGCCTTTTTGCCTTTGCGACGACTTTCCGTGTCCTTCGCCTCATCATCATCATCATCGTCATCACCATCATCATTAGGGCATTTTGCGTGAAGCTCCTCCCTGATGCCCATTGATTGCAAGTCTGCCCTTGCTTTCGGCCCATCTTTGGTCCTCTCTGGCATGTTGAGCAGGGTACCAAGCAGACTCTCGCACACGTTCTTCGTGATATGCATGACATCAAGGCTGTGAGGCACACGTAGGATCTTCCAGTACGGCAAGTCCCAGAAAACAGACCTCGTTTTCCATACCTTCAGCAGCGGCTCTGGCGCCTTTCGCTTCTTTCCCGGCGGTGGGCACTCTTTCCAATTTTTCAACAGCTCGTCTATTTCCTCGCCGCTCCTCGTACGTGGGGGTCTTCGGGGTTCGGTTTCACCATCGAACAGATCCTTGCGTTTTCTCCATGCGTCATCGTCGCGAAGCCACCTTCGATGTCCCATGAACACGGTTTTCGAAGACCCGGGGTCTCTATCTAGCTGGCGATACATTGTGTCATCCATGCACCTAACGCATGCACAAAATCCATGGACCACCTGCCCCGCGACATATCCGTAACCGAGATAGTCGTGCACCGTCGTGAGCAGTGCGGCTCTCATAGGGAAATATTCTTTCGCTGCGGCGTCCCATGTATTGGTTGGCGTTTTCCACAGCGTGTCTAGCTCCTCTTTCAGCAGCCCCAGATACAGATTGATGTCGTTCCCTGGTTGTTTCGGCCCTTCAATTAGCATACTCATGTGAATGTACTTCCTCTTCATGCACATCCAGGGGGGAAGGTTGTACATCCACACAAACACAGGCCAGGTGCTATGTGTGCTTCTCTGGCTGCCAAACGGATTGACTCCATCGGTGCTCGCGCCCAGCATGATGTTCCTTGGATCGTCCCCAAATTCCGGGTGTTCGAAGTTCAACGCTTGCCACTGGCTCGCATCCTTAGGGTGACTCAGCATCTTGTCTTTTTTATTTATCTCCGGATCATTTCCGTCATCTTCTCGCTTCTTCTCCTCCCTATCCGCATGCCAATGCAGGAGCTCTGCTGCCTTAGGGTCCGCGAAATACCGCTGCAGACGAGGAGTGATCGGAAAGTACCACACCACTTTTCGAGGAGCTTTCTTCCTCTTCTTGTATCGAGTGACGCCGCACACCGGACATATGGTAGACTCCGCGTGCTCGTCCCGATAAATGATGCAATCGTTCATGCACACATGGTACTTCACGTGCGGTAAATCCAGAGGACACACGATTTTCTTCGCCTCCTCGAAACTGGTCGGGCACTTGTTCCCCTTGGGAAGACGTTCGTGCCAGAATGACATGTTCTCGTCGAAGCATGCGTCGGTCATTTTGTGTTTTACCTTCATCTCCAGAGCCATGAGCGTTACTTTCAGGCGGGTATCCTCGGGCCTGCATCCTTCATACAATGGAGTAACCGCGTCTATCTCCAGTTGATCCAGCTTGGCTTTCTCTCGGGCGGCAGCTCTTGCGTTACCCGTCTGCTTGAGAAGCAGCTCTTGAATATGAGGGTCCTGCACCCAGCCCATCGATGGTCCATCGTCGTCTGCTCCGGCATCTTCATCTTCATGATCATGCCCTTCGTCTTGATCTTCCTCATCATCATGTCCGGCATCTTCTACATGATGACTGTGTCCTGCATCTACTTCGTGATCATGTCCTGGAGATTCTTCGTCTTCTCGCCTGCCCTCGCCGCTGTTGTCTTGCTGCCCTTCCTTATTTCTTGCCCGGCCCCCATGGACGACTTCATAATCATCTTCATCACCTTGCCACCGATAGCCATCCATGAAACCACGCACGAGCAGGTGGTCCCGCACCTGTCTGGAATCCGGGTCGAAAAGGCCCGTCAGCTTGCATCTTCGACACGGACATCTTATCTCCGTCTCGTTCTTTTGAAGCATCTCGGCCTTCGCGGATCTCAAAAACCTAGCCACGATGCCTTCGGTCATCGTGCGGACCATGGTCGCCTGCGGGGTATAGAGCAAAAGGATATTTTAGAACCAAAGAAAAATTTGGCATGACCTTTCCTAAAAATAGGACCAAAAAGAATGCATAGTGCCAAATTCTCGCCGAAACGGAAATGAATCAACATTCCAGCAAAATATTGGCAACTATCGCATTTCAAATACCGGTACCTGCAAACACAAACATATGCAACACCACAAACATACGTAGATCTCTAGGCCATAAAAAGTGTGTACGTTGTTGGAGACGGAGAAAAAAGTAGATCTAGAACATAAAGAAAGCTTTCCCCTTACTTACCTATCAAAAAAAGGAAATTTAACCACTTAATTTGGGTGAATCTATGGTGGAAATGAGGTGAGGAGGAGGAGCAAGACGACCAGATCTGTTTTGGTGGAGGGGGGAAAGTGAGTGTGTGGTAGGTGTGGCTGCCTAATTATAGCTACTGCTCCCAGGTTACCAGTGGCGCACCCCTTCACTGGTGCGCCACTAGTAGCCAGGCATACTAGTGGCGCACCAGTGAAGGGGTGCGCCACTGCTATGTTTTTTTTTTGGACCACCATGCCCAGCCTTACCAGTGGCGCACCAGGGCAAGGTGCGCCACTACTATAAAAAATAGTAGTGGCGCACCTTGGCCTGGTGCGCCACTGGTAAGCCTGGGCATGGCTGGTTACTGTTCAAAAAAATAGTAGTGGCGCACCCCACACCTGGTGCGCCACTAGTAATGTCACTATTAGTGGAGCACCTGTTTGTGGTGCGCCACTGCTATATAGTAGTGGCGCACCACATCTCTGGTGCGCCACTAATAGTGATATTACCTATAGCCGTTTTCCTAGTAGTGGTCAAGGTCAGCGGTACGACCGCCCGGACTGTAGCCACGCGCGGCCGCGCGTCTACGGTCGCTGTAGCCACACCGGAGTTCATCGTGGGGGTCGCGTCATGTCGACGTACTTGGTCGCTGCAGGAGGGGACCAACACCTGCCTGCCCAGTGGTCAGCGGGAGGGCCGGCTGCGGAGCGGCCGGCTGCGGGCTGGCCAGAGGCCGGGCGGCCGGCTCCTGTCCAGCCGCCCGTGGGCCAGCCGGCCAAGGGACCAGCCGGTTGCTCGCCAGCCGGTCACGGACCAGCCGGCCGTATAGTCAATTTTTGAAAGGGGCTTGAACCCCCTTGTCTTGGCATACCCACGGGTAATATCCCCGTCAGTAATCCCTGAAGCCGGCGGGGGCCCGCGTCCTTCCGACGAGGGGGAGCCGGCGGCTTCATCTGGGGGCACCGGCCCGGTACGTGGGGTCGATTGGCGGGCCGCGCAGGCGGCCACGCCCGTCGCTTCGGGTTCAACCGCGCCGCCTCAGAACCCGCGCTGAGCGGCGACGCGCCACGTGGGGTGCGGTGACGTGGTGGGCCCCGTGCCTGGAGGCGTGATGGGACGTTGCCCTGGGGCTAGCCCGGTAGGCCGTGGGCCTAGCCCAGTAGGCCTCGGGACATAGGCCGAGATCCTCTGTGCCCGGATCCTAGCGGTCACGGCCCGAGGCGCCCCACGCCCTGCGGATTTCCCGAGGGAAGTGGGCGCAGTTAATCCCACATCCCCCGGGCTTCGCCCCCATATTTATAAGGGGGAAGGGGAGAGACGGAGGCAGTTAACGTGCCTCTCTCCTGCCGTCTTCCTCCTCTCGCCTCTGTCGCTCCGAGCTCACACCGCTGTAACTCCCATTCGTGCCTCCGCTCCGGTCCTCCGCAGAGTTGGTCGACGACCCCTCTGGCTTCTGGGGCGGCTCCATCGTCACCGAGGCGGACATCGCATACCTCCGCCGTGCCCGCATGCTGCCGTCGGAGGACCGCGTCACTGCCCGTCCTCCAGGCGTTGAGGTGTTGCCGAAGCCCGAGGAAGGAGAGTGCGTGGTGTTTGCCTCGCACTTCTCGCGCAGCTTCGGGCTGCCGGCGAGCCAGTTCTTCAGGTTACTTCTTGATACTCTCAATCTGCAGCCGCACCATTTGGGGCCGAACTCCATTCTGCAGCTGTTGAGCTACGTGACCCTCTGCGAGGGCTAGCTCGGCCTTCTTCCCTTCATGACGCTGTGTAGGAAGTTCTTCTATCTCAAGAGCTTGAAGAACGACAACGAGTCGTACGCCTGCGGGGGCGAGGTGGTGTGTGTTCGCGGCACAATCTTCCCCTGCCTCTCCCTCATCGAATCCGTCAAAAGATGGAACCGGACGTTCTTCTACGTGAAGAACGTCGACCCGGCTCGAGACTACATTCGGCTGCCGCCCTTCGTCAACGTCCCGTTCTCTGGGGCGAATTGGATGGCCGAAGTGGCGGCCGGGGAGCTTGCCGGGATGCTGGGCCGGCTCCACACTATGAGGAGTGGGGAGGGGCTGGTCGCGGCCGATCTTGTGGCCGCCTTCATCGACCGCCCGATGCTGCCCCTGCAGCTGATACCGCACCCGATATGCAATATGGGGGGCCGGCGAGACCCTTGCCGGCTGTCCACCTTCGAGCTGACAGCGGCCGAGGTGGCGGTGCGGGTGAACGCCGTCACCAATTTCAAGTTGGCGCCACGCACCTGGCACTTCGGCAAGCCGCCGTACAACCGGCTCGACCCGGCGCCTCTCATACGTCCCGTCGTGGCACCTCCCCATTCTCTGTGTTTCTCCTGCCGGCCTCCGTGCTCACGTGCCGTGCTGACCGCAGCGCTTTGTTCGACAGAACACGACAGACGGCCCGCACCCTCAGCTGTTCGAGGCGGATCGCGCCGACTTCGACCCGAAGGATTTTGAGCTGGGAGGAGGCATCGAGGAGGAAGTCGAATCCTCGGGGGAGGTCGAGGTGGACGGGGCGATGGGTGACCCGGGAGCCGGCGGGTCTAGAGCGGCTGGTGAGTTCACCTCCGAACCCACGATCAGAGATTGGACTGACGATGATGATGATGATGGCAGGCCCAGGAGCACGCGGCCATAGTGCGGGAGGAGAAGAGGAGGCTCGCCGAAATGCAAGCTGCGGAGGCAGGGGCGAAGGGTGCGCCCTCGCGTTCGGGGGCCTCGAGTGACGGGAGGCGGAGGCGGCCCTCGGACCCGGCGCGCGCTACGGACTCGGCGGCGGAATCAACGCGGATGTCGAGGCCGCCATCGAGCGAGCCGCGGGGGCCGGCGCCGGACGCGGCCACAGCCCCGCCCTTGGCGGAGGTGGTCCGACCGGAGGACGCGGCTCCCGAGCCGGCCATGGAGGCGGACCCGCGAGCGGTGCCGGTCGCGACCCCGTCTTTCGTCGAGCCGGCCGCGGTAGAGGAACCGGCCGCTCCGGCCGTGCCGGAGGCGGCACCGGAGACGACGGTCGGCGGAAGGAGCGAGCCGGTCCACCCGGTTATCGAGCCAGCCCATCAGGCGGTGGAGCTGGCCGTGCTGGTTGTTGAGGGGCCTGAGGCTGGTTCCCGAGCCCTTGTGGTTACTCCCAACCTCCCGCCAGTCGTCGCCGCGGCGGACACCGGGTCGAGTGGTGGGGCGAGCCGGTCGAGGAGGACCATGCTCGACGTGATCCGGGACTGGAAAGCATTGGCCCTCGCCCCGGCCGTCCTGGTCCCGCCAGCCAGCAACCAGGCCCTTGTGGCTGGGGAGCCAGGCCGCATCATGGCGCACTGCCGTGAGGGGCTGGCCAGGTTTGCATAGGCCGCCGAAAGCAATTTCCGGTGCGTGGAGGAGGCGGTGGAGGTGAGATCCCTCTAGCTTGTGTTGAATTTTCAGTGGGGGCGCGCGAGCGCACCCACTAGGTGTAGCCCCCGAGATTCGGGCCGGCTGCTTGGCCGCGTGGCAGCCGGGCCGGATCTATCCCTTTTTTGTCTAACCTCTTGTCTCCTGGCGCGAAGCAGGCTGAGAATGCCAAGCGGCAGGCGCTCTTTGACGAGGCTATTGCCATCCATAACCGCGGCAAGGCCGGCTTTTATCAGGTCCAGGAGGATCTGCGGAAGGCGCGAGGTACGTTTGCTCCAGTGGGGGTGCGCAAGCGCACCCACTGGGTGTAGGCCCCGAGAGTCGGGCCGGCTGCTCGGCAGGCGGCTCGAGTCTTCCGCATTTTGAGTAATCTGGGTTGGTCATTTTGCAGAGGGACGAGGTGGCCTCCGAGCGGGACCGGTTGGAGCGGGACCTCTAGGCGGTTACGTCGGAGAGGGACCGGCTGGGCGGCCTGGTCGTGGATGGGCAGGCGGCACAGGAGCGCCTCACCGCGGAGCTGCAGAGGGAAGTGGTGGCCCGGGAGGAGGCCGCCAAGCAGGCGGCCGACGCCAGCCGACAGGACACCGCCTTGCAGGACGAGGTGGCTCGCCTTGGTGGTGAGCTTGAGAGGCGTGAGGCCGCCCTCGCCCATGCGGAGGACGTGCGCGAGAGGGAGCGGGGCTTAGGTCTCCAGTTCGCCATCGAGGTGGACGAGGCCTTTCAGCGTAAGTTTCTACCTTTTAAGTTTTCTTCCTTTGCCGGCTCTCTCGACTTGTTTTTTGATTCTTCGTCCTCCCTTAGACCAGTTCCCGGACACTCATCGCCGCGCCGAGCGGGCCGTGGCGGAGCATCGGGAGTGCCTGCGGCCGCGTGGGCAGGAGATTGAGGAGGACGCCGGCTGGGACTTGCCGGAGTTTGCGCTGGCCATCGAGAACCGGTTGATCTTCCTTAAGCGCTGCATGAACCGGCTCCACACGGCCGGCATGGAGGTGATTTCGGCCCTTTGGCCGGGTCGTGGGGCCCCGGCGGGCTGCGTGGCGCTGTGGCTGGAGAACCCGGTAGCCCGGCTCGAGGTTTGGAAGGCATCGGCGGCCCGCTCCGGGGCGCAGATGGCCCTTCGGTTCATCACTTCGTGGTACCCCGGCGTCAACTTGGGCCGGCTAGCCACGATGCGCGAGGTTCCCGAGGCGGAGCGAGTCGCCCGCGAAGGCGCCCTCATCCGTCGAGCCAACGAGCTGGCTTCGTACGTCGACCCGGACGAGCTCCTGCCAGCGCTTGGCGAGGATGGCGAGCCGATTTCCGAAGACTCCTTCGGCATTCCCCAAGGGCCCGAGGACGAGGAGGTCGATGACGAGAGCATCGCCTCCAGCACCGGCAGCGACACCGAGGCCACGGAGGCCATGGAGGAGGATCCGGCTGCCGCTCCTGGGCAGTCTGCCGGGCCGGCTGGCGACACGTCGGAGGCTTAGGTGGCCCTTCTTTTACCGTATCTTTTTCTTTGCTGCGAGACTTGTTTGAGACGCATTTCCACCTACTGGGGTGTATTGTAAAGGATCTTCGGCCTGTGGCCTTTTGTTTATAAGTTTGCT
The DNA here is from genome assembly GCA_039707655.1 of Elymus sibiricus. NCBI lineage: Eukaryota > Viridiplantae > Streptophyta > Magnoliopsida > Poales > Poaceae > Elymus > Elymus sibiricus. The sequence continues at coordinate 82,782,126 of CM077669.1, read as the reverse complement.
AGGAATTTGAAATGTTTGCGTGCCGGCTCATCCCTTGCTCTTTACCCTTCGACTTGTATCTCGCGCAAGGATTCCTTCTGGCTTCCGCCCCGCCTGTCAGCCAGCCGGGAGCCGGACTGGGACAGGGAGGGGGCATCATCCTTGGGGAAACCGTGCTGGCCTTAGAGTTGTTCGGCTAGAGTTGGGGCGAACCGGCAGAGGCTGGTTTCTAGGGATAACATGGTCCGGTTGGACCTGTCCGGCTAATACTCTTCAGGCGGCGTTTGTGTGGTAAGTTCCTTCCCATCCCAGGGTCCCGCCAGCCAGACAGCCGGGGGGCGGTCTGTAGCTGGGCAGGGGGGAAGATTGCTTGTTCACACTAGTTGCCTGCCTTGGAGAAGAACCGGTGAGCCCCCGGGCCCAGGGAGCCGGGCCCGGGTGCCTTTCTGAAGGGATGACAAGCCTTTGGTAGAATCGAAAAGGGGTGTGCCCCAAGTGCCAGCTTGGGGCCCCCATTGCATTCATTAAGTTCCAACGGATGGGAAGATACATACATACGCTGGCTCTTTCTAGCAGTAGAACGGACAAAGGAGCGCCGCGTTCCATGGGTGCTCCGTCTCCTCGCCGGAGGCGTCTCTCTTGTGCTTCTGGGCGTCTATTAGGTAGTATGCATTGTTGTGCAGCGCCTTGCTGACAATGAACGGGCCCTCCCATGGGGAGGACAGCTTGTCCTGGACAGCGGTCCGCTGGATCCGTCTAAGCACCAGGTCCCCCTCGCGGAACGAGAGGGGCCGGATCTACTTGCTGTGGTAGTGCCGGAGCTTCTGCTGGTAGATAGCCGTTCGGCTCAGCGCTAGCTCGTGGGCCTCCTCGAGGAGGTCGGCGTTGTCTTCCCTTGCCTCCTTTGCGTCTGTCTCCGTGTACAGGGTGACGCGAGGCGAGTCGAACTCGATGTAAGTGGGGATGACTGCCTCGGACCCGTACACGAGGAAGAAGGGCGTGAAGCCGGTTGAGCGGTTAGGCGTGGTTCTGAGGCTCCATAGGACAGCCGGCAGCGCTTCGATCCAGCAGCCGGCTGACCGAACGAGCGGTGCCACGAGCCGGGGCTTGATGCCGGCCATGATCAAGCCGTTTGCTCTCTCTCCTTGGCCGTTCGACTGCGGGTGGGCGACCGATGCAAGGTCGAGCCGGATGCCTTGTTTGGTGCAGAAACACGCTAGCGCGCCCTTGGCGAAGTTGGTGCCATTGTCGGTGATGATGCTATGCGGGACGCCGTAGCGGACTGTCATGTCTTTGATGAACCGGACGGCCATGGGGCCGTCCAGCTTCTTGATGGGTCTGGCCTCGATCCACTTGGTGAACTTGTCGATGACCACCAACAGATGCGTCATGCCGCCTTGAGCGCTCTTGAAGGTTCCAACCATGTCGAGGCCCCAGACCGCTAAGGGCCAGGAGAGGGGGGTGGTCTGGAGCGCCGTAGCCGGTAGGTGGCTCTGCGTGCTGGAGCGCTGGCACCCCTCGCACTTGTCGACCAGCTGCTTAGCTTCTTCTAGGGCCGTTGGCCAGTAGAACCCGTGGCGGAACGCCTTGGCCACCAGGGTGCTGGAGGCGGCATGATGCCCGCACTCGCCCTGGTGGATGTCTCGGAGGATCTCCTGCCCCCGTTCCGGCTCGACGCAACGCTGGAACACGCCGGTTGCACTGCGATGGACCAACTCATGGTTGATGATGCTGTAGGCGGGGGCCCGGCGCTGGATTTGCCGGGCTGTGGCCTCATCGGGAGGGAGCTCGCCGCGCAGGAGGAAGTCTAGGATGGGCTGGGCCCAGGTGGGAGCCATGACAGGAGCTGGCGCCGGCTCGAGTCGGCCCTCGTGGCCGGTTGTAGCCCCTGCGCCCGGAGGCGGAGCCCCCGGGACCGAGCCGTCAGTCCCCGAGGCCGGCAAATCGATTGCCATGAGGAGGGCCACGGGGTCGTCAGTTGCTGGATCCAGCGGGGCTGGGGCGGCGGTTGGAGGCGGAGGGTTTGTCAAAGCCGGCAGGACGCCAGTGGGGTCGGCTGGCATGAAGATTGACTCCGATTCGGCGGAGGGTTTGATTGACGGCTTGAGTAGCCGCTCGAGGGAGACGCCGGCTGGGATTGCCTGCCGGGTGGAGCCGATTTTGGCCAGCGTGTCCGCCGCCTAGTTGTCCGCCCGGGGGACGTGCTGGAACTCGCACCCCTCGAAGGAGCCGGTGAGCTGTTGGACGAGGAAGCGGTAGCTGGCCATGTTGGCGTCCCTGGCATCCCATTCGCCAGAGACCTGCTGCACCACGAGATCCGAGTCGCCGAAGCAAAGGATGCGTCGGATACCGATTTCCTTGGCGAGCCGGAGGCCGTGGACGAGCGCCTCGTATTCGGCTACGTTGTTGGAGGCGGCGAAGAGCATCTGGAGCGCGTACTTGAGTTGGTCCCCTTTTGGGGACGACAGGACGATGCCGGCTCCCAAGCCGGTCCGCATCTTCGAGCCGTCGAAGTGCATGCGCCAATGCGTGGAGTCTGGAGGAGGCGACACGAACTGGGTCTCCGCCCAGTCGATGAGGAAGTTGGCCATCACCTATGACTTGATGGAGGTGAGTGGCTCATACCGTATTTCGTGGTCGGCGAGGGCGATAGCCCATTTGGCGATCCGGCCGCTCATGATTTCCCCGAGCGGCGCCGTGCTCACCACGGTGATGGTGTGCTCCTGGAAGTACTGCTTGACCTTCTTGGAGGCGAAGTATATGCCGTAGCACATCTTCTGGTAGTGGGGGTAGTTCTGCTTGGAGGCGGAGAGGACCTCGCTGAGGTAGTAGACGGGACGCTGGACTGGCAGTGCCCGGCCTTCCTCCGCCCGCTCCACCACGAGAACGACGCTGCGTGGTCGCTGCGATGGACACGAGCTAAGGCTCCTTTTCGGTCGGAGCCGCCAGGACGGGTGCGTTGGAGAGGGTGCGTTTGAGGTCACGGAACGCTTCGTCCGCCTGGTCGGTCCACTCGAACTTGGCCAGCTTCGTCATTGGGTCATGGCCCGGCTCGACTTTGGCTGTCTTCTTCATGAGCTGGTATAGGGGCAGAGCCTTCTCGCCCAGCCGGCTGATGAACTGGCTGAGCGAGGCAAGGTAGCCGGTGAAATTCTAGACGTCGCGGAGCTTGGTCGGCTTATGCATGCGCTCGATGGCTCTGATTTTCTCCGGGTTGGCTTCGATGCCGCGGGCGGATGCGAAGAAACCCAGGAGCTGGCCGGCAGGCATGCCGAAAACACACTTCTCCGGATTGAGCTTGACCTTGAACTCGCGCAGGTTGGCGAAGGTCTCTCGAAGGTCGTCGAGGAGGCTGAAATGCTTCTTGGTTTTGACGACGATGTCATCGACGTAGACGTGGACGTTCCTGCCGATCTGGGGCAGGAGGCACTTATGCATGCAGTGCTGGAAGGTGGCGTATGTATTCTTCAGGCCGAAGGACATGGTAACATAGCAGTAGGCCCCGAAGGGGCTGATGAAGGAGGTTTTCAGCCGGTCGGCTGGGTCCAGCTTGATCTGGTGGAAGCCGGAATAGGCGTCCAGGAAGGACAGCAAATCGCAGCCGGCCGTGGAGTCAATAACTTGATCGATCCTCGGCAGGGCGAAAGGGTCCTTAGGACAGGCCTTGTTCAGGCTGGTGTAGTCGATACACATGCGCCAAGTCTTGTTTTTCTTCAGCAGCAGGACTGGGTTGGCCAGCCAGTCCGGGTGGAAAACATCCATGATAAAGCCGGCTGCGAGCAGCCGGGCGATCTCCTCTCCTATAGTGCGCCACTTCTCCTCGGAGAAACGGCGCAGGGGTTGCTTGACCGGCTTGGCATCCGGCCGTACATGAAATTTGTGCTCGGCATACTTCCTCGGAACACCTGGCATGTCTTTTGGAGACCATGCGAAGATGTCCCGATTCTCATGAAGGAAGTTGACGAGCTCGCCTTCCTATTTGCTGTTGAGGTGGGCGCCGATGGTGACGCACTGCTTGGGGTTGGCCGAGTCGAGTGGCACATGCTTGGTGTCCTTGGATGGCTGGAACGACGCCTCGCTGGCTGACTGGGATGGAGGAGCCGGTGCGGCCGGCTGGTCAGAGGCGTGAGCCACGAGCCGGTCGAGCTGTCGCCTCTCCTCTGCTATCTCCAGGGCCTCGGCCAACCAGCTGCTGTCACGCGCGCACTCGATCGACTTCTTGTAGTCGCCATCGATGGTGACAATGCCCTTGGTGCCCGGCATCTTGAGCTTGAGGTAGGCATAATGGGGTACCGCCATGAACTTGACGAGGGCCGGCCTGCCCAGCAGCGCGTGGTAGGGACTGTTGAGGTCCACCACCTTGAACCATATCGGCTCGTGGCGGAAGTGGCTCTTGTTGCTGAAGAGGACGTTGAGCCGGATCTTGCCGATGGGGGTGCAAGATTTCCCCAGCACAATGCCGTGGAAAGTCGTCCGGCTCGACTGCAGGTCTTTCTCCTTGAGCCCTAGCTTGAGCAGGGTATCGCGGTAGAGGATGTTGATGCTGCTGCCCCCGTTGATCAGCACCCGCGAGAAGCGGCAGGTGAGACTCTCGGAGGCGATGGTGGGATCGAGGATGAGGGCATAGCTGCCAGGGTTCGGCATTACGGCCGGGTGGTTCGCCCGGCTCCAGGTAACCGGCTTCTCAGACCAGTGCATGAACTAGGGGACCGAGGGGACGGTGGCGTTCACCTCGTGCCGGCACTGGCGCACGCTGTGCTTGTCGGTTCCTTCGCTAGTGAAGACGACGTAGGCCCTGCCCTGGTCGGGGAACTGGTCGTGAAGGCGGCCGTCGTTGGCAGCCAGAGCCGGAGCGGGCAGCTGGGCCAGAGCCGGAGCCGGCGCGTGGGGAGCCTGCGGCGGAGGAAGCGGGAGGCCCTCGCCTCGGGCTAGCCGCTGGGAGAAGCTGCACTGTCGCAGCGTGTGCGTGGCCGGCTTGGCCCCGAAGTGCATCTTGCAAGGTGCGTCGAGCATCTGCTCGAAGGTGAGCTTGGGCTGCCAGGCGTTCTTGCCGGTACGCTGACACTGGCTGGAGGCCTGGGCAGCCAGCTACTCCTCCTCGATAGTGGCGACCTACCAGCTCCCATAACGGGGATCCGGCTGGTCGGCTTTGCGCTTGTTGTTCTGCTGCTGCCGATTGTCGGCGGCCGCCCGCGGCACGGCAGGCAGCGGGGTCGATTTGGCAGGCGTGGTGACCTTGATGCACATCGCGGAGTCGGCCGTGCCATACTTATCTGCCTTGGCCATCAGATCCGCCAAGGTCGCCGGCTCGGAGCACAGGAGCTTGTGCTTGAGGTGGCTGCCGTTGCGGCAACCCTCGATGAAGTACTGGATGGCCTGCACCTCATGTACCCCCTCGCAGGAGTTGCGGAGCCCGGTCCAACACGTGAGGTAGTCACGGAGGGACTCGTCCGGCCCCAGGACGCACATGGCCAGCTCACGGGGCTGGCCGGGCCGCTTGTAGGTGCCGGTGAAGTTGCGGACGAACGCCTCCTCAAAGTCCGTCCAAGTGTTGATGCTGCCGGCGGACAGGCTGTTGAGCCAAGTTCGAGCCAAGCCGATCAACATGAGGGGGACGTAGCGCACGTCTACGCGCTTGTTCCCCCTGGCTATGCTGACCGCGGTGGTGTAGTCGACCAGCCAGTCTTCCGGCTTGGCGGTGCCATTGTACTTCGATGCGTCGCGAGGGAGCGTGAAGCCGGTTGGGAACGGCTCGTTGCGGATCCGTGGGCCGAAACATGATGGGCCGATTGGACCCTCCTCCTCCAGGAGGGTGGATTGCGCCAGCCGGTCGAGGCGGGACCGGGCGTCGTTCTCGCTCCGCGGGATGTGCGGACCGAGCCGCGCGGCTTGCTCAGGACGGACAACCGGAGCGGGTGAGCGCGCGCGCACCCGTCGCGGAGGCGGGGTGTTGGCACGCCTGTGCCGGCTGCCGTCAGTCGGGGCGTCGTTGCGTCGGCTGTTGACGGCCGGCGGCTCGTCTCCCTGTCGAGAGCGCCCGTTGTGGGATCCAGCGCCCCGCCGGCCGAAGCCGCGGGGGGAAGAGGCTTGCTGGACCGGCCGGCGCTGGCCAGCAGTTTGCGGGGCATCCCCCTCGGGGACGGGAATTTTGGAGCCAGCGCTGGCGTCATCGAGCCGGGCCTGCTGAGCGTTGGCGGCGGCGATCAGGTCTTGGATGTGCCGCTCCTGCTACTCCCGCTCCTCGCCTACCAGGTCGGCGAGGTCGGCATAGGCCACCTGGGCGGCCCTTATGTTGGTAGCCGGCGTGTCGTAGGTGCGGAGCCTGCCACCGAGGATTTCTGCGACCACACGGCCGAGGTTGCGGACGTCACCGCGTCGGCTGGGCTCGTTGCCGGCGGGGGCGAGGCCGTAGGCGGAGTTGTACTCGCGCTGCGCGGACTCCATCCGGCGCTTGGTGGTAGCAAGCGTGGTTGCCTCTATGAACAGCAGCCGGCGAGCAGCCTCCAGCTCAGCCGTAGCCGTGGCTGGGTTCGTTGTAGGCGCGATGGGAGTGCTGAGGCCCCGAAGCACGGAGCCGAGGGGGTCGGAGGTGCTGGTGCGTGCGGCCGCGGCGGCCGCCTCCGCCTCCGCCCTGACACGGCCGGAGGTCCTGGAAGAGCCGGTGGCCATTAGCCCCGCGCAGACGCGGGAGTCATTGGCCTCGCCCGGGGAGAGCACGCCCACAAACGAGGGCGGGTCGAGGAAGTCGAGCACCTGGCTAGGGTCCTTGTCGGCAGCTGGGTCGTCGGTGAGGCTCAGCCTGCCGACGCGCTCGGCGAGGATGGCGATGTCGAACAGGGGGCCGCTGCCGCGCCACTCGTCGGAGAGGCCGGTGGCGTCGCCCGCAGGGCTGGCGGGAACGGGGTCCCGCCCCGCGGTGACGAGCCCCACGAGTGTGCAGTTCCGCTCGGACGCGGGGCGGCCGGGGGAGGTGGTGAAGGGTCCCGCCCAGAGCGTGACTCTGGCCGGCGTCGCGGACGGCCCCACGGTGGGCGCCAACTTATCGAGAGTGGTTGGGGCCGAAGCACGCCGGCGGACTCCGGGAGCGGGATTGGGCACAAGCGGTGAGGGACACACGATGTTGTTAGTGCATCTAGTGCCCCTTAGTGATTTTGGTGTATTGAAGACTTATAGGTTAAGAGACTGATGCATTTGTAAGTGTACACAGGCTCTATAAGTCGCTGAGGAGTTTGATACATTCAGAGATTATCGACCCCTAAAAATGTATGTCTTCAACTGAAGACTTTGGTGAAGACTTTGGTGAAGACTTTGCTGAAGACTTTGGTATTCCCTGAAGACTTTGAAAATGAAAAAGTTGGTGTGACCTTGAAGATATGAACGAGGACTATGAAGCGTGAAGACTTTTGTTTTCATAGTTTCATTTCCTTTCTTTGAGTCATAGGAAACACCGTACTGTTAAAGGGGGCCGAGGTAATACTAAGGAAAATTTCCAACTGATGCTCAACTCAAAAGCCTCAACCTATCCAATCCTTCGAGTGAAGCCTTTGGAAATCTCTTGCAGTTCAGTCAAGTTCTTCAGTGACAGAGACAATGATCTTCTGGTCTCTGAGGAAATTGGTCTGACTGAGGAGTTAGGATTTCGCGAGTGTGAATTGCCTACAAGTGAGGAATATGATAAGCCTGAGGACTTTCATAGTCCGAAATTCCGACCGTTGCTGTGCTAAGTGCCAGCTGTCCCCAATCATCCTATCCACATAACGGTCATATCATTGGGGGCATTTATGTCTTATCATGTCGGGTTGCACCCTGGCTATAAATAGCCACCCCCCACAACCACTAGTTGGTTGGCTGCTCCGAGAGAGAACGGACACTTGTCATTTGAGAGCATCCCATTCCTCGAGGACTTTGAGAGAAAATCATCAGTGAGGAAAACCCCCAAACCAAACCACCAAACCCAAAGTGATTGAGCATCACTGAAGAAATTGTTCCTGTGTGGAACCGACGCTTGTTACCTTTGAAGACTGTGTATCTTCCAGACGGTTAGGCGTCATGGTCTAGTGCATCCTGCAGTCAATTGGGGATCACGAAGTGACCTTGGTCTAGAGCATCCAGCAGTCAATTGTGGATCGCCGGGTGACCAGTTTGTGAGGGTTTTGGAAGTCTACCCTGAAGACTTACCACGAGTGTTGGGCGAGGTCTGTGTGACCTTAGCTCAAGGAGAATACGGTAGGGACTGTGTGTCCCGAGACTGTGTGTCTTCTGGTTTAAACACCAGGCCGCTCCAAACCAGATGTACGACTGTCACAGTAGTTGGAACTGGGTCATCAAATCATTGTCTTCATCGTGCTACCTGGTTCTATTTCCTCAACCCTTTAATTTCCTCGTATACTTGTTGATGAAATTGATCGTTACTGTTTGAAGAATTTGACTGAAGACTTTCTCAATTTCCTCACCCCAAATTCTTCAAGTTACCTTGTTCCTCACCTGCGTATCATGTATCACGCTACCTGTAATCTGTGCATGCTCTATTTCATCACGATGACCATGCTACTGCTATGTTTTGTATGCACCTAAGTACTTATTCCGCTGCAAGTTATTCATCACATTTCAAATTCCTCAAGTTGAAATTCCTCAGTGATGAATTTGTAAAAATCGCCTATTCCCCCCCCCCCTCTAGTCGATATAACGCACTTTCAATTGGTATCAGAGCAAGGTACTCCCTTGTTCTGTATGATTTTGGTTTAACCACCTGGAGTTCTAGTTATGTCCACTGCAGGTATGATCAAGGTTTCCGCAGACTGTCCTACCTTTGATGGGACGGACTACCCCTACTGGAAGAACAAGACGCGCATGCATCTTGAGGCTATTGACAACGATCTCTGGTACGTTGTGGAAAATGGTGTTCCTCGCACATCTCCAACTGTTACTGCTGCTGATGCGAAGAAATTCAAGCAACTCGATTCTCAAGCGAAGAATATCATCTGTGGCCATCTGAGCAAAGGTCAGTATGGCAGAGTGAGTGCTTTGGAGACTGCTAAGCTTATCTGGGATAGGCTGTCCAAGGTCAACAAAGGTGTTTCCACTCAACGTGACTCTCGTGTTGATGTTCTTCGCAATCTCTTCAACCGCTTCAAAAGACTCGACAATGAAAATGTTCAGCAAACTTTTGATCGTCTCACTGATATCTCCAATGAGCTTCAAGCACTGGGTGCCACGGATATCACTGACCACGAGGTGGTGAAGAAACTGCTAAGATCTCTTGATTCCTCATTTGATACACTGGCTTTGATGATTCAAGAACGTGGAGACTACAAGTCACTTGATCCTGCTGATATACTTGAGAGACTCAATACTCATGAATTCCAACAAGCTGAGAAGAGAGATCTCTACGGACCAAGCTATGGAAGATCTCGTGCTCTGAAGGCAAAAGCAATTTCCTCATCCGAAGACGAAGATTCTGATAGTAGCATTGGTGATCCTGAACAACTGAGTCAGGAGCTGGCAATGCTTGTGAGGAAATTCCAGAAGTTCTCAAGGAAAGGTCAATTTGCAAAGTCATCAAAAAGTAGTTTGAGGAAATCAGATTCCCAAAGCGACTACAAGAAGAGAACTTGTCACAAATGCAAGAAGTCTGGTCACTTTATCTCTAACTGTCCTCTCTGGGAAAAAGAATCAAAGAAGAAGAAATACAAGGACTACAGTTCTGATGACTCGAAGAAAAAGAAGAAATCTTCAAAGTCCTCAACTTCAAAGTCTTCATCTGCAAAGTCCTCATCGCACAAAAAGAAAGGTTCCAGAAAGGCTCGGGCTTTCATTGGCAAGGAAATGGACTCTGAAGAAGAATCTGAAGAATATGAAGACAAGGAAGAATCTGAGGAAGAGTCTGACTCTGGTGTTGCTAGTCTTGCTCTCGCCACTGCTTTCGTCAGCAAGTCCATCTTCAATGATGAAGAAAATGACCACTCCAACGACTCTGACGTCAGCAATGATGAATATGCTCCCACTTACTGCTTCATGGCAAAAGGTTCCAAGGTACACAAGCATCACTCTTCTTCTGAATCAAGTGATGGTGAATCTGATGAATATGTGAAACCTAGCTATGCCAAAGTTGCTAAAATTGCCACTAAGCAACAAAGTGCTCTTGAAAAGCTTCAGAAAATGCTAGACAAAAGCGATGATCTGTTGAATGAGGAAGTGGATCGCACTCAAACTCTGTCTGATGATCTCAAAAGTCTTCAGACAAAGTATGATAACCTTCAGAGTCATCACAATGCTCTCTTAGTTGATCATGAGAAGCTTTCTTATGAATTTCTTCAAAGAAAGCAAGATCTTGAGAAACTAAGGGTGGCTCATGAGGATCTCCAAAGGGAAAACGATTCCTTGCTGGCTCAACAGATCAGTACCGCTCAGGAAGAATTTGTTCCACCATGTATGAAATGCATCGAACGTGAAACTGCTAATTCTTCACCGAATGTTCAAATGCTTCTATTACTGCAAATTCTTCAACTATCCCCGTGGTCACAAATTCCTCATCTGAGAATACCACAAGTATCACTGACAAAAATGCAGGGTTGAAGGAATTGTATGTGACAGGCATGTACAAAAGTCTCAAAGGACATCAAACCCTTTGCGATGTGCTCAAAAAGCAGATTCTGAACAGGAACCCTATGAAAGAGGGTATTGCATTTGAGAGGAAACTCAATGCTGATGGATCCTACTGGACACCTGAACAGTACCCCAAAACTTCATGGGTTGCTGCAAAAGGGCCTCCTGTGGATCCATCCACTTCATCTGGCTTTACTTGTGAAACTGCATATTCCTCTGATGAGTCACTTGACTCCAACTACAAATTCTTCAAAAATCAGAAAGGTGAAGTATTTGCCAGATTTGTTGGAACTAACTGCAGGAACGGTTCACCTATGAGGAAAATCTGGGTTCCTAAGAGCAGCTTGGAAAATCTTCAAGTGAATGTCTTCACGACACCACCCATGAAGAAAAGGAACCCCAGATCAAATTCCTCATTTGGACCAAAGTCTTCACTTGGACCAAATTCCTCAAATGGTCAAAATTATCATTCTCATGCTAATGCATCTATTTCGCAGGGAAAATCTAAGAGTTCTGAATATGCGCATTATTCTTCAAATCATTATGTTCATAAGTCCTCAAAGAATTTCTCTGCTTATTCATATGAGTACTCTAATCCTAGTCTTGTGAAACGAAGTGCACTAGCTTCAATGCCTCCTTTCTCATATGGAGCTCGTAGAATGATGAATTCTTTGCCACCCCTCCAGATGTGGGTGGTGAAGAAATTGAACTAACCTCTTATGCAGGGTCAGGTCTCCAGACGAACTTGAACGTCTGATGAATTTGCTGGAGACCTAAAGAAAATGCTTGAAAGGACGCAAGCTAATCATGCAGAAATGAATTCCTCATTTCTCATGTCCTCACACTGTTGGAAATATGCCCTAGAGGCAATAATAAAATGGTTATTATTATATTTCCTTGTTCATGATAATCGTTTATTATCCATGCTATAATTGTATTGATTGGAAACTCAAATACATGTGTGGGTACATAGACAACACTGTGTCCCTAGTAAGCCTCTACTAGACTAGCTCGTTGATCAAAGATGGTTAAGGTTTCCTAGCCATAGACATGAGATGTCATTTGATAACGGGATCACATCATTAGAAGAATGATGTGATGGACAAGACCCAAACTATAAACATAGCATATGATCGTGTCAGTTTATTGCTATAGTTTTCTGCATGTCAAGTATATGTTCCTATGACCATGAGATCATGCAACTCACTGACACCGGAGGAATGCCTTGTGTGTATCAAACGTCACAACGTAACTGGGTGACTATAAAGATGCTCTACAGGTATCTCCGAGGGTGTCTGTTGAGTGGGCATGGATCAAGACTCGGATTTGTTACTCCGTGTGACGGAGAGGCATCTCGGGGCCCACTCGGTAATACAACATCACTATAAGCCTTGCAAGCAATGTGACTAATGTGTTAGCCACGGGATCTTGTATTACGGAACGAGTAAAGAGACTTGCCAGTAACGAGATTGAACCAGGTATAGAGATACCGACGATCGAATCTCGGGCAAGTAACATACCGAAGAACAAAGGGAACAACATACGGGATTAACTGAATCCTTGACATAGAGGTTCGACTGATATAGATCTTCGTAGAATATGTAGGAACCAATATGGGCATCCAGGTCCCGCTATTGGTTATTGACCGTAGAGGTGTCTCGGTCATGTCTACATAGTTCTCGAACCCGCAGGGTCTACACACTTAACGTTTGGTGATGACTAGTATAGTTGAGTTATTGTATTGGTGACCGAAGGTTGTTCGGAGTCTCGGATAAGATCCCGGACATGACAAGGATCTCTGGAAGGGTCCGGAGGTAAAGATTGATATATGTGATAATAGTGTTTTGATCTCCGGAAGGGTTCCGGAATTCACCGGAAGGGGTTCCGGATGTTTACCGAAGTGTTCGGGTGCAGCAACACTTTATATGGGCCAAAGGGATGAAACTCCCGAGGTATTGGAAAGTGCAAAAGGAAGTTTTGCTGCTGCCTTAAGCGGTACTACCGCTGGTAAGGCAGTACTACCGCGCAAGCGGTACTACCGCTTGGGTGAAGCGGTACTACCGCTCAAGCGGTACTACCGCTCAGGAGCGGTACTACCGCTTGTGCGCGGTACTGCAGGGATCCGAGTTGGACTCTTTCCTTGCGGGCCAAACCGACCTTGTGCGGGCAAAACCGACCTTGTAGAGGTTTTCTCTCCAAGTTTAGACCCCAGGGCTCAACATATAAATAGAGGGGCAGGGCTAGCACACGGGGCACATCAGGATTTCCCAAGCCATGTGCCGGCAACCCTAGCCCTCTAGTTCCTTCGTCATAATCTTCGTAGTGCTTGGCGAAGCCCTGCAGAGATTGTTCCTCACCACCATCACCACGCCGTCGTGCTGCTGGAACTCATCTACTACTTCACCATCGCTCGCTGGATCGAGGAGGTGAAGGCGTCATCAAGACGTACGTGTGTTGAACGCGGAGGTGCCGTCCGTTCGGCACTAGTTCGTGATCGGATCGAGGGACGACTTGCGATTTGGATCGCGGAGACGTTCGACTACATCAACCGCGTTTCTTAACGCTTCCACTTAGCGATCTACAAGGGTATGTAGATACAATCTCCCTCTCGTAGATGCTCATCACCATGGATAGGTCTTGCGTGTGCGTACGAAATTTTTTGTTTCCCATGCAACGTTCCCCAACACACACTGCTTTACTTACTATGTTGTGTGATGAAATTCTGTCTGATGAATTTGATGTCATATTCTTCACTCTGAAGCATATGAGTTCGTAAGTTGTACTAATTCATCTGCAGGATGAAACTCCAAAAACTACTGAGTGGGTCCTCGATAGTGGATGCACCAACCACATGACTGGTGACAAGAGTCTACTGATGAATATGCCACTTGCCCCATCTCATCTGAAGCATATCACCTACGCTGACAAAGGAAAAAAGCAAGGTATTGGGTCTAGGTAAGGTTGCAATCTCCAAGGACCGACACATGGACAAGGTGATGCTTGTCGAATCCCTTGGGTTCAACCTCATGTCTGTCTCAATGCTTTGTGATCTTGATATGGTCGTCATCTTTGGAAAATATCGTTGTGTTTTCATCATGGAAGCTGACCATTCCAAAGTCTTCGAAGGCTTTAGGAGAGGAGACTTGTATATTGTTGATTTCTCTACAGGTCCTCAGCCTGCCACGTGCCTACTTGCAAAGACCTCAGAAGGCTGGCTGTGGCATCAACGACTTGGACATGCTGGTATGAGGAACTTGCACACGCTCGTGAAGAAAAAGCATGTCATTGGCATCAAAGGTGTCAAATTCCTCAAGGACCACCTCTGTGGTGCTTGTGAGTCTGGGAAGATGACCAGATCCAAGCATCCCTCGAAGACAATCATGACCACGACTCGACCTTTTGAATTGCTTCACATGGACCTCTTTGGCCCCACTCATTATTCCACGCTAACAAATTCTTCAAGTTTGTATGGTTTTGTCATTGTTGATGATTACTCTCGTTACACTTGGGTGCATATTATTCTGTACAAGTCTGAAGTGCAGGATGTCTTTAGACGATTTGCTTCAAGGGCCTCAACAAACTTCGGCGTCAAGATCAAGCATATCAGGAGTGATAATGGGACTGAGTTCAAGAATACCAATCTTGATGAATATCTTGATGAACTTGGTATTACTCATGAACTTTCTGCCCCATATACTCCTTAGCAGAACGGCGTCATGGAGCGCAAGAATAGGACTCTTGTTGAGATGGCTCGCACCATGCTTGATGAATACAAGACTCCTCGTCGCTTCTGGCCTGAGGCAATTGATACAGCATGCCACATCATCAACAGGGTATATCTTCACAAATTCTTCAAGAAGACTTCATATGAACTGATGACTAGCAAGAAACCCAATGTAAGTTATCTCAAAGTCTTCTGTGCAAAATGCTGGATAAGAGATTCTCACCACAGTTCTAAATTTGCACCGAAAGCACATGAAGGTTTTATGCTTGGTTACGGAAAGGACTCGCACACCTACAGAGTCTTCAACACCCACCATCAAAAGGTTGTTGAGACTGTAGATGTGCGGTTCGATGAAACTAACGGCTCGCAAAGAGAGCACCTACCTTCTATGACAGATGAAAAGTCTCCTGAAGAATCCATTAAGTTGAAAGCTACTGAAGATGTTGTACCCACTGAAAAAAAATTCTCAACTAACTGAGGAAGTCATTCCAATCAATGAAGACATTCATGCTGATACACCTGAAGAAAATGGTGCTGAAGAAAATCCTCAGCCAAGTCAACCTGCTCATCCAAGAGTTGCAAATGAAGTGCAGATTGACAAAATCATCGACAACATCAATGCACCAGGTCCTTTCACTCGCTCAAGAGCTTCACATCTAACTAACTTTTGTGGGCATTTTGCTGTTGTCTCTATGATAGAGCCCACCAAAGTTGATGAAGCTTTCAAGGAGCCTGAGTGGATTCAAGCTATGCAAGAGGAATTGCATCAATTCAAGCTCAACAATGTGTGGGAACTTGTCAAGCGGCCAGATCCTCGCAAGCATAACATCATAGGTACCAAGTGGATCTACCGCAACAAGCAAGATGAAAATGGCCTTGTGGTAAGGAATAAGGCTCGTCTTGTAACTCAAGGCTACACACAGGTTGAAGGAATTGACTTTGATGAAACTTTTGCACCTGTTGCTAGACTTGAAGCTATTTGCATATTGCTTGCTTATGCTAACCATCATGATATCACTCTATATCAAATGGATGTGAAAAGTGCATTCCTCAATGGTAAGCTTGAGGAAGAAGTATATGTTGCTCAACCCCCAGGTTTTGAAGATCCTAAGCATCCTGACAAAGTCTTCAGACTCAACAAAGCCCTCTATGGCCTCAAGCAGGCCCCTCGGGCGTGGTATGACACTCTGAAGGAATTCCTCATGAAGAAAGGCTTCAAACCCGGTTCACTCGACCCAACTCTTTTCACCAAATCCTATGACAATGAACTGTTCATATGCCAAATATATGTCGACGATATTATCTTTGGCTGTACTGACAAACGTTACAGTGATGAATTTGCCTATATGATGAGTGAAGAATATCAAATGTCTATGATGGGAGAGTTGAAATTCTTCTTAGGTCTTCAAATTCATCAGCAAGACAATGGCATCTTCATCTCACAAGAGAAATACCTCAAGGATGTCCTGAGAAAATTCAACATGCACGAATGCAAAGGCATCAAAACTCCAATGCCTTCAAAAGGCCACCTCTGCACTGACGAAAATGGTAAAGATTTCGATCAGAAGGTATACCGCTCAATGATTGGCTCTTTATTGTATCTATGTGCATCTAGGCCTGATATTATGCTGAGTGTTTGCATGTGTGCCCGATTCCAGGCAACACCGAAGGAATCACACCATAAGGCTGTGAAACATATTCTTCGATACTTAGCTCACACACCAACGCTTGGATTATGGTATCCCAAGGGCTCAAATCTTCACCTCATCGGATACTCAGATGCTGACTATGCTGGAGATCGTGTGGATCGCAAGTCAACCTCAGGCACATGTCATTTCCTCGGACGATCCTTAGTCTGTTGGTCCTCGAAGAAACAGAACTGTGTGTCACTTTCTACTGCTGAAGCTGAGTACATTGCTGCTGGTTCATGCTGCGCTCAGTTGCTGTGGATGAAGCAAACCCTCAAGGACTATGGCATCAAGGTGAAGAATGTGCCTCTCTACTGCGACAATGAGAGCGCTATCAAGATTGCTTACAACCCAGTTCAGCACTCCAAGACCAAGCACATCCAAATTCGTCATCATTTTCTTCGAGATCATGTACTCAAGGGCGACATCTCCATCGACCACATCCCCACTGAAGAACAACTGGCTGATATCTTCACTAAGCCCTTGGATGAAAAGAGATTTTGCAAGTTGCGGTGTGAGCTAAATATCTTAGAATCTTCGAATGTTCTTTGAAAGGACACACACCCTAACACTTATGCAAAATTGATGACTTTGATGTGCAACACACGAAGTAACGTTTCTCCTCAATCAATGAAGAATAACTCTCTAAGTGTGAAGAAATTAACGAAGAATTTGATTCTCAGAACCCTACGACAATTGTACGCGGTGTCTGAAATCATTATTCTTATACGGTGGGTCACGCCACCAACAATAGTTGACATTCTTCAGAGTTGAGTTTTTTTCATCATTTTGCAAAGTCTTCAAATTTTCAAATTCCTCAAGTTTGCAAATTCCTCAACTTTTTCAAATTCTTCAAACTATGAAACTGATGTTCTTCATTGACTATATATATATATATATATATATATATATATATATATATATATATATATATATATATATATATATTGAGTTTTCACTGTCCTCAACAGCATTCACTTATTGCTAATTCTTCAAGTTGATTTTCATCTAAGTGAATGTGATCGGACCCATTCCCCCTCTATGCTAAACTCAACCCAGTCTGTTCACAAATTCTTCATATGCGTTCTGCTTTGAAACTAGTTCAAAGTCTTCACTGTGTCCTTGACAGCTGAAGAATTTGCGAACGAAACTTTAAAATCTTCACTATCAAATTTTTCGGCGCTTCCCGCTCAAACCGTTCCGATTCCTGCAATTGGATAAGCCACGATCCCCCACTATCTCCACTACTCAGAACGTGGGTGACACCTGTCGCATGGAGAGTAAGGGTCAGGGGCAATCTGGTCCAAAATCTTCGGGCCGATTCGTTTTTACTACCGCTATAAATACCCCCTCCCCTTCACCGTGCTCGAGTTACTCCTCACTTCCTTCTCTCCCGAGCTTAGACCTAGCGCCGCCGCTAAAATCATCGCCGCCGGAGAGGAAGAGCTTCACTGCCTCGACCTCGCCGTCGCCGTTCTCGCATCGGCCGCGGAAGTCTTCACCCCGCCGCCGCTGTAGCTGTCTCCCTCTGCCAAGCTAGGGCGTGGGAGATCTGAACGGACAAACTTCCCAGATTTCATCTCACTGTTCGTCGTGTTCTTCATCAGGGTAAATAAAATCTAATTTTACTACCCTTGTTTGATCTTCATTTCTTCCACAAAATCCTCAAAAGTGTTTATTCTTCAAGAATCACCTTCTTAAGCACTTCACATGTTTCAATCCCTTGATGTTTTTCTCTAAGTTATGATTTTCTTCAAGATTCCTCAATTGTGTGGATCTACATATTCGCACAATTCTGGAACCTAAGTCAAGAACACTTAGTGAAATTCCTCAAGACATCTATGGTCAAAATCCTCAACTTGATGTATTTTGAAAAAATTCTGAGAACGCATATGACCTCTTCAAATTCCTCGCACCTATACTCTGTTCACAGGTACCAAAATGTCTGCAGATGAATCACTAGGTTCTCATCAACTTAACTCATTTGCGGCGTTTCTTGAGGAAAAATTGTGCACTTCTTCAGAATCATCAAGAGTTCAAAGTCATCAAGTGAAGAAAATGGCTGATGGCAAAAGACCTCAGAAGGGTGGAAAGAAGGCTGAACAGAACACAGCTTTTGAGATACCTGAGGATTTATATGCTGGGTACTGCACTCCAGATGAGGCCATTCATGGCAAAGAAACAAAGGAGCAGAGGAAAATCAGAATTCAGAGGATTGAGCGGAGGTGGATGAAGGAATGGAGAGACTATCGCTATGTCACTCCCAAATACATGAGGAAATTCGCCCTCAAACCTCCTTGCAAATGGGCTCCTCCTGCTGCTGATCAAGAAGTCGATCCCACTAGCATTGCTCGCGGTGAAGACTTTCCTGATGAATGGGCAAAACATCAACAAAAACTTCAGCGAACTGCCAAAGCTGCAGTGAAGAAATTCAATGAAGATTCTGCTACAGCTGCTGCCTCTGCCGGAGCTTCTGAGAGTGCTCCGAAGAAATCGCTAGCAAAGAAATCTGCTGTGAAATCAAAATCTTCAACTTCAAAGTCTTCACAGCAAAATCCTCAAGCAGATTCTTCAAAGGCCTCTGCAATGCCTTCAGTAGCTACACAATCATCAGCTGCTGCTGCAAAGTCCTCAACTCTTGTAACTCTTACAACATGTCAGAAGACAACTGGCTTATCATTTGCTTCAGGGGCTTCTGCTAGTTCCTCAGCCCAAGAACGGTCTTCAACAAGTCCTACCTTGATGAAGTTGAAAAGAACTGCTGGACGAGGTCAACGGCCAAGTCCTCACAATAGCAAAGCTACTGTGAATATACCCTCAGGATCTGAGGATGATGATGATGCTACTAATGAAGAATTGGAAGAAATCTTCAGAAACAGTCAACAAAAGGCTGCAATTGCCAAGAGTAGCTCTGTGCCTCTCATGCTGGATCCTAAGATGATCCTCAATTTCATCGACATATGGCATGAGGATCCCAGCACACCTCTTTCCTCACTAAAACTGCCTATTGCCGTGGACCATGTCCTCACTCACTTCATTGCTAGGGAAAAATGGAAAAGAGATCAAGCTCAGAGAGCAAAGAGGAGCAGGGCAAGAAAAGAAAAGTTCCTGAAGAACAATGTGATGAACTTGACTCCTACTCAACTCATCACAGTTCAGTCTGAGATTCGCTGCCTGACTGATGAACAAGCGAAATATGATGCTGAATGGAAGGGCACCAAAGTGAGATTTGTCTGGGCAGCCCAAGCCGCAGTTAAAGATCACAACACAAGGGTTGCAGCTCAATTGCAACAACAAATTCCTCAGACTGAAGAATCTGCTCAGCCTACTGATGAAACTGCACGCGCAGCTGAAGAAATTCAGGCTGCTGAAGAACCTCTCAGGGCAACCACCACTGTTGCGCCTGAAGAAACTGCCAGGCCAGCTGAAGCTTTTGCTGCGCCTGAAGAAAATGCTCCGCCTTCACCCTCTGCTGAAACTGCAAAGTCCTCAAGGGTGAAGAACATCAACCTTCCTTCTGCATCAGAAGCAAAGAAAACTAAGGCTGCGGAGAAGGCTGCACTTAAGAGAAAAGCATCAACCTCAGATTCCTCAGCAATGAAGAAATTGAAGACACTGCCAAGTTCCTCAACTGAGCCTATTGATGCAACCCTAATCTCCTCAATGCCTTCCTATGAGATAGTTCCATTTGTTACTGACTATGAAGTTCCAAATGAAGATGAAGAAGATCATTCTGCTGCTTCCTCAGAGCAGATTGATGAAGAAATTGAAGTAGAAGCAAATGCTTCAACTCTACTGGTATCATCGCCTCTGCCTCAGTTGACTGCTAAAGAGGCCGGCGTTGAAGAAATTGAAGAGGACGTGGATATTGGCAACACAACTCCTCTCATCCATGAGGAATATTGGGAAGCTGCACACCCAAATTCTCCAATGAACACTCCCCTCACTCAAATTCCTCAGTCTCCAGCCCAGACTAAAGAAATTCATACTGAAGAAATTCCAGCTGCTACAGCTGAAGAAATTGCTGCTCAGATTGCAAATGAGGAAACTGCTATTCAAATTCTTCAATCTGAAGAAGTTCCTCCTCTGGAAGTTGTGGGCCGCTTCAAGCCAAATCTTCAGCCGAAGCCCAAGACGCCTTTCAAAAGCTCAAAGCGGCCCAAATTCATCAAGACCAATTTCTTCAACGAGCACATTTTCTTCAACGGACCAAATCCATATGACTCTGCAAGGGCCGGACGCACCAGATTCTGGACACCTACACAAATGAACTATTATGCATCAGTGTTGTTTGACAAGGAGAAAGTCTTCGAGCATCGGCAAATTCCTCATGCGAACATGGAAACTATCCCATGCTTCACACCCGTGCTCGCAGTCCTTCATGATGCGGGAATTCTTCCATTCTGTGTGGACATATGTGATTGGAATGAAGAGCTAATTCTGCAATTCTATGCCACCTTGCACATCACAGGTGATGCCTCTGACATCAACTCTTGGGTCTTGGACTGGATGACTGGATCTACTCATTACACTGCTTCAGCCACTGAATTGCTTCGATCAGTCCCAATACCAATTCCCTCAGATGGGGCAAGATGCCTGTTTGATGAACCTGCTCTGCCCGATCACGTGATGCAAGTGCTAATGAAGCCTTTGGCTCAGGGCCAACCTCAACGGACTTCCTTCCTTGTGAAGGATTTGCTCTATGTGCCCAGGACAGTATACCGCATTCTGACCAAAACCCTCAGTCCTCAGAAGGGCCATAATTCTAAAGAAGAAGAAGTGGAGGGAATCATGAAGAACATGCTATTCAACATCATTCATGGGATTCCCATAAATTACCATGATTTCTTCATGACGACTTTGGCCAATGCAACTATGTCACCCTTTGAGTTGAAGCCTTACACTCCCTGGATCATGAAATTAATTAGATCAAGGTCTTCAATCCCCTTCAAGGCTGACTTTCAAAATCACTTCAGCTTTCTGCCTCCGATTGAAGTCCTCAAGAATACATTTTCCTCAATTAAGGGAAAAGGCAAAGCTATCATTGATGAAGGTACTCGTCCATTGGATGGTCAGTTTCGCAAAGCTGCATCCTATTCCACCAATGATGACTCTGCTACCCAAGATTCTGCTGCAAAGGCCTCAGCACAAAATCCTCAGGACACTGCCCCTCGTGTGATGACTGACCGAGAGCTTCTTCTAAGTCTTCATCAAAAGATGGATCGTAATCACAAGTGGGTAAAACGTCAGTTTGGTTCACTTCTTCGAGACATGACTGTCACGCACAACTCTGTGAGGAAGAACCACTATTATCTTCATGAAGTCTTTGACCGCACATGGGCCATCCTATCTCACCTCAAGACTCCTGAAGAACTCAAGGAGATGGAATTTCAGCAAGACTTTGATTGGTCCATGCCTCCAAGGAAGAAATGGAAGAAAGTTCAAGTTCCTCAGCTGGTTACAAGTTCATTTTCTTCATCGCGCCAGGCGGATGAGGCTAAGGACATTGACGATACTGCTGCAGGCCCGGCATCAACAAACGACCCCGATAACGCTGACGCTCCTCCACCACCTTCAAGCTGAAATTCTTCAGGGGCGTTAGTCCTCACTTTTTCGTCCCTTTTGGTCTTCGATGACAAAGGGGGAGAAAATTTGAGTTAGTCTTCAAGCGGGTCTCTATATATGGGCTGTTTTTTTGTTTAAGTTACAACTCTCGCTCTTCTGAAGCTTTTGTTGGTTGAGTTGTAAACTTAAGTCCGATGGTGGTCTGATGCTTTTGACTGCTTTTCGCATGCTATTTCCTCAAGTTATCTTAATGCACGCATGCTGAATTTCCTCAGACCCCATTTTCCATCATGCATTTCAATTTCCTCATGGTATATATTAAATGCGTGTATGAATTACAAGATATAGGGGGAGTTCTCCATGTTCTTAACCTGCTATGTGCATTTGCTGTCCAAAGCAAATTCCTCAAATATGCACATCTTCAGGGGGAGTTCCTCTGTATCTTGCAATCAAATTCCTCAAACTCAGTACTTACAGCTCATATTATTATCCCCGTTGAAAACTTAACCTATTTGTCATCAATCACCAAAAAGGGGGAGATTGTTAGTGCATCTAGTGCCCCTTAGTGATTTTGGTCTATTGAAGACTTATAGGTTAAGAGACTGATGCATTTGTAAGTGTACACAGGCTCTATAAGTCGCTGAGGAGTTTGATACATTCGGAGATTATCGACCCCTAAAAATGTATGTCTTCAACTGAAGACTTTGGTGAAGACTTTGCTGAAGACTTTGGTATTCCCTGAAGACTTTGAAAATGAAAAAGTTGGTGTGACCTTGAAGATATGAACGAGGACTATGAAGCATGAAGACTTTTGTTTTCGTAGTTTCATTTCCTTTCTTTGAGTCATAGGAAACACCGTACTATTAAAGGGGGCGAGGTAATACTAAGGAAAATTTCCAACTGATGCTCAACTCAAAAGCCTCAACCTATCCAATCCTTCGAGTGAAGCCTTTGGCAATCTCTTGCAGTTCAGTCAAGTTCTTCAGTGACAGAGACGATGATCTTCTGGTCTCTGAGGAAATTGGTCTGACTGAGGAATTAGGATTTCGCCAGTGCGAATTGCCTACAAGTGAGGAATATGATAAGCGTGAGGACTTTCATAGTCCGAAATTCCGACCGTTGTTGTGCTAACTGCCAGCTGTCCCCAATCATCCTATCCACATAACGGTCATATCATTGGGGGCATTTATGTCTTATCATGTCGGGTTGCACCCTGGCTATAAATAGCCACCCCCCACAACCACTAGTTGGTTGGCTGCTCCGAGAGAGAACGGACACTTGTCATTTGACAGCATCCCATTCCTCGAGGACTTTGAGAGAAAATCATCAGTGAGGAAAAACCCCAAACCAAACCACCAAACCCAAAGTGATTGAGCATCACTGAAGAAATTGTTCCTGTGTAGAACCGACGCTTGTTACCTTTGAAGACTGTGTATCTTCCAGACGGTTAGGCGTCATGGTCTAGTGCATCCTGCAGTCAATTGGGGATCACGAAGTGACCTTGGTCTAGAGCATCCAGCAGTCAATTGTGGATCGCCGGGTGACCAGTTTGTGAGGGTTTTGGAAGTCTACACTGAAGACTTACCACGAGTGTTGGGCGAGGTCTGTGTGACCTTAGCTCAAGGAGAATACGGTAGGGACTGTGTGTCCCGGGACTGTGTGTCTTCTGGTTTAAATACCAGGCCGCTCCAAACCAGACGTACGACTGTCACAGCAGTTGGAACTGGGTCATCAAATCATTGTCTTCATTGTGCTACCTGGTTCTATTTCCTCAACCCTTTAATTTCCTCGTATACTTGTTGATGAAATTGATCGTTACTGTTTGAAGAATTTGACTGAAGACTTTCTCAATTTCCTCACCCCAAATTCTTCAAGTTACCTTGTTCCTCACCTGCGTATCCTGTATCACGCTACCTGTAATCTGTGCATGCTCTATTTCATCACGATGACCATGCTACTGCTATGTTTTGTATGCACCTAAGTACTTATTCCGCTGCAAGTTATTCATCACATTTCAAGTTCCTCAAGTTGAAATTCCTCAGTGATGAATTTGTAAAAATCGCCTATTCACCCCCCCTCTAGTCGATATAACGCACTTTCAGATGTACCCAGGTTCGGGGCCCTCCGCGGGAGGTAACACCCCTAGTCCTGCTTGTCTAGTTGATGGGGTGTGGTGTTACAATGGTGCTCCTTGAGCTGTTGTCTAGAGGAAGAAGAAGGAGCAACTGGCTCTTCTTCTCTTGCTACGTGGGAGTGTGAGTGTGAGATGGGGTGAATGCCTGCCCGATGCATGGGGGGCTCGGGGGGTTTTATAGGCCAACCCCCCGGCTTATAATATACATAAGGTACTGAATGGGGGCCCCGGCCGGCAGCCTCCCTAACCGGCCTGCGGTCCCACCGGCTGGGCCGTCTTGTCGCTCTTAGGGCCTACCGGCTGTGCAGTCCCATCGCGGACTGGGGCCTGCCAGCCGTCTCTTCTATTGGCCCGCGCTCACCTGCCGCGGCACGGGCCGCCCTGCGCGGCGTCGTCTTGCGCCTGCCGGCCGAAGTTAGCGGTATGGCAGGCTGCGCTGTAGCCACGCCAAGGCAGGTAACGGAGTAGATGGCAGCGTGGCCGCACTGTTGCCCCGCCGGGTCTCGATCGGTCAAGGTCGCGCGTCTGCGGTCGCTATAGCCACGCCGGAGTTCATCGTGGGGGTCACGTCATGTCGACGTACTTGGTCGCTGTAGGAGAGGACCAGCGCCTGCCCGCCCAGAGGTGAGCGGGAGGGCCCGCCACAGAGTAGCCGGCCAAGGGGCCAGCCGGTCACGGACCAGCCGGCCGTATAGTCAATTTTTGAAAGGGGCTCGAACCCCCTTGTCTTGGCATACCTAGGGGTAATATCCCCGTCAAATAAACACTTGTCATGAGAATAACCCGCTTAACATGGAAGATACTGACCGCCCCCCGTCGCTCCATGAGCGGTCCAGGCACACAAAACATATGTTTATTTGAATGTTTAGAGGTGGCACATGCAAATTTACTTGGAATGGCAGTGAAATACCATATATAGGTAGGTATGGTGGACTCTTATGGAAGAAACTTGGTTCAAGGATTTGGATGCACAAGTAGTATCTTTACTTAGTACGAAGTGTTGGCTAGCAAAAGGTTGTAAACAAGCACCACATGTTGGAGGATCCATAACAATATAACTTCTATGCAAATATACACAACCATAACTCATTACGTTGTCTTCCTTGTCCAACTTCAATTAATTTGCTCAAATTTGAAAAAAAATAATGGGTATTCACAATCATAGAAGATGTCCAAGATAATATATTTGTATGTGAAAGTTCTCTTCCTTATACTAATCATTCACGAATTGCTTGTATGATCAATATTGTGATTGTTAAACTTCAATAGATTTTACTTTCTAAACTAAATGTGAACTTGCTCCTACTAAGCATAAAACACATTGATAATTTCATATTTATGATATTCAATTCATTCACAATTTACTCATAGGATATAAGTGAAGCACAAGAGTAAACATCAAACTACTCTCAAAAGATATAAGTGAAGATCAATGAGTAGGTAAACAATCAAGTAGCTATGTGAGGGCTCTCTCTCAATAAATATTTTCAGATCTGAGTATTTTGTTAAACAGCAAGCAAAAGAAAAATAGCACTCCAAGAATAGTACGCATCAAGTGAACGAATAAAACTTTAGGCTCAACATAGGCTAACCGATAATTGTTGATGAAGAGAGGTGCGATGCGTTGCATCCTCAAGCTTAGATGCTTGAGACTTCTTGAAATATTCACTTGGGGTGCCTTGGGCATCCCCAAGCTTGAGATTTTGTATCTCGTTCAATCCTCTCATATCATGGTTTCACCTATTCTCAAAAATTTCATCCACACAAAACTCGAAAAGAACTCGTGAGATAGGTTAGTACACATAAGAATAAATCAACTCTTTATGTTTTCCTTAAGTGCGTGCCAAACTCGTGACTCAAATATTCTCCTCCACGATCAGATCGTAAGAACTTTATTTTCTTGTCACGTTGATTCTCTACCTCACTCTGAAATTCCTTGAACTTTTCAAAGGTCTCAGACTTGTGTTTCATTAAGTAGACATACCCATATCTGCTTAGGTCATCAGTGAGGGTGAGAACATAACGATAGCCACCGCGAGCCTCAATGCTCATTGGACCGCATACATTGGTATGTATTATTTCCAACAAGTTGGTTGCTCACTCCATTGTTTCGGAGAACGGAGTCTTAGTCATCTTGCCCATGAGGCATGGTTCGCACGTGTCAAATGATTCATAATCAAGAGACTCCAAAAGTCCATCTGCATGGAGTTTCTTCATGCGTTTGACACCAATATGACCAAGGCGGCAGTGCCACAAGTATGTGGGACTATCATTATCAACCTTACATCGTTTGGTATTCACACTATGAATATGTGTAACATCACGTTTGAGATTCAATAAAAATAAACCATTGACCAGCGGGGCATGACCATAAAACATATCTCTCATATAAATAGAACAACCATTATTCTCGGATTTAAATGAGGAGCCATCTCGCATCAAACGAGATCCAGATACAATGTTCATGCTCAAAGCTGGTACTAAATAACAATTATTGAGGTTTAAAACTAATCCTGAAGGTAGATGCAGAGGTAGCATGCCGACGGCGATCACATCGACCTTGGAACCATTCCCGACACGCATCGTCACCTCGTCCTTCGCCAGTCTCCGCTTATTCCGTAGCTCCTGTTTTGAGTTACAAATGTGAGCAACCGCACCGGTATCAAATACCCAGGAGCTACTACGAGCGCTGGTAAGGTACACATCAAAAACATGTATATCATATATACCTTTGACTTTGCCGGCCTTCTTATCCGCTAAGTACTTGGGGCAGTTCCGCTTCTAGTGACTGGTTCCCTTGCAATAAAAGCACTCAGTCTCAGGCTTGGGTCCATTCTTGGGCTTCTTCCCGGCAACTGATTTACCGGGCGTGGCAACTGCTTTGCCGTCCTTCTTGAAGTTCTTCTTACCCTTGCTTTTCTTGAAACTGGTGGTCTTATTCACCATCAACACTTGATGTTCCTTTTTGATCTCCACCTCCGCTGATTTCAGCATCGAATATAACTCAGGAATGGACTTCTCCATCCCTTGCATATTGAAGTTCATCACAAAGCTCTTGTAGCTAGGTGGAAGCGACTGGAGGATTCTGTCAATAACGGAGTCATCAGGAAGATTAACTCCCAGCTGAGACAAGCGGTTGTGCAACCCAGACATTTTGAGCATGTGCTCGCTGACAGAACTATTTTCCTCCATCTTACAACTGAAGAACTTGTCGGAGACTTCATATCTCTCGACCCGGGCATGAGCTTGGAAAACCATTCTCAGCTCTTGGAACATCTCATATGCTCCGTGTTGCTCAAAACGCTTTTGGAGCCCCGGATCTAAGCTGTAAAGCATGCCCCACTGAACCAGGGAGTAATCATCACTACGTGACTGCCAGGCGTTCATAACGTCTTGAGTTGCTGGGAAAATGGGTGCCTCACCTAGCGGTGCATCAAGGACATATGCTTTCTTGGAAGCTATGAGGATGATCCTCAAGTTACGGACCCAGTCCGCATAGTTGCTTCCATCGTCTTTCATCTTGGTTTTCTCTAGGAATGCGTTGAAGTTGAGGGCAACATTAGTGTGGGCCATTGGATCTACAAGATAGATTGTAAAGACAATTTTAGACTAAGTTCATGATAATTAAGTTCATCTAATCAAATTATTTAATGAACTCCCGCTCAGATAGACATCCCTCTAGTCATCTAACTGATACATGATCCATATCGACTAGGCCGTGTCCGATCATCACGTGAGACGGACTAGTCATCAATGGTGAACATCTCCATGTTGATCGCATCTACTATACGACTCATGTTCGACCTTTCGGTCTCTCGTGTTCCAAGGCCATGTCTGTACATGCTAGGCTCGTCAAGTCAACCTAAGTGTTTCGCGTGTGTAAATCTGGCTTACACCCGTTGTATGCGAACGTTAGAATCTATCACACCCGATCACCACGTGGTGCTTCGAAACAACGATCCTTCGCAATGGTGCACACTTAGGGGGAACACATTTCTTGAAATTTTAGTGAGGGGTCATCTTATTTATGCTACCGTCGTTCTAAGCAAATAAGATGTAAAAACATGATAAACATCACATGCAAATCATAAAGTGACATGATATGGAAAATATCATCTTGCGCCTTTGATCTCCATCTTCGGGGCGTGGCATGATCACCATCGTCACCGGCATGACACCATGATCTCCATCATCATGATCTCCATCATCGTGTCTTCATGAAGTTGTCTCGCCAACTATTACTTCCACTACTATGGCTAACGGTTAGCAATAAAGTAAAGTAATTACATGGCGTTTTTGATTGACACGCAGGTCATACAATAAATTAAGACAACTCCTATGGCTCCTGCCGGTTGTCATACTCATCGACATGCAAGTCGTGATTCCTATTACAAGAACATGATCAATCTCATACATCACATATATTTCATCACATTCTTTTGGCCATATCACATCACATAGCATACCCTGCAAAAACAAGTTAGACGTCCTCTAATTTTTGTTGCAAGTTTTACGTGGATGCTATGGGTTTCTAGCAAGAACGTTTCTTACCTACGCAAAAGCCACAACGATGATATGCCAATATCTATTTACCCTTCATAAGGACCCTCTTCATCGAATCCGATCCGACTAAAGTGGGAGAGACAGACACCCGCTAGCCACCTTATGCAACAAGTGCATGTCAGGCGGTGGAACCAGTCTCACGTAAGCGTACGTGTAAAGTCGGTCCGGGCCGCTTCATCCCACACTGCCGCCGAATCAAGATAGGACTAGTAACGGCAAGCAAATTGACCAAATCATCGCCCACAACTACTTGTGTTCTACTCGTGCATAGAATCTACGCATAGACCTAGCTCATGATGCCACTGTTGGGGAACGTAGTAATAATTCAAAATTTTCCTACGTGTCACCAAGATCAATCTAGGAGATGCTAGCAATGAGAGAGAGGGAGAGCATCTTCATACCCTTGAAGATCGCTAAGTGGAAGCGTTGCAAAGAACGTGGTTGATGGAGTCGTACTCGCGGCGATTCAAATCGCGGAAGATCCGATCCAAGCGCCGAACGGACGGCGCCTCCGCGTTCAACACACGTACAGCCCGGGGACGTCTCCTCGTTCTTGATCCAGCAAGGGGGAGGAGAAGTTGAGGGAGAGCTCTGGCAGCACGACGGCGTGGTGGCGGTGGAGCTCGTGGTTCTCCGGCAGAGCTTCGCTAAGCACTACGGAGGAGGCGGAGGTGTAGGAGGAGGGAGGGCTGCGCCAGGGGCAAGGGGTGCAGCTCCCATGCGCCTCCCCACTATATATAGGGGTGGAGGGGGCTGGTTTCTTGCCCTCCAAGTCCATTGGGGCGTTGGCAAAGGTGGGAGGAAAGAAATCCCATCCTTTCCCTTCCCCACCGATTGTTATCCCCCCTTTTTAGGGATCTTGATCTTATCCCTTCGGGATATGATCTTATTCCTTCTAAGGGAGGGTCTTGGTGCGCCTTGACCAGGGGTGTGGGGCCTTGCCCCCACTACCCACGTTCATGTGGGTCCCCCCATGCAGGTGGGCCCCACTCCGGAACCTTCTAGAACCTTCCCGATACAATACCAAAAAATCCCAAACATTTTCCGGTGGCCAAAACAGGACTTCCCATTTATAGATCTTTACCTCCGGACCATTATGGAACTCCTCGTGACGTCCGGGATCTCATCTGGGACTCCGAACAACTTTCGGTAACCACATACAATTCCCATTACAACTCAAGCATCACCGAACCTTAAGTGTGTAGACCCTACGGGTTCGGGAACCATGCAGACATGACTGAGACACCTCTCCGGCCAATAACCAATAGCGGGATCTGGATCCCCATATTGGCTCCCACTTGTTCCACGATGATCTCATCGGATGAACCACTATGTCGGGGATTCAATCAATCCCGTATACAATTCCCTTTGTCCATCGGTATGTTACTTGTCCGAGATTCGATCGTCGGTATCCCTATACCTTGTTCAATCTCGTTACCGGCAAGTCTCTTTACTCATCCCGTAACACATGATCCCGTGACTAACTCCTTAGTCACATTGAGCTCATTATGATGATGTATTACCGAGTGGGCCCAGAGATACCTCTCCGTCACACGGAGTGACAAATCCCAGTCTCGATTCGTGCCAACCCAACAGACACTTTCGGAGATACCTGCAGTGCACCTTTATAGTCACCCAGTTACGTTGTGACGTTTAATACACCCAAAGCATTCCTACGGTATCCGGGAGTTGCACAATCTCATGGTCTAAGGAAATGATACTTGACATTAGAAAAGCTCTAGCAGACGAACTACACTATCTTGTGCTATGCTTAGGATTGGGTCTTGTCCATCACATCATTCTCCTAATGATGTGATCCCATTATCAACGAGATCCAATGTCCATGGTCAGGAAACCATGACCGTCTATTGACCAACGAGCTAGTCAACTAGAGGCTCACTAGGGACATGGTGTGCTCTATGTATTCACACATGTATTACGGTTTCCGGTTAATACAATTATAGCATGAACAATAGACAATTATCATGAACAAGGAAATATAATAATAACCATTTTATTATTGCCTCTAGGGCATATTTCCAACATAAACCAATAAAGACCATGGAATCAAGACCAAGTTGATGGTCAGGTTTAATGTAAATAGGACTAAGACAGAGTGTGCCAAGTGGGAAATGTGCCCAACATATGCTCAATTGCTTGAAGTAGCGAAGAAAGACTCCAAGAACTGTCAAGCATTGATGGCTGGGCCAAATATTTACCAAGTGACAAGCAATGAGAGGACCTATTCAGTTAACTTGCAGCACAAGACATGTGGGTGCAGAAAATAGGATATGACTGCAGTGCCATGCAAGCATGCAGTTTCTGCTATTACCAAAGCCAAATTTAGGCCTGAAGATTTTGTGCATGACTTCTTCAAAAAGCCTATGTATCTGGAAGCATACAGTCCCATCATATTTCCTGTAATTGGACCTGATCTCTGGCCCAAGACCAAAACTAGAGACATAGAACCTCCAATTATGAAGGATAAACCAGGGAAGCAGCAGACAAAGAGGAGAAGGAGCAAGTTTGAGCCACCAACACCTTGATAATCCCCAAGTGCAAGGAATCATCATAGCACTTTCCAAAGATGGAAGTGGTAAGTATGGAGTGTCCAACCCACAAGGAGTTAAAGGTAAGATCAATATTCTCTCAAGTCCTATCTTCCATTGATACAACTCTACGTACACCGAGCGTTTGCTTCTATCTAGAAACGAGAAATAAAACGGTGTTATGGGTATAAAGAGTGTTAGTGCATCTAGTGCCCCTTAGTGATTTTGGTGTATTGAAGACTTATAGGTTAAGAGACTGATGCGTTTGTGAGTGTACACAGGCTCTATAAGTCGCTGAGGAGTTTGATACATTCGGAGATTATCGACGCCTAAAAATGTATGTCTTCAACTGAAGACTTTAGTGAAGACTTTGGTGAAGACTTTGGTATTCTCTGAAGACTTTGAAAAAGAAGAAGTTGGTGTGACCTTGAAGATATGAACGAGGACAATGAAGCGTGAAGACTTTTGTTTTCGTAGTTTCATTTCCTTTCTTTGAGTCATAGGAAACACCGTACTGTTAAAGGGGGCCGAGGTAATACTAAGGAAAATTTCCAACTAATGCTCAACTCAAAAGCCTCAACCTATCCAATCCTTCGAGTGAAGCCTTTGGAAATCTCTTGCAGTTCAGTCAAGTTCTTCAGTGACAGAGACGATGATCTTCTGGTCTCTGAGGAAATTGGTCTGACTGAGGAGTTAGGATTTCGCCAGTGCGAATTGCCTACAAGTGAGGAACATGATAAGCCTGAGGACTTTCATAGTTCGAAATTCCGACCGTTGCTGTGCTAAGCGCCAGCTGTCCCCAATCATCCTATCCACATAACGGTCATATCATTGGGGGCATTTATGTCTTATCATGTCAGGTTGCTCCCTGGCTATAAATAGCCACCCCCTACAACCACTAGCTGGTTGGCTGCTCCGAGAGAGAACTGACACTTGTCATTTGAGAGCATCCCATTCCTCGAGGACTTTGAGCGAAAATCATCAGTGAGGAAAAACCCATCCTCCGAAGACTTTGAGCGAAAATCATCAGTGAGGAAAAACCCATCCTCCGAAGACTTTGAGCGAAAATCATCAGTGAGGAAAAACCCCAAACCAAACCACCAAACCCAAAGTGATTGAGCATCACTGAAGAAATTGTTCCTGTGTTGAACCGACGCTTGTTACCTTTGAAGACTGTGTATCTTCCAGACGGTTAGGCGTCATGGTCTAGTGCATCCTGCAGTCAATTGGGGATCACGAAGTGACCTTGGTCTAGAGCATCCAGCAGTATATTGTGGATCGCCGGGTGACCAGTTTGTGAGGGTTTTGGAAGTCTACCCTGAAGACTTACCACGAGTGTTGGGCGAGGTCTGTGTGACCTTAGCTCAAGGAGAATACGGTAGGGACTATGTGTTTCGGGACTCTGTGTCTTCTGGTTTAAATACCAGGCCGCTCCAAACCAGACGTACGACTGTCACAGCAGTTGGAACTGGGTCATCAAATCATTGTCTTCATTGAGCTACCTGGTTCTATTTCCTCAACCCTTCTATTTCCTCGTATACATGTTGATGAAATTGATCGTTACTGTTTGAAGAATTTGACTGAAGACTTTCTCAATTTCCTCACCCCAAATTCTTCAAGTTACCTTGTTCATCACCTGCGCATCCTGTATCACGCTACCTGTAATCTGTGCATGCTCTATTTCATCATGATGATCATGCTACTGCTGTGTTTCGCATGCACCTAAGTACTTATTCCGCTGCAAGTTATTTATCACATTTCAAATTCCTCAAGTTGATATTCCTCAGTGATGAATTTGTAAAAATCGCCTATTCACCCCCTCTCTAGTCGATATAACGCACTTTCAATTGGTATCAGAGCAAGGTACTCCCTTGTTCTGTGTGATTTTGGTTTAACCACCTGGAGTTCTAGTTATGTCGACTGCAGGTATGATCAAGGTTTCTGCAGGCTGTCCTACCTTCGATGGGTCGGACTACCCCAACTGGAAGAACAAGATGCGCATGCATCTTGAGGCTATTGACAACGATCTCTGGTATGTTGTGGAAAATGGTGTTCCCTCCGTCACTCCCACGATCAACGCTGCTGATGTGAAGAGATTCAAGCAACTCGACTCTCAAGCGAAGAATATCATCTGTGGCCATCTGAGCAAAGGTCAGTATGGCAGAGTGAGTGCTTTGGAGACTGCTAAGCTTATCTGGGATAGGCTGTCCAAGGTCAACGAAGGTGTTTCCACTCAACGTGACTCTCATGTTGATGTTCTTCGCAATCTCTTCAACCGCTTCAAAAGACTCGACAATGAGAATGTTCAGCAAATTTTTGATCGTCTCACTGATATCTCCAACGAGCTTCAAGCACTGGGTGCCACGGATATCACTGACCACGAGGTGGTGTAGAAACTGCTAAGATCTCTTGATTCCTCATTCGATACACTGGCTTTGATGATTCAAGAACGTGGAGACTACAAGTCACTTGATCCTGCTGATATACTTGAGAGACTCAATACTCATGAATTCCAACAAGCTGAGAAGAGAGATCTCTACGGACCAAGCTATGGAAGATCTCGTGCTCTGAAGGCAAAAGCAATTTCCTCATCCAAAGACGAAGATTCTGATAGTAGCATTGGTGATCCTGAAGAACTGAGTCAGGAGCTGGCAATGCTTGTGAGAAAATTCCAGAAATTCTCAAGGAGAGGTAAATTTGCAAAGTCAACAAAAAGTAGTTTGAGGAAATCAGATTCCTCAAGCGACTACAAGAAGAGAACTTGTCACAAATGCAAGAAATCTGGTCACTTTATCTCTGATTGTCCTCTCTGGGAAAAGGAATCAAAGAAGAAGAAATACAAGGACTACAGTTCTGATGACTCGAAGAAAAAGAAGAAATCTTCAAAGTCCTCAACTTCAAAGTCATCATCTGCAAAGTCCTCATCGCACAAGAAGAAAGGTTCCAGAAAGGCTCGGGCTTTCATTGGCAAGGAAATGGACTCCGAAGAAGAATCTGAAGAATATGAAGAAGAGGAAGAATCTGAAGAAGAGTCAGACTCTGGTGTTGCTAGTCTTGCTCTTGCCACTGCTTTCATCAGCAAGTCCATCTTCAATGATGAAGAAAATGACCACTCCAACGACTCTGATGTCAGCAATGATGAATATGCTCCCACTTACTGCTTCATGGCAAAAGGTTCCAAGGTACACAAACATCACTCTTCCTCTGAATCAAGTAAAGGTGAATCTGATGAATATGTGAAACCTAGCTATGCCAAACTTGCTAAAATTGCCACTATGCAACAAAGTGCACTTGAAAAGCTTCAGAAATCACTAGACAAAAGCGATGATCTGTTGAATGAGGAAGTGGATCGGACTCAAACTCTGTCTGATGATCTCAAAAGTCTTCAGACAAAGTATGATAACCTTCAGAGTCGTCATAATGCTCTCCTAGTTGATCATGAGAAGCTTTCTTATGAATTTCTTCAAAGAAAGCAAGATCTTGAGAAACTAAGAGTGGCTCATGAGGATCTCCAAAGGGAAAACGATTCCTTACTGGCTCAACAGATCAGTACCGCTCAGGAAGAATTTGTTCCACCATGTATGAAATGCATCGAACGTGAAACTGCTAATTCTTCACCTGAATGTTCAAATGCTTCTATTACTGCAAATTCTTCAACTATCCCAGTGGTCACAAATTCCTCATCTGAGGATACCACAAGTATCACTGACGAAAATGCAGGGTTGAAGGAATTGTATGTGACAGGCATGTACAAAAGTCTCAAAGGGCATCAAACCCTTTGTGATGTGCTCAAAAAGCAGATTCTGAACAGGAACCCTAGGAAAGAGGGTATTGCATTTGAGAGGAAACTCAATGCTGATGGATCCTACTGGACACCTGAGCAGTACCCCAAAACTTCATGGGTTGCTGCAAAAGGACCTCCTGTAGATCCATCCACTTTATCTGGCTTTACTTGTGAAACTGCATATTCCTCTGATGAGTCAGTTGACTCCAACTACAAATTCTTCAAAAATCAGAAAGGTGAAGTATTTGCTAGATTTGTTGGAACTAACTGCAGGAACGGTTCACCTATGAGGAAAATCTGGGTTCCTAAGAGCTGCTTGGAAAATCTTCAAGTGAATGTCCTCACGACACCACCCATGAAGAAAAGGAACCCCAGATCAAATTCCTCATTAGGACCAAAGTCTTCACTTGGACCAAATTCTTCAAATGGTCAAAATTATCATTCTCGTGCTAATGCATCTATTTCGCAGGGAAAATCTAAGAGTTCTGAATATGCGCATTATTCTTCAAATCATTATGTTCATAAGTCCTCGAAGAATTTCTCTGCTTATTCATATGAGTACTCTAACCCTAATCCTGTGAAACGAAGTGCACTAGCTTCAATGCCTCCTTTCTCATATGGTGCTCGTAGAATGATGAACTCTTTGCCACCCCTCCAGATGTGGGTGGTGAAGAAAATGAACTAACTTCTTATGCAGGATCAGGTCTCCAGACGAACTTGAACGTCTGATGAATTTGCTGGAGACCTGAAGAAAATGCTTGAAAGGACGCAAGCTAATCATGCAGAAATGAATTCCTCATTTCTCACGTCCTCACACTGCTTTAATTACTATGTTGTGTGATGAAATTCTGCCTGATGAATTTGATGTCATATTCTTCACTCTGGAGCATATGAGTTCGTAAGTTGTACTAATTCATCTGCAGGATGAAACTCCAAAAACTACCGAGTGGGTCCTCGACAGTGGATGCACCAACCACATGACTGGTGACAAGAGTCTACTGATGAATATGCCACTTGCCCCATCTCACCTGAAGCATATCACCTATGCTGACAAAGGAAAAAGCAAGGTATTGGGTCTAGGTAAGGTTGCAATTTCCAAGGACCGTCACATGGACAAGGTGATTCTTGTCGAATCCCTTGGGTTCAACCTCATGTCTGTCTCAATGCTTTGTGATCTAGATATGGTTGTCATCTTTGGAAAATATCGTTGTGTTGTCATCATGGAAGCTGACCATTCCAAAGGCTTTAGGAGAGGAGACTTGTATATTGTTGATTTCTCTACAGGTCCTCAGCCTGCCACGTGCCTACTTGCAAAGTCCTCAGAAGGCTGGCTGTGGCATCGACGACTTGGACATGCTGGTATGAGGAACTTGCACACGCTCGTGAAGAAAAAGCACGTCATTGGCATCAAAGGTGTCAAATTCCTCAAGGATCACCTCTGTGGTGCTTGTGAGTCTGGGAAGATGACCAGATCCAAGTATCCCTCGAAGACAATCATGACCACGACTCGACCATTTGAATTGCTTCACATGGACCTCTTTGGCCCCACTCATTATTCCACACTGACAAATTCTTCAAGTCTGTATGGCTTTGTCATTGTTGATGATTACTCTCGTTACACTTGGGTGCATATTATTCTGTACAAGTTTGAGGTGCAGGATGTCTTCAGACGATTTGCTTCAAGGGCCTCAACAAACTTCGGCGTCAAGATCAAGCATATCAGTAGTGATAACGGGACTGAGTTCAAGAATACCAATCTTGATGAATATCTTGATGAACTTGGTATTACTCATGAACTCTCTGCCCCATATACTCCTCAGCAGAACGGCGTCGTGGAGCGCAAGAATAAGACTCTTGTTGAGATGGCACGCACCATGCTTGATGAATACAAGACTCCTCGTCGCTTCTGGCCTGAGGCAATTGATACAGCATGCCACATCATCAACAGGGTATATCTTCACAAATTCTTCAAGAAGACTTCATATGAACTGATGACTGGCAAGAAACCCAATGTAAGTTATCTCAAAGTCTTCGGTGCAAAATGCTGGATAAGAGATCCTCACCACAGTTCTAAATTTGCACCGAAAGCACATGAAGGTTTTATGCTTGGTTACGGAAAGGACTCGCACACCTACAGAGTCTTCAACACCCACCATCAAAAGGTTGTTGAGACTGTAGATGTGCGGTTCGATGAAACTAATGGCTCGCAAAGAGAGCACCTGCCTTCTGTGACAGATGAAAAGTCTCCTGAAGAATCCATTAAGTTGAAAGCTACCGAAGATGTTGTGCCCACTGAAGAAAATCCTCAACCTACTGAGGAAATCATTCCAGCAAATGAAGACATTCATGCTGATACTTCAGAAGAAAATGGCGCTGAAGAAAATTCTTAGCCACGTCAACCTGCTCATCCAAGAGTTGCAAATGAAGTGCAGATTGACAAAATCATCGACAACATCAATGCACCAGGTCCTCTCACTCGCTCAAGAGCTTCACATCTGACTAACTTTTGTGGGCATTTTGCTTTTGTCTCTATGATAGAGCCCACCAAAGTTTATGAAGCTTTCATGGAGCCTGAGTGGATTCAAGCTATGCAAGAGGAATTGCATCAATTCAAGCTCAACAATGTGTGGGAACTTGTCAAGCGGCCTGATCCTCGCAAGCATAACATCATAGGTACCAAGTGGATCTACCGCAACAAACAAGATGAAAATGGCCTTGTGGTAAGGAATAAGGCCCGTCTTGTAGCTCAAGGCTACACACAGGTTGAAGGAATTGACTTTGATGAAACTTTTGCACCTGTTGCTAGACTTGAAGCTATTCGCATAATACTTGCTTATGCTAACCATCATGATATCACTCTGTATCAAATGGATGTGAAAAGTGCATTCCTCAATGGTAAGCTTGAGGAAGAAGTATATGTTGCTCAACCCCCAGGTTTTGAAGACCCTAAGCATCCTGACAAAGTCTTCAGACTCAACAAGGCCCTCTATGGCCTCAAGCAGGCCCCTCGGGCGTGGTATGACACTCTGAAGGAATTCCTCATGAAGAAAGGCTTCAAATCCGGTTCACTCGACCCAACTCTTTTCACTAAATCCTATGACAATGAATTGTTCATATGCCAAATATATGTCGATGATATTATATTTGGATGTACTGACAAACGTTACAGTGATGAATTTGCCTATATGATGAGTGAAGAATATCAAATGTCTATGATGGGAGAGTTGAAATTCTTCTTAGGTCTTCAAATTCGTCAGCAAGACAATGGCATCTTCATCTCACAAGAGAAATACCTCAAGGATGTGCTGAGGAAATTCAACATGCATGAATGCAAAGGCGTCAAAACTCCAATGCCTTCAAAAGGCCACCTCTGCATAGACGAAAATGGTAAAGATTTCGATCAGAAGGTATACCGCTCCGTGATTGGCTCTTTATTATATCTATGTGCATCTAGGCCTGATATTATGCTGAGTGTTTGCATGTGTGCCCGATTCCAAGCAACACCGAAGGAATCACACCATAAGGCTGTGAAACATATTCTTCGATACTTAGCTCACACACCAACGCTTGGATTATGGTATCCCAAGGGCTCAAATCTTCACCTCATCGGATACTCAGATGCTGACTATGCTGGAGATCGCGTGGATCGCAAGTCAACCTCAGGCACATGTCATTTCCTCGGATGATCCTTAGTCTGTTGGTCCTCAAAGAAGCAGAACTGTGTGTCACTTTCTACTGCTGAAGCTGAGTACATTGCTGCTGGTTCATGTTGCGCTCAGTTGCTGTGGATCAAGCAAACCCTCAAGGACTATGGCATCAAGGTGAAGAATGTGCCTCTCTACTGTGACAATGAGAGCGCTATCAAGATTGCTCACAACCCAGTTCAGCACTCCAAGACCAAGCACATCCAGATTCGTCATCATTTTCTTCGAGATCATGTACTCAAGGGCGACATCTCCATCGACCACATCCCCACTGAAGAACAACTGGCCGATATCTTCACTAAGCCCTTGGATGAAAAGAGATTTTGCAAGTTGCGGTGTGAGCTAAATATCTTAGAATCTTCGAATGTTCTTTGAAAGGACACACATCCTAACACTTATGCAAAATTGATGACTTTGATGTGCAACACACGAAGTAACGTTTTTTCTTCAATCAATGAAGAATACCTCTCTAAGTGTGAAGAAATTAACGAAGAAATTGATTCTCAGAACCCTACGACAATTGTACGCGGTGTCTGAAATCATCATTCTTATACGGTGGGTCACGCCACCAACAATAGTTGAAATTCTTCAGCGTTGAGTTTTTCATCATTTTGCAAATTCTTCAAATTTTCAAATTCCTCAAGTTTGCAAATTCCTCAACTTTTCAAATTCTTCAACTTTTTCAAATTCTTCAAACCATGAAACTGATGTTCTTCATTGACTATATATATATATATATATATATATATATATATATATATATATATATATATATATATATATATATACATTTATTTGAGTTTTCAATGTCCTCAACAGCATTCACTTATTGCTAATTCTTCAAGTTGATTTTCATCTAAGTGAATGTGATCGGACCCGCTTCCCCTCTATGCTAAACTCAACCCAGTCTGTTCACAAATTCTTCATATGCGTTCTGTTTTGAAACTGGTTCAAAGTCTTCACTGTGTCCTTGACAGCTGAAGAATTTGTGAACGAAACTTTAAAATCT
The DNA here is from genome assembly GCA_039707655.1 of Elymus sibiricus. NCBI lineage: Eukaryota > Viridiplantae > Streptophyta > Magnoliopsida > Poales > Poaceae > Elymus > Elymus sibiricus. The sequence continues at coordinate 82,742,822 of CM077669.1, read as the reverse complement.
TCACTATCAAAATTTTCGGCGCTTCCCGCTCAAACCGTTCCGGTTCGTGCGACTGGATAAGCCACGATCCCCCACTATCTCCACTACTCAGAACGTGGGTGACACATGTGGCATGGAGAGTAAGGGTCAGGGGCAATCTGGTCCAAAATCTTCGGGCCGATTCATTTTTACTGCCACTATAAATACCCCCTCCCCTTCACTGTGCTCGAGTTACTCCTCACTTCCATCGCTCCCGAGCTCAGACCTAGCGCCGCCGCTAAAATCATCGCCGCTGGAGAGGAAGAGCTTCACTGCCTCGACCTCGCCGTCGTCGTACTCGCATCGGCCGCGGAAGTCTTCACCCCGCCGCCGCTGTAGCTGTCTCCCTCTGCCAAGCTAGGGCGTGGGAGATCTGAACGGACGAACTTCCCAAATTTCATCTCACTGTTCGTCGTGTTCTTCATCAAGGTAAATAAAATCTAATTTTACTGCCCTTGTTTGATCTTTAGTTCTTCCACAAAATCCTCAAAAGTGTTTATTCTTCAAGAATCATCTTCTTAAGCACTTCACATGTTCAATCCCTTGATGTTTTTCTCTAAGTTATGATTTTCTTCAAGATTCCTCAATTGTGTGGATCTACATATTCGCACTACTCTGGAACCTAAGACAAGAACACTTAGTGAAATTCCTCAAGACATCTATGGTCAAAATCCTCAACTTGATGTATTCTGAAAAATTTCTGAGAACGCATATGACCTCTTCAAATTCCTCGCACCTATACTCAGTTCACAGGTACCAAAATTTCTGCTGATGAATCACTAGGTTCTCATCAACTTAACTCATTTGCAGCGTTTCTTGAGGAAAAACTGTGCACTTCTTCAGAATCATCAAGAGTTCAAAGTCATCAAGTGAAGAAAATGGCTGATGGCAAAAGACCTCAGAAGGGTGGAAAGAAGGCTGAACAGAACACAGCTTTTGAGATACCTGAGGATTTGTATGCTGGGTACTGCACTCCAGATGAGGCCATTCATGGCAAAGAAACAAAGGACCAGAGGAAAATCAGGATTCAGAGCATTGAACGGAGGTGGATGAAGGAATGGAGAGACTATCGCTATGTCACTCCCAAGTACATGAGGAAATTCGCCCTCAAACCTCCTTGCAAAAGGGCTCCTCCTGCTGCTGATCAAGAAGTCGATCCCACTAGCATTGCTCGCGGTGAAGACTTTCCTAATGAATGGGCAAAACTTCAACAAAAACTTCAAAGAACTGCCAAAGCTGTAGTGAAGAAATTCAATGAAGATTCTGCTGCTGCTGCTGACTCTGCCGGAGCCTCTGTGAGCGCTTCGAAGAAATCGCTTGTGAAGAAATCTGCTGTGAAATCAAAATCTTCAACTTCAAAGTCTTCATAGCAAAATCCTCAAGCAGATTCTTCAAAGCCCACTGTTGCTGCACAATCATCAGCTGCTGCCACAAAGTCCTAAACTCCTGTACATCTTGCAACATGTCAAAGGACTACTGGCCTGTCAATTACTACAGGGCTCGCTGCAAGTTCCTCAGCCCAAGCACAGTCATCAACCAGCCCCACTTTGATGAAATTAAAAAGGACTGCTAGACGAGGTCAACGACCAAGTCCTCACCACAGCAAAGCTACTGTGAATATACCCTCAGGATCTGAGGAAGATGATGAAGCCACTAATGAAGAATTAGAAGAAATCATCAGAAATAGTCAGCAAAAGGCTGCAATTGCCAAGGACAGCTCTGTTCCTCTTATGCTGGATCCGAAGTTGATCCTCAATTTCATCGACATATGGCATGAGGATCCCAGCACTCCACTATCCTCACTGAAACTGCCTATTGCTGTGGATCATGTCCTCACACACTTTATCGCTGAAGAAAAGTGGAAAAGAGAACAAGCTCAGAAAGCTAAGAGGAGCAAGGCAAGAAAAGAAAAGTTTTTGAGGAACAATGTGATGAATTTGACTCCAAATCAACTCGTCACTGTTCAGTCTGAAATTCGTTGTCTCACCGATGAACAAGTAAAGTACGATGCTGAATGGAAGGGCTCCAAAGTAAGATTTGTGAGGGCAGCCCAAGCTGCAATCAAGGAACACAACTCAAAGGTTGCTGCTCAAACGCAACCGCAAATTCCTCAGGCTGAAGAATCTGCTCAGCCTGCTGATGAAACTGCACATGCAGCTGAAGAAATTCAGGCTGCTGAAGAACCTATCAGGGCAACCACAACTGTTGCGCCTGAAGACACTGCCAGGCCAGCTGAAGCTTTTGATGTGCCTGAAGAAAATGCTCCACCTTCACCCTCTGCCGAAACTGCAAAGTCCTCAAGGGTGAAGAACATCAACCTTCCTTCTGCATCAGAAGCAAAGAAAACTAAGGCTGCGGAGATGGCTGCACTAAAGAGAAAAGCATCAAGCTCAGATTCCTCAGCAGTGAAGAAATTGAAGACACTGCCAAGTGCCTCAACTGAGCCTATTGATGCAACCCTAATCTCCTCAATGCCTTCCTATGAGATAGTTCCTTTTGGAACTAATTATGAAGTTCCAAATAAAGATGAAGAAGATCATTATGCTGCTTCCTCAGAGCAGATTGATGAAGAAATTGAAGTGGAAGCAAATGCTTCAACTCCACTGGTATCATCGCCTCTGCCTCAGTTGACTGCTAAAGAGGCCGGCGTTGAAGAAATTGACGAAGAATTGGATATTGGAAACTCAACTCCTCTTATCCATGATGAATATTGGGAAGTCGGACACCCAAATTCTCCAATGTACACTCCCCTCACTCAAATTCCTCAGTCTCCAGCCCAGACTGAAGAAATTCATACTGAAGAAATTCCAGCTGCTACAACTGAAGAAATTGCTGTTCAGACTGCAAATGAGGAAACTGCAATTCAAATTCTTCAATCTAAAGAAGTTCCTCCTCTAGAAGTTGTGGGCCGCTTCAAGCCAAATCTTCAGCCGAAGCCCAAGATGCCTTTCAAAAGCTCAAAGCGCCCCAAGTTCATTAAGACAAATTTCTTCAACGAACACATTTTCTTCAACGCACCAAATCCATATGACTCTGCAAGGGCCGGACGCACCAGATTCTGGACACCTACACAGATGAACTACTATGCATCAGTACTGTTTGACAAGGAGAAAGTCTTCGAGCATCGGCAAATTCCTCATGCGGACATGGAAACTATCCCATGCTTCACACCCGTGCTCGCAGTCCTTCATGATGCAGGAATTCTTCCATTCTGCGTGGACATATGTGATTGGAATGAAGAGCTAATTCTTCAATTCTATGCCACCTTGCACATCACAGGTGATGCCTCTGACATCAATTCTTGGGTCTTGGACTGGATGACTGGATCTACACACTACACTGCTCCAGCCTCTGAACTACTTCGGTCAGTCCCAATACCAATTCCCTCAGAAGGAGCAAGATGCCTGTTTGATGAACCTGCTCTACCCAATCATATGATGCAAGTGCTGATGAAGCCTTTGGCTCCTGGAAAACCTCAAAGGACCACCTTCCTAGTGAAGGATTTGCTCTATGTGCCCAGGACAGTTTATCGCATTCTGACCAAAACCCTCAGTCCTCAGAAGGGCCACAATTCTGAAGAAGAAGAAGTGGAGGGAATCATGAAGAACATGCTATTCAACATCATTCATGGGATTCCTATAAATTACCATGATTTCTTCATGAGGACTTTGGCCAATGCAGCTATGTCACCCTTTGAGTTGAAGCCTTACGCTCCCTGGATCATGAAATTCATCAGATCAAGGTCTTCAATCCCCTTCAAGGCTGACTTTCAGAATCACTTCAGCTTTCTGCCTCCGATTGAAGTCCTCAAGAATACATTTTCCTCAATCAAAGAAAAAGGCAAAGCTGTCATTGATGAAGGTACTCGTCCATTGGATGGTCAGTTTCGCAAAGCTGCATCATATTCCACCAATGATGACTCTGCTACCCAAGATTCTGCTGCAAAAGCCTCAGCGCAAAATCATCAAGAAACTGCCCCTCGTGTGATGACGGATCGCGAGCTTCTTCTAAGTCTTCATCAAAAGATTGATCGAAATCACAAGTGGGTAAAGCGTCAGTTTGGTTCACTTCTTCGAGACATGACTGTCACGCACAACTCTGTGAGGAAGAACCACTATTATCTTCATGAAGTCTTTGACCGCACATGGGCCATCCTGTCTCACCTCAAGACTCCTGAAGAACTCAAGGAGATGGAATTTCAGCAAGACTTTGATTGGTCCATGCCTCCAAGGAAGAAATGGAAGAAAGTTCAAGTTCCTCAGCTGGTTACAAGCTCATTTTCTTCATCGCGCCAAGCGGATGAGGCTGAGGACATTGACGACACTGCTGCAGGCCCGGCATCAACAAACGACCCCGACAACGCTGGCGCTCCTCCACCACCTTCAAGATGAAATTTCTCAGGGGCGTTAGTCCTCACTTTTTCGTCCCTTTTGGTCTTCGATGACAAAGGGGGAGAAAATTTGAGTTAGTCTTCAAGCGGGTCTCTATATATGGGTTGTTTTTTGTTTAAGTTACAACTCTCGCTCTTCTGAAGCTTTTGTTGGTTGAGTTGTAAACTTAAGTCCGATGGTGGTCTGATGCTTTTGAACTGCTTTCTGCATGCTATTTCCTCAAGTTGTCTTAATGCACGCATGCTGAATTTCCTCAGACCCCATTTTCCATCATGCATTTCAATTTCCTCACAATATATATCAAATGCGTGTATGGATTACAGGATATAGGGGGAGATCTCCATGTTTTTAACCTGCTATGTGCATTTGCAGTCCAAAGCAAATTCCTCAAATATGCACATCTTCAGGGGGAGTTCTTCTATATCTTGCACTCAAATTCCTCAAACTCAGTACTTACACTTCATATTATTATCCCCATTGAAAACTTAACCTATTTGTCATCAATCACCAAAAAGGGGGAGATTGTTAGTGCATCTAGTGCCCCTTAGTGATTTTGGTGTATTGAAGACTTATAGGTTAAGAGACTGATGCGTTTGTGAGTGTACACAGGCTCTATAAGTCGCTGAGGAGTTTGATACATTCGGAGATTATCGACCCCTAAAAATGTATGTCTTCAACTGAAGACTTTGGTGAAGACTTTGGTGAAGACTTTGGTGAAGACTTTGCTGAAGACTTTGGTATTCTCTGAAGACTTTGAAAAAGAACAAGTTGGTGTGACCTTGAAGATATGAACGAGGACAATGAAACATGAAGACTTTTGTTTTCGTAGTTTCATTTCCTTTCTTTGAGTCATAGGAAACACCGTACTGTTAAAGGGGGCCGAGGTAATACTAAGGAAAATTTCCAACTGATGCTCAACTCAAAAGCCTCAACCTATCCAATCCTTCGAGTGAAGCCTTTGGAAATCTCTTGCAGTTCAGTCAAGTTCTTCAGTGACAGAGATGATGATCTTCTGGTCTCTGAGGAAATTGGTCTGACTGAGGAGTTAGGATTTCGCCAGTGCGAATTGCCTACAAGTGAGGAACATGATAAGCCTGAGGACTTTCATAGTTCAAAATTCTGACCGTTGCTGTGCTAAGCGCCAGCCGTCCCCAATCATCCTATCCACATAACGGTCATATCATTGGGGGCATTTATGTCTTATCATGTCAGGTTGCTCCCTGGCTATAAATAGCCACCCCCTACAACCACTAGCTGGTTGGCTGCTCCGAGAGAGAACTGACACTTGTCATTTGAGAGCATCCCATTCCTCAAGGACTTTGAGCGAAAATCATCAGTGAGGAAAAACCCATCCTCCGAAGACTTTGAGCGAAAATCATCAGTGAGGAAAAACCCATCCTCCGAAGACTTTGAGCGAAAATCATCAGTGAGGAAAAACCCCAAACCAAACCACCAAACCCAAAGTGATTGAGCATCACTGAAGAAATTGTTCCTGTGTGGAACTGACGCTTGTTACCTTTGAAGACTGTGTATCTTCCAGACGGTTAGGCGTCATGGTCTAGTGCATCCTGCAGTCAATTGGGGATCACGAAGTGACCTTGGTCTAGAGCATCCAGCAGTAAATTGTGGATCGCCGGGTGACCAGTTTGTGAGGGTTTTGGAAGTCTACCCTGAAGACTTACCACGAGTGTTGGGCGAGGTCTGTGTGACCTTAGCTCAAGGAGAATACGGTAGGGACTGTGTGTTCCGGGACTCTGTGTCTTCTGGTTTAAATACCAGGCCGCTCCAAACCAGACGTACGACTGTCACAGCAGTTGGAACTGGGTCATCAAATCATTGTCTTCATCGAGCTACCTGGTTCTATTTCCTCAACCCTTCTATTTCCTCGTATACATGTTGATGAAATTGATCGTTACTGTTTGAAGAATTTGACTGAAGACTTTCTCAATTTCCTCACCCCAAATTCTTCAAGTTACCTTGTTCATCACCTGCGCATCCTGTATCACGCTACCTGTAATCTGTGCATGCTCTATTTCATCATGATGACCATGCTACTGCTATGTTTCGCATGCACCTAAGTACTTATTCCGTTGCAAGTTATTCATCACATTTCAAATTCCTCAAGTTGATATTCCTCAGTGATGAATTTGTAAATATCGCCTATTCACCCCCCCCCCCTCTAGTCGATATAACGCACTTTCAAAGAGGATACCTTTGCATGATATTGGAGAACCAAAATATGAAAAATAGTTACTTCCTAAATAAACTTAGAATATATTACAAATAGCGAGTGTGGAATAATGATGGTATGGTGTGTGAAATCATCTTAGGCAATTGATAACAAGAACGGTAATCATTATTGCAATTTTATATGAAGGAGAGGCATAAGCTAACATACTTTCCATACTTGGATCATATGAACTTATGATTGAACCTCTAGCAAGCGTCCGCAACTACTATAGATCATTAAGGTAAACCCAACCATAGCATTAACACTTCAAGTCCCCTTTACTCCCATACATAAACAACCCCCTTACTCGGGTGTAACCTTCTGTCACTCTATCTGCCCACTATAAGAGAATCGTAAACATATTGCAACACCCTACAGTGAAAATCCCCCACGTGTGTGCGGTACGAAAGGCACCATAAGACAACACCAATATAAAATATACAACTCAAACCAATCAAGATCATCAATCAACCCAAAGGACAAAATAAATCTACTCAATCATCATAAGATGGAAACACATCATTGGATAATAATATGTGGCACAAAACACCATGTTCAAGTAGGGGATTATAGTGGGGTGCGGGAGAGTGGACCACCATAGATAGATGAGGGTAGGTGATGGTGGTGACGGCGGCGAAGTTGTTGGTGTAGATTGCCGTCACCATGGTTGCCTCGGCGGCGTTCCGGCGCCACCGGGCGAGAGGGGGAGAGAGTCTCCCCCCTTAGGCTTCCTCCTCCATGGCCTCTCCCTAGATAGGGAGAGGTTCTCCCCTCTGGTCCTTGTCCTCCATGGCTCCCGGAGGGCCGAGAGCCCCTCCGAGATTGGATCTCTCTCTCTCTCCCTCTCTCTCTCTCTCTCTCTCTCTCTTTCTCTCTCTCTGTTTTCCTCTCTGTTTCCTCTCCAGATTGGTTTTTCTTCGATACAGAGAGCCGCGGCGGTGGAGCGGAGAGTCTAGGTTAATTTCTGATGGTTTCTCTATTTAAAAGATTTTTGGCGTTGGAACCACACAAAACGGAGTTGCGAGGGGCCCACAAACTATCAGGGCACTTTGACCCCCCCTGGGCGTGCCCTGATAGCTTGTGAGCGCCTGGTGGCCCCCTCTGGCGGTTCTTCACTCCAATATTGCTCATATGTTCCAGAAAAAATCATCAAAAAGTTTCGAGCGATTCTGAGAACTTCCATTTTCTGCACAAAAAAACAACACCATGGTAATTCTACTGAAAACAGCGTCAGTCCGGGTTAGTTCTAATTAAATCATATAAAGTGCATCAAAACCATATAAAATTATTGTAAACATAGGTAAATATGGCATGAATACTTCATAAATTATCGATAGGTTGGAGACGTATCGCACCTAAAGATACATCTAGGATTGCCTCAATTACATGCAGTAATTGTAATCTTGTGGGTCACAGATATACATCTTGTCAAAAGAACCTGAAGCCAGAACTAGCAATGAGAAAGAATAAGCATCAGGTTAGTAATTGATGCCATACTTGTTGTCATTCTATATGTTTTGCTGCCACTTGAATGTATTAACTTGCTAGCATTCTTAATTACAGTCAAACGAAACACAGGAGGGTACCACATCTACTGTTGCAGCTTCATCTGTTGCTACACCAGCCAGGAGGGCATCTACACAAGGAAGCAGGAGGGCAAGTGCACCACCAGGAGAAACTGCACCACCAAGAGCAACTGCTGCAGCTTCATCTGTTGCTGCACCACCAAGAACAACTGCCATAGCAGCTGCCGCAACTAGGAGAGCTTCAGCAGTTGCAGCTGGCACCTCAAGAGCTCCAGCAAGAAGGGCAAGCAGCACATCAGCAACAGCAACCAGGAGAGCTTCAATAGCTGCAGCTGGCACCTTGAGAGCTCCAGCAAGCAGGGCAAGCAGCACATAAGCAGCAGCAACCAGGAGAGCTTCAATAGCTGCAGCAGCACGCTTCTTGCCACCAAGACAGAGAAACAAAACCAACAAGGCTAAAGGATTACTTTTATGCTTCACGGAACTAATGTTGCTATCCTCTGTCGAAACTTGTTGATGATGTGATATATTTTGGCAACAACTCTAGTGGTGTGATGTTATTAGCAAGAAACCCATGTTATGATCTTGTTGTTATGATACTGTAATCACTGCTAAGTTAATTTGACAATGTTATGATGATCCTTGAACATATAGAATGCACTATTATGATGATCCATATGATGGTCTTGCTCTCATGATTGTTCATATTGATGATGGTCTTGCTCTCATGACTGGTCATATTGTTGATGGTATTGCCTAGGGTCATTTAGTCGAAACATCGTTGAAATGAGTGTAAAGGTAAGCCTAGGGTCATTTAGTCGAAACATCGATGAAATGTGGGTAAAGGTGAGCCTAGGGTCATTTAGTCGGAACATCGATGAAATGAGGATAAAGGTGAACCTAGGGTCATTTAGTCGAAACATCGATGAAATGAGGGTAAAGCCTAGGTTCATTTAGTCTAAACATCGATGAAATGAGGGTAAAGGTGAGCCTAGGATCATTTAGTCGAAACATCGAAGAAATGAGGGTAAAGGTGGCCATAAACATATTAAATCAAGTGATACTAATCTCATGCACCATATAACATCAAATTGGACTCACATTCATCATTCATAAAGATTTATCATGGTTGGATCAAACACCATAGTTCACAAAATACATAGTTAAAGTACTTGGTTCACAAATTCAAGCTAAAGTACTTGGTAGATGATTATCATCTACATTACAATAGCTGCAGGATCCAACACCATAGTTCACAAACTACATAGTTAAGGTACTTGCATTGGTTCACAAATTCATGCTAAATTACTGGATAGATGATCATCATCTACATGATGATAGATGATCATCATACTAGAAGGAACCCTACTCATCTAAGATGGCCTTCACCCCCTGAATCTTCGACTTGATCTTTTCCTCAGACTTATGAAGCTCATAAATGTGATACTGCAGTTTATGCCTCTCTTCTGTCAGCCTTTCCTTCTCCTTCACATGATTGTACTTAAAGTTCCTAATCACATTGGCTTGAGTCCCTTCTTCGACAGCTCTGCCTTCAAGTTGTTCTCATCCACACTGTCCATAGCCCTCTGCTAGGCATCCAAGAGAGCATTCACATCACCATACAAATTGTCATCGTTCTTCTATAGTTTCTTCTTCTCTTCTCTCGGGTTTTGAATTATAAAGGAACTCTCAAGATTGTCATTGGTCATAGCTGCCTTACTCTCCTCGTACATATCCCATAATTTGGTGAATGCCAGAGTCTGGCCATTCAAAGTCAATCCACTGAACTACTCCACAATTTATGCCTTCCTGTTAAACAAACAAAAAACAAAGGAATAAGCTAAGTGAGTGGGATCTACAAACTAATAAAAGAGGTTAAGGACACAAAGTATATGAGATAGACAGTAGACAGTATTGCAAAGAGGTTCAGAAATTATAGTAAACAATGACCAACATGATTATTAAAAAGGTTTACAATGACCACTAGCATCATCTTTTTAGTTAACTAGGAGCAAGCAAAAAAGTTTAGTTAACAGGGCATTAAACAAGAGTACTCCATTAAACAATGACCTAGTCTGCTGGGCATTAAACAATGGCAACAATAAACAGGGCAATAAACTATGACAACATTAAACAATGAGTACCATTCTCTACTACCAAACACTTAGCACAGCTAAACAACATGATAAACAAAGCATTGTGCACTGACCCAGATTAAAGAAATGCAGAGCAAGCGATAAATAGAGCCCAGGAGCAACTTGCACTAAACATGTTTAGATGCATACCTTCTCACCACACCCCATAAACCTCCTGCCCGTGTGCATCCCTTCGAATGCAACAAAGCGCTCTGCCGGCTTGCCGTGTTCGCGCAACACATTAACATGTGCATCTGTGTCAATGCCGTTGAAATTTGGATCGTGCATGGTAGCAAGAAGCTGCGGGAGCCAACAAAGCAAACCCAGCTTCAGATCGAGCAAATTAAGAAAATCCCCAATTCACAAACCCTAAACCTAACCCTAGCTCTGGCTATACAAAATTGACCTTGATGATGCCGTCGCGGGAGGAGGTGACGTTCACGGTCGAATCCTCACTGGTCTCGCCGTCATTCCCGACACCATGGCGGGGCAGAGCAGCGATCGGCGGCCGGCGGATGGGGCGGCGGTGGCAGAGAAGAACGAAGAGAGGGCGACGAGCGAGAGAGTGAGGAGAGATAGCGACCAAGTCCCGATTCGAATCGGTTTTGACCGAGCCAGCGCATCGATGGAACTGTAGCACGTTCGACGGCGTTAGTTGCTGCCCGTTACGCCACATCATCAAAACCGGGCCCCACATGTCATAATCCATCTTAAAAATGCCCAAACAAACGGGTCAGTGGTTTCTGCAAAAGATTAGGCACAGAACGAGTTTTTTCTGTAACGAATCTATAGTAGAGTGTTTTCTGCAACCCTACGCTTTAATATGGTGGTTTTCTGCAATTAACTCCGGGTGGCCACAAGGGCGACATACAAGCATTCAGATGTTGGCATGAATCGCCAGTCACTCCAGAGCGGGGACTAGGAAAGGAAATAGGAATCATGCATCAATCCCTGGACCTGGGTATGCAGGAAGACTCATGATCTACTTGTCGAGTACAGGCTTTCGAACTCCGAGTCCTTCAAACCAACAGCAGAACACATGTACTACATCTTTACCTACTAATAAAGGACAAAGTGCTTCTGCCCGTACGTCATCAAAATTACCTCTAAAGTTCCAAAATATTACCCATCAATGCCACCGATAAGTGATATAAAACGTTTTATATAGAAAAATCTCGGACTAGGCCTGCTCATGCAGTCGGAACCTCCTATACTGCGCTCTGCGCGCTAAGAGAATGAACAACACACTTGTTTGGGCCGGCCCATGTATGATCAATCTTTTTTTTAAATTTTATTTTCATTTTTCGTTTTCCTTTCCGTCATTGTTTTTTTCTACTTTAAATAATTTTGTGAATTCAATAAAAAATGGAAAATCCAAAAAAATGAGAATTGTGAAACAAAATGTTTAATAATTAATAAACGTTTGTGTATTGAGGAAATGTTATCGACTTTAAAAAATGTTTGGATATTTAAGAAATGTCACAAACTTTTAAACAAATGTTTGGGAAATCAAAAAACGTTCGTGATTTTTTAAAAAGTTCAAGTATTAAAAAATGTTAATGAAATTGAACAAGAAATATTCAATTCAAATATGTTCATGAATTGAAAAAATTCCTAAAAATTCAGTAACTGTTCGTAAATTAAAAATAGTTTATTGATTCATAAAATGTTCGTTGATTCACAAAATCACATATCAAAAAAATCATCAATTTCGAAAAAAAAATATTTGACTCTAGACATGTTATCCTAAGAAGAGGCAGTATAAAAATGCTAATGGTATAGAGATGTGAAACATCTATCAATGAAGATCCGGCAAAAACTCCAACATCGAAAACATCATAGAAGATGCATATGGACTCCGTTTTCGATGAACTTGAGCTTGTCATGAAGCTGACCATAAGCTCAATAAACCGCAAAGAGAAAAACCAACCAAGAACCAAGAAAGATGAAGATGCCAAGAATGCAATGGTTTGAGCTCTCAACGAACGATACGATCAAGCTACTCACTTGAGAGCCCCCTTGATAGTATGGCTATCTACCCTATAACCCAGTCTCCCAACTACCACTATGAGACCGATAAAATAGAAAACCCTATCAAGGACAAACCTTTGCCTTGCGCACAGTCCACTTGAGCTAGATGATGACGATCTTGTCCTTCTCAAGATGGACCACCTTTCTTGATTGCGCCGGCTCGATGAAGACTAGTAGATTGCTCCCCCATACTCCACTATGGGTGAGCCACTCTTCGGCACATCTTCACAAGTCCATTGTCACCACAATGAACGGCAAGCCTCAAGCATGATCTCTCCGTGATGCTTCACTTGAGCTTGCACACCGCAACCTTGATGACGATCACCACTTGATGTCATCTTCCATGGGATGTATGGGATCTTCCTCTTGATGCAAGCCCATGGAAATATACCTAACCCCACAAAGAACTCTCACGTAGACCATGGGTTAGTATACAAAGTGTAATGGACAATGCTTACCATACCATGGGATCCCTTAATCCCTCTCGGTATATCTTGTATGCTTTGTGTGTTGATCAACTTGATTCACTTTTTGACTTAGTCCTGATCAACCTTGTATCTTATCGTCTCTCTTCATAAAGATGATGTCTTGAAGGTAAACATGAATGCCCACACAATCTTCTTCTTCAAGACATGCTTGCAATAAGCTCGACTCTCACATGACCAATCTTTGGATAAAACTTGAATAACACCTTGGTCATCATATAAACTCCTTGAAACCCAACAGATGGACTTCAAGAAGTGCCTAAGGACAAATCCTTCGAATATAACTCAAGGCAACCATTAGTCCATAGGTGTGTCATCAATTACCAAAACCACACATGGACAAATGTGCTCTTACAAACTGCAATGACAGAATTATAGTTGTGTGCACACATGAAGACTACACTTTCTTCATTGCATCTTATATGGTGGGAAAAGAGAAGACTTTTTGCATTAGGAAAACCAATTTGGTGCACACATGTCCAGCTATAACAGAGAGCGCCAAGATGACTACAAAGCGGGTTACACATCAGGTTTTAGAAGCAATAAGAACAGACCTGAACACATCAATAAGTATAATAATTCAAAATATTAAGAGCAAGTATGGAGTTGAGATCAATAATCATATGGCCTAACAGGGCTAAGAACAAAGCTATTGAGGTGGTGCAAGGAGATCAGAGGGGGCAATACACCAGGATCAGGGATTACTTGCAGGCTGTGTTAGACACAAATCCAGGTAGTAGGTGCATTGTCACTACTAAGTTCCTAGCTAAAAGAGCATCCAAGCAAGAATCCAAGGTTCCATGGTTTGTTGATCAGTTTGAATGCTTTCAAGGAAGGATTTTTGAATGGATACAGACCATTCATAGGTGATTACTAAACTATGTTTTCTATGACCTAAATGTTTTGTGGCCTTACTAGTACATACTTTGTTTATAACATGTGTTGTGTGCCATGGCAGGTGTGGATGGATGCTTCATCAAGTTGTCTACTGGCTAACAAATACTTGCTGCCACAGGAAGGGATGGAAATAATAACATCTAACCCATTGCTTTTGGAGTTGTGGAGAATGAAGACACGAATAGTTGGACCTGGTTTCTCACAGAATTAAAGACATCAATTTGTGGAGAAGCAGGGAGATTTGGTTTTTACACCATAATCTCTGATAGACAGAAGGTATTATCTTTGTTATTACTCATATTCATTGCTCATTAGTAGTTGTTATTCATTGCTCATTAGTAGTTGTTATTCATTGCTCATTAGTAGTTTGGTAATTTTTGCAAATAGGGTCTTCTAAAAGTTGTGAGCCAAGTTTTCCCCGATTGCCCCCAAAGATTCTTCCTTTGACACATCTACCAAAACTTTCAGACAACTGGTTTTAGGGGGTTAGAATTAAAGAAGTACATGGATAAGGCAAGTTACTCCTATACTTAACATGGCCATATTGCTGCAATGGATTAGGTAAATTCCTAGACATGCTTGGGCTAGATATGACATGGACTTGAATTGCAAAACTGACTTAGTTGTCAATAATATTAGTGAGGTGTTTAACAAGATGATATTAGATTTGAGGGGTAAACCAATAAAGACCATGGAATCAAGACCAAGTTGATAGTCAGGTTTAATGTAAATAGGACTAAGACAGAGTGTGCCAAGTGGGAAATGTGCCCAACATATGCTCAATTGCTTTAAGAAGCAAAGAAAGACTCCAGGAACTGTCAAGCATTGATGGCTAGGCCAAATATTTACCAAGTGACAAGCAATGAGAGGACCTATTCAGTTAACTTGCAGCACAAGACATGTGGGTGTAGAAAATGGGATATGACTGCAGTGCCATGCAAGCATGTAGTTTCTGCTATTACCAAAGCCAAATTTAGGCTTGAAGATTTTGTGCATGACTTCTTCAAAAAGCCTATGTATCTAGCAGCATACAGTCCCATCATATTTCCTGTAACTGGACCTGATCTCTGGCCCAAGACCAAAACTAGAGACATAGAACCTCCAATTATGAAGGATAAACCATGGAAGCAGCAGACAAAGAGGAGAAGGAGCAAGTTTGAGCCACCAACACCTTGATAATCCCCAAGTGCAAGGAATCATCGTAGCACTTTCCAAAGATGGAAGTGGTAAGTATGGAGTGTCCAACCCACGAGGAGTTAAAGGTAAGATCAATATTCTCTCAAGTCCTATCTGCCACTGATACGACTCTACGTACACCGAGCGTTTGCTTCTATCTAGAAACGAGAAATAAAACTATGTTATGGGTATAAAGAGGATACCTTTGCATGATATTGGAGAACCAAAATATGAAAAATAGTTGCTGCCTAAATAAGTTAGAATATATTACAAATAGCGAGTGTGGAATAATGATGGTATGGTGTGCGAAATCATCCTAGGCAATTGATAACAAGATCGGTAATCATTATTGCAATTTTATATGAAGGAGAGGCATAAGCTAACATACTTTCCATACTTGGATCATATGAACTTATGATTGAACCTCTAGCAAGCGTCCGCAACTACTATAGATCATTAAGGTAAACCCAACCATAGCATTAACACTTCAAGTCCCCTTTACTCCCATACGTAAACAACCCCCTTACTCGGGTGTAACCTTCTGTCACTCTATCTGCCCACTATAAGAGAATCGTAAACATATTGCAACACCCTACAGTGAAAATCCCCCACGTGTGTGCGGTACGAAAGGCACCATAGGACAACACCAATATAAAATATACAACTCAAACCAATCAAGATCATCAATCAACCCAAAGGACAAAATAAATCTACTCAATCATCATAAGATGGAAACACATCATTGGATAATAATATGTGGCACAAAACACCATGTTCAAGTACGGGATTACAGTGGGGTGTGGGAGAGTGGACCACCGTAGATAGATGAGGGTAGGTGATGGTGGTGACAGCGGCGAAGTTGTTCGTATAGATTGCCGTCACCATGGTTGCCTCGGCGGCGTTCCGGCGCCACCGGGAGAGAGGGGGAGAGAGTCTCCCCCCTTAGGCTTCCTCCTCCATGGACTCTCCCTAGATGGGGAGAGGTTCTCCCCTCTGGTCCTTGGCCTCCATGGCTCCCGGAGGGCCGAGAGCCCTTCCGAGATTGGATCTCTCTCTCTCTCTCTCTTTGTTTTCCTCTCTGTTTTCTCTCCAGATTGGTTTTTCTTCAATACAGAGAGCCGCGGCGGTGGAGCGGAGAGTCTAGGTTAATTTCTGATGGTTTCTCTATTCAAAGGATTTTTGGCGTTGAAACCATGCAAAACGGAGTTACGAGGGGCCCACAAACTATCAGGGCACTTTGACCCCCCTGGGCGTGCCCTGATAGCTTGTGAGCGCCTGGTGGCCCCCTCTGGCGGTTATTCACTCCAATATTGCTCATATGTTCCAGAAAAAATCATCAAAAACATCCGAGCGATTCTGAGAACTTTCATTTTCTGCACAAAAAAACAACACCATGGTAATTCTACTGAAAACAGCGTCAGTCCGGGTTAGTTCTAATTAAATCATATAAAGTGCATCAAAACCATATAAAAGTATTGTAAACATAGGTAAATATGGCATGAATACTTCATAAATTATCGATAGGTTGGAGACGTATCGCACCTAAAGATACATCTAGGATGGCCTCAATTACATGCAATAATTGTAATCTTGTGGGTCACAGATATACATCTTGTCAAAAGAACCTAAAGCCAGAACTAGCAATGAGAAAGAATGAGCGTCAGGTTAGTAATTGATGCCATACTTGTTGTCATTCTATATGTTTTGCTGCCACTTGAATGTATTAACTTGCTAGCATTCTTAATTGCAGTCAAACGGAACACGGGAGGGTACCACATCTACTATTGCAGCTTCATCTATTGCTACACCAGCCAGGAGGGCATCTACACAAGGAAGCAGGAGGGCAAGTGCACCACCAGGAGAAACTGCACCACCAAGAGCAACTGCTGTAGCTTCATCTGTTGCTACACCACCAAGAACAACTGTCTTAGCAGCTGCCGCAACCAGGAGAGCTTCAGCAATTGCAGCTGGCACCTCAAGACCTCCAGCAAGAAGGGCAAGCAGCACATCAGCAACAGTAACCAGGAGAGGTTCAACAGCTACGGCTGGCACCTCAAGAGCTCCAGCAAGCAGGGCAAGCAGCACATCAGCAGCAGCAACCAGGAGAGCTTCAACAGCTGCAGCAGCACGCTTCTTGCCACCAAAACAGAGAAAGAAACCAACAAGGCTAAAGGATTACTTTTATGCTTCACGGAACTAATGTTGCTATCCTCTGTCGAAATTTGTTGATGATGTGATCTATTTTGGCAACAACTCTAGTGGTGTGATGTTATTAGCAAGAAACCCATGTTATGATCTTGTTGTTATGATACTGTAATCACTACTAAGTTAATTTGGCAATGTTATGATGATCCTTGAACATATAAAATGCATTATTATGATGGTCTTGCTCTCATGATTGTTCATATTGATGATGGCCTTGCTCTCATGACTGGTCATATTGTTGATGGTATTGCCTAGGGTCATTTAGTCAAAACATCGTTGAAATGAGGGTAAAGGTAAGTCTAGGGTCATTTAGTCGAAACATCGATGAAATGTGGGTAAAGGTGAGCCTAGGGTCATTTAGTCGGAACATCGATGAAATGAGGGTAAAGGTGAGCCTAGGGTCATTTAGTCGAAACATCGATGAAATGAGGGTAAAGGTGAGCCTAGGTTCATTTAGTCTAAACATCGATGAAATGAGGGTAAATGTGAGCCTAGGGTCATTTAGTCAAAACATCGAAGAAATGAGGGTAAAGGTGGCCATAAACATATTAAATCAAGTGATACTAATCTCATGCACCATATAACATCAAATTGGACTCACATTCATCATTCATAAAGATTTATCATGGTTGGATCAAACACCAAAGTTCACAAAATACATAGTTAAAGTACTTGGTTCACAAATTCAAGCTAAAGTACTTGGTAGATGATTATCATCTACATTACAATAGCTGCAGGATCCAACACCATAGTTCACAAATTACATAGTTAAGGTACTTGCATTGGTTCACAAATTCATGCTAAATTACTGGATAGATAATCATCATCTACATGATGATAGATGATCATCATACTAGAAGGAACCCTACTCATCTAAGATGGCCTTCACCCCCTGAATCTTCGACTTGATCTTTTCCTCAGACTTCTGAAGCTCATAAATGTGATACTGCAGTTTATGCCTCTCTTCTGTCAGTCTTTCCTTCTCCTTCACAAGATTGTACTTAAAGTTCCTAATCACATTGGCTTGAGCACCTGTCAGGTTCTTAAGAACATCAAACTTCTGTTGCAGCTTGGTACTGTGCTCACCCTTCTTCGACAGCTCTGCCTTCAAGTTGTTCTCATCCACACTGTCCACAGCCCTCTACTAGGCATCCAAGAGAGCATTCACATCATCATACAAATTGTCATAGTTCTTCTATAGTTTCTTCTTCTCTTCTCTTGGGTTGTGAATTATAAAGGAACTCTCAAGATTGTCATTGGTCATAGCTGCCTTACTCTCCTCGTACATATCCCATAATTTGGCCAATGCCAGAGTCTGGCCATTCAAAGTCAATCCACTGAACTACTCCACAATTTATGCCTTCCTGTTAAACAAACAAAAAAAACAAAGGAATAAGCTAAGTGAGTGGGATCTACAAACTAATAAAAGAGGTTAAGGACACAAATTACATGAGATAGACAGTAGACAGTATTGCAAAGAGGTCCAGAAATTATAGTAAACAATGACCAACATGATTATTAAAAAGGTTTACAATGACCATTAGCATCATCTTTTTAGTTAACTAGGAGCAAGCAAAAAAGTTTAGTTAACAGGGCATTAAACAAGAGTACTCCATTAAACAATGACCTAGTCTGCTGGGCATTAAACAATGGCAACAATAAACATGGCATTAAACTATGACAACATTAAACAATGAGTACCATTCTCTACTACCAAACACTTAGCACAGCTAAACAACATGATAAACAAAGCATTGTGCACTGACCCAGATTAAAGAAATGCAGAGCAAGCGATAAACAGAGCCCAGGAGCAACTTGCACTAAACAGGTTTAGATGCATACCTTATCACCACACCCCCATAAACCTCCTGCCTGTGTGCATCCCTTCGAATGCAACAAAGTGCTCTGTCGGCTTGCCGTGTTCACACAACACATTAACATGTGCATATGTGTCAATGCCGTTGAAATTTGGATCGTGCATGGTAGCAGGAAGCTGCGGGATCCAACAAAGCAAACCCAGCTTCAGATCGAGCAAATTGAGAAAATCCCCAATTCACAAACCCTAAACCTAACCCTAGCTCTGGCTATACAAAACTGACCTTGATGATGCCGTCGCGGGAGGAGGTAACGTTCACGGTCGAATCCTCACTGGTCTCGCCGTCTTTCCCGACACCATGGCGGGGCGGAGCAGCGGTCGGTGGCCGGCGAATGGGGCGGCGGTGGCAGAGAAGAACGGAGAGAGGGCTCTCGTGGTTTTGTCACGGCAAGATGTCCTCATGAGAGAACTTAGGTGTGAGGCCATCGCAACTATGTGGCGGCTTGAGAGGGGTTGGTCGGAATCGAGAAATGCGAGTTTACCCAGGTTCGGCCCCTCCGATGGAGGTAAAAGCCTACGTCCTGCTTTGTGTCTATATTGGTGATGATGACGATCTCGATTACAAGGGTGCGGAGTCGCTACCTCTAATCTCGAGAGCCTCTAATCTGTCTATCTCTAATGACTTGAACTTGTCCCTCTTGGGGCGCCTTACCCCTCCTTATATAAGTGGAGGGGGTAGGTTTACATGTAGAGTCCTACTAGGAGTAGGATTAGGACTAGTCTCTCTTGAGTCCTAATCCGGGTCTTGTTTCTCTTGTAAGGGAATCCTTCCTCTCCTTTGGGCCTTCTCTATGAGCCGCCTAGCGCCGGCTTACACGCTGGGCCTTGGGCCTGGTCGTCCTGTGACCCGGTAATAAAGGTGACCTATGAGCCGCCATACGATGGGCCGGGTCATACCTCCTGCCGGGTCATACCTCCTGCCGGGTCACCAATGAGTCGCCAAGCTCGGCTGGCGCAGCAGTGAGTCGCCAAGTCCCGGCCGGGTCATATTTCAGGCCGGGTTATACCGCGGGGTAATATCCCCGACATTAGCCCCCAGGTTAGCTTGAATTTATTCATGGTAAGCTCCTGAAATAAGAATAACAAATATGTTAAAGGACCGGCTTGCTCCACTGGCCGGCTTAATGAAGTAGCTCCTTGAAGATCCGGGTTTCTTCATATTAACAAGCCGTCTCCACGATCATATTGCAGGTCCATGTCATTTGCAAAATATTGAGAATAAAACACACATATGCCGTTGAGTCGGCTGCCAATGCTTTGGCTTGATGAAATTATTGGAGTTAAGAAAACCATATGAAGTTGAGCCGGCTTCCATTGCTTCGGCTTGATAAAAATATTGGGAAACAGAATTTCATCCATTGTTAAACCACTTCAATCTGTGGAGCCGGGTTGTTTATATAGAATCTGCCGGGTCATGATTTTTGACAATGCCGGGTCATGATCGTTGGTGACGCCGGGTCAAAACAAGCGGACTCCAGTTGACTTGATAACATTATTGGGAATAAAGAAACCCGGGTGATGCTGAGCCGGCTTTCAATGCTTCAGCTCCACCAAAACATGAGACCTAGCTCACTCAAAATTGATAGCTTGAAGATGTTCTTCTTTTTTTTATCTCCATATTACCTGTAGCCCCCAAGCTCCAAGTTTATCCATGATGACTTGGTGCTTTGAAATAATATATTGGAATGTGTAGCCCCCAAGTTCCGTGTTCTCTTACTTGCAGCAGCCTGGGACTTGTAATTATCTTATACTTATAAAACTTCAGCCAGTGTAGCCCCCAAGTGCGGGGTTGCTTTGCCTGCAACAGCCTGGGACTTTGAACTTGGTGTTGAATGTTGTAGATATATAGCTTTGGAGAAAATCCGGGTTGTCATCTAAGTCGCCCGATGTGGTTGAATGACTTGAATTTCACATGTGTAGCCCCCAAGGGCCGGCTCATCAGTGTGTGATGGGCCGGGTCTTCAATTTGGACCTCATAATCTGTTTAGACAGCTGAATACTGTAGCCCCCAAGTGCCGGGTCGCATGCCTACAGCGACTTGGGACTTTTTAGAAATTTTGATCTGAATAGTGTAGCCCCCAAGGACCGGGTCATTATGCAATAATGAGCAGAGACTTCTATAGAGCTGATTTATGTAGACTTGATGAGCAATGTGTAGCCCCCAAGGGTCGGCTCAGTAAAATAATACTGGGCTGAAACTTAGAAAATGATTTGAAGGTCGTCTCATCTCCCTGAGATAACCGGGTTCGTTGATAATGTGATGAGTTGAAAAAAGCAACTTGCATTAGCCCCCAAGTGCCGTGGTGCATGCTTGCAGCGACATGGGACTTGCATACTTGATATAATCTTGATTTGAATAATGTAGCCCCCAAGTGCCGGGCCGTATGCCCGCAGCGACTCAGGACTATTCTTTCCATTGCAGAATAAATCATATCCATTATATGGATGATATTTGCTGAATGCTTGGCATATCAATGTTGAACCATGCTCCCTGTTGTGACATGGTATTTTTGGATGAAGGAATAACAGCCATTACTCTGAAGGGGCTTTGAAAACCTCAATCATCCAATATAGGTTATGAAAACCATAATAAAAATCCAGCCACATTGGCTATTTAAGATTTGAATAATATAACCCGGTTTGAAAAACCTCAATTACTCAATACTGGTTATAACAACCATAATGAAAATCCAGCCATGTTGGCTATTAAGGATTGGAATATGTAACCCGGTTTGACAACCGGTTCTTGCAATGTAAACCAGGATATCCATGCATATATGATGCATGATATGACGATGCAATGATGATGCAATGTATGATGCAATGTATGACGATGTATGTGCATGATAACAGAGTATAAAAATGTCGGCTTTCAAGGCTCGACAAAAAGAGACTAGCTCTGTTTTGTTTTTGAAAAACTCAAGTTTTTTGCTTCGAAAAGCTAGGACTAAAACCTTTTAACACCTATAGCCGGGTCTCACGTGGCGTAAATCCGTCGTTTTAACCTTACCAAGTTCAGGGTCTTAAAAAGATTGACTGGTAACAGTACAAACGGGCCACATAGCGGAGGGGTTACGACGTACAGGTGAGTTTATCCCATAGCCGGGTCTCACGTAGCATAAATCCGTCGTTTTAACCTTAACAAGTTCAGGGTCTTAAAAAAGATTGACTTGTAAAGAGTACGAACGGGCCACATAGCGGAGGGGTTACGGCATACGGGTGAGTTTATCCTAGCTTACTGTAGGTCGGCTCTCTCGTGACAAAGCCGCCGTTTAAACCTTGACAAGTTCAGGGTCTTTATGGCGAGATTGACTTTCATAAGTTCAGGGTCTCTGTAGCAAGATTGCCTGTCAAGAGTTCGGCGGGTCACATGGCGGAGTAGCAAGTTGCAAACAGGCAGGTGTAACTCATAGGTGGCGTGAAAACCGATCAAGAGGTTTGAAGCCTCCAAGTGACCATATGATGATCCAATAAATCAGGGCACCCATGTTTGAACGGCGCATCATCGCGGCTTGTCCTCTTGGGCGACTTTAAATCTTCCACCAATAAGGTAGTGCACCCATGTTTGAACGGTCGCATCATGGCGGCTCGTCCTCTTGGGCGACTTTAAATCTTCCGCCAAATAATGTAGTAGCCCCCGGGACCAGGTTATCTTCCCTGCAATGACCTAGGGTTCCAAAATATTTGAGCCCGGTTGTATCTGCCGAGTTATGTCTGTGTAGCCCCCGAGTCTTAAGTCGACTCGAAGAGGCGGCTTGAGATTCTTCACACTTGGCCATGGCATAAGCCGGCATATGGTTGACGGCTGATAACTGAAATTTATTGAAGCCAAAAGCTTGTGGCGAGTTGATGACCTCCACGACACTCATTGTATGTCCCTGGTGTTGATAACGCAACATGAACCCACGGAAGGTTGAGATGGCGGGTTATAAATGATCCCATATGAGTTTTGTCATTAACTCGGCCGATGGTTCGACCCGGCTGGCTGTTGAAGTTAACCAAACCGCAGTGGCGGCAATTTGTACGCCTATCCATTGAGCCATCCGGTGAGGAAGATGCTGATAATATATAATGACTTGCTTCAGAGTCGTTGGAATAAACCGGATCACAGGGGCGGCGTCTTGCGCGCGTCTGTTGGGCGGCTCGTATAGGCGAGCACTGCACCGATGTGTTGATGTAAACCGGACCGCGGGCATGGCGGCTTGCACGCGTCCGTTGGGCGGCTCGAGTGAGCAAGCACGATACTGACGTGTCAATGTAGACTGGACCGCAGGGTGGCGCCTTGCACGCGTTTGTTGCGCGGCTCGTATAGGTGAGCACTGCAGCGGTATGTAGACCGGACCGCGGCGTTGTAAGCCAGTGCGGAAGCGCGGGGCGGCCACGGCATTGTTGATGTGGACCATATCGCAGGGACGGCGTCTTGCATGCGTGCGTCGAGCAGCGCGGCACGGAAAAACGCCCGTCCAGAATGATGTCGGCGCGCTCCGTACCCGCAGTGTAGCGCCACTTTTGTGTTAAACAACTGCCCTGCATAAAAATACTATATGCCGGAGTAATTGTTCTCGATGAAATTAATATGTGTTAATAAAACAGATGAAATAGATAGCACCTGGTATATTTGAAGGTATATTTGAACGGCAGATGATCTGTAGTAGTTTTATTTGACAGGTGTAGTTTTCCATCAGACCAAGGTAGTATTTTGAGCAGCCGGTCCCCCACTACTTCTTTCCTGCGTGGAGAGCCGACCGAATGCGACGTGGCGCGATGGGGAACCCAGGCGGGGCGAGCCGGAGCAGGGGAGTGTGGAGGCGG